>OX421452.1:14442240-14454740 GCA_949126865.1 Montipora capitata
GCTGAACACTGGGGCTGAACCACCGTTGCAGCCATCTGTATCGCAGCAATCCAGTTGGCATGTTTCTCCACCGCTGTCCTTGCATGTTTTGAGGCGGACATCCCTGTGTATGCTGCAAAGCGTCTCGGTATAACAGCCTTTATGGAAATCCTTGTATTGGAAGCCACCGGCAATCTTATATTCATAGGACCATTTGACACAGCTGTCATATAATATACCACAGTTTTGCAAGTACTCCTTGTCCTTGCAGTCTTCCATGCTGGTGGTACTCGAGCAATAGTTGCACTTAATTGCAAGGGCTGAAAAAGTAAAACACCTGTTATGAAACTCTTTCTTTTCTGCAAATTAATTGCACTCTTCCAGTGATTAGTTATATTTTATATATTCAAATTCATTCGCATTTATTTCTTTTTCTATATTTCCAAATTTTATTTATGTTTAACAACAACAACAACAACAACAACAAAAACAACTTTATTCAACAATTAACAGGAAAGCCGGGTGAAGCAGGCGCGTAGCGTCCTATACGCATATACGCACGTGCGTACTTGAAGTGACCAGAAAATTTTGAAATTTTTAGCAATTGTTTCTATTCTTAACATTTTACTTGTACGCAACCAAGATTTCGTGATGAAAGCACCACTTTGATTAAATTCTAAAAACTAAAACAAAAGCTATACCATGTTCTAACTTAGTTTTGCATTGTACCTTTTTTTTGCACTAACAATGCAGTGTTGTTTGGCCAGCGTGCAACAAAAAGGCGAGGTTGCAAAGGAGCGACGTTCCAAGAACGTTCGTGACAAAGGAGCGACGTTCCGAGAACGTTCTTGACAATTCCAGTCACGCTAGCACAACCAAAACAATGTTTTGTTTGCACCAAGTTTGCTCAAAATAAGGGCAAGACGCTTTGTTCTTTGCTTGTATTCACACAACTATTTCGACAAGAAATAAAGAACGTAGTGTTTTTCGCTCAGTTTACTTAGGTTTCTAGATCATATGTACTTGTGCGTACTTGAAAAAATGACCACGCACGCGCCTGTGAAGACAACTTGAGTCCTGCAGGTAGCTAACGAGCTAATCGAGGCAGTCTCAAGGAAAGCGAAGAGAAAAGAAGAAAGAAAACAAAAATATAAATCCTAAGACACCTAGATACACTCTAGTGTTTAATATTATAATATTAACCGTCACTGTTTACATGTATGATGGGAAAGGGAAAAGGAAACGGCGAAGTGGTGATGTTTTTAACTCTTTAATTTCAAAAATCCTCATTTCTTAATTTGAGAGACTTCAATATGATCATCTTCAGTATCAAGGATACATGTATTAACAAGCTTTTTCATTAGTTAAGATTTTAATTAGGGTTTATTTAATGCTTTTTTTGTCTTTGCACGGCATACTTTTGATTCGTCACTGATTAGTAGATAATACGGTGGCCCGTAAGTGCCATCCTTAAAGTTAAATAAAAATTGTATTTACCTTGCAAAAAAAGATCCGGCCGTTAGATCCAAAGTTTCCAGTCAACTTCAACAAATTCTTGCGAACCGAAAAATCTAACTGGAGGTTTGATGTTTCGAGTCCATAGTTACACCGGATCCGTAGTTTATACTCCGGATTCAATGTTGTGTTCTTCAGATCCGTAGTTTCTACTCCGGATCCATAGTTTCTTACTCAGGATCCATAGCTTTTGCTCCGGATCCAATGGTGTTTACTCCGGATCCATAGTTTTTACTCCGGATACAAAGTTGTTTACTCCGGATCCGTAGTTTATACTCAGGATCCATAGTTTCTTACTCAGGATCCATAGTTTATACTCCGGATCCAAAGTTGTTTACTCCGGATCCATAGTTTATACTCCGGATCCAAAGTTGTTTACTCCGGATCCATAGTTTATACTCCGGATCCAAAGTTGTTTACTCCGGATCCATAATTTATATTCCGGATCCGTAGTTTTTACTCCGGATCCATAGTTTTTACTCCGGATCCAAAGTTGTTTACTCCGGATCCGTAGTTTCTTACTCCGGTTGTACAGTTCCACAAACGCCCTCGTTACCGTGGTGATCACAGTCAAATCAAGGTAACTACTTGGTGTAGGCACTCATATAGTGGTCCGGTGTAGTCACTCATATAGTGGTCCCAGGTGGCGTACTTAATACCTATCCTTAATCATCCCTAGCCGTACCTAAGCATCCCTAGCTGCACGTAAGCATCCCTAGTCGTACTTAAGCATCTTTAATCATCCCTAGCCGTACCCAAGCATCCCTAACCGTACTTAAACATCCTTAATCATCCCTAGCCGTACTTTTTCTTCATCCCTAGCAGTACTTAAGCATTCTTAGTCATCCCTCGTCATCCCTAGTCGTACTTAATCATCCTTAATCGTCCGTAAGCGTACTTAATCATATTTAATCACCCCTAACCGTACCTATGCATCCCTAGCCATAATTAAGCATCCGTAATCGTCCCAAGGAGTACTTTTAAGTAAAAGCATCCCTCATCGTCCATAGACGTACCTAAGGATCCATTGTCATCCCTAGGCATACTTAAACATCCTTAATAATCCTCAGCCGTACCTGAGCATTCCTCAGCGTACTTAAGCATCCTTATTCATCCCTAGCCGTACTTAACTATCCTTTATCATCCCTACGCATACTTAAGCATACCTCATAAAACCCTAGAAGTACCTAAGCATCCATTGTCATCCTTAGGCATACGTAAACATCCTTAATCATCCCTGGGCGTACTTAACAATTCTTAATCATCTCTAGCCGTACCTAAGCATCCCTAGCCGTACTTAATTAAGCATCCTTAATCGTCCCTAGGCAACCTTAAGCATCCTTAGTGATGCCTACGCATCCTTAAGCATCCCTCATCATGCCTACACGTACCTAAGCATCCATTCTTATCCATAGGCCTACTTAAGCGTCCTTGATTATCCCTAGCTATCCAGTTACAGTGAAATACAACTACGGGTAAACTTTGGAAAATGGGGAGAGATCACCATAAAGATCGTTCTATAATTTAACTTAGACGTTATTTGTTATAAAAACTTACAGAAAGAGGTTATCTCTTATTATTAAAAACTGGATCATTGGATAATGCAATTCGAGAGTTTTGATTGGCTAAGCCATCATGGGTTATGAGCCATTATACCATGATCTACAAACACGGCAAGCATATGCGTGATTTTTTGGGCCTTTTTATTTTTATTGTAGTCTAGTTTTCTATATTTTGGGGGCGTTTTTAATAAAACAATTATTCCACTCGCGCTTGTTGGATATGATGAGATGATTATATCCAACTCGGTGCTACGCGCCTAGTTGGCTATCTATCATCTCATATCCAACGCGCGCTCATGGAATAATTGTTAATTATCACTGCTACTAAATTTGCAAATGGAAACAACGAGGCCCCATTAGGGGTTATCAGGATACAGGATATTTAGGTAAAAAGTTATAGGCATACTGGATATTTGGGGGGAAAATTAACGGAATACAGAATATTTAGACCAAACAAAAAAAGCGAGAAAATCCGAGCAAAATCGAGAAAACTTGATGAAAATGCGATGTTGTGTAATACCTTGTGGTCATACAGACGTAGGCTCATCACAAAAACATTTCTTGCCTTTTCGCGTACTTCTAAACGTCGGAAAAAAACTTACGAATTCACATTAGGAATATCTGTCCAATATTGCACCTGTTTGTGGAACTGAACGGAACGAGTACATCCATGGAATCCTCAGCCGCTCTCTTCTTGTAGGCTCAACCAGCATTTCCGTGGAGTTGGCGATTGCAATTCTTACAATATTGTTTTTTCACATGAATACTAAGAAAAAGTACAAAGACGTTTTTGGACATGCTCATCTCCAACTAGGAGTTCCTGTAAAATGGATATCGTCGAACGAAAAATATGGCATCTATTGTGAAGAAAGCAGAACACCTATTAAAAGACATCAAGGTCACAATGAAAATAGTGATAGTTTTATGGCAAAGAAGAGCATAGATGAAGCGGCATTTGCTAAACGAAAGTGGGTTTCTATTGGTTTGTGACAATGTGGAAGACATGCTGCAAGCGCAAGTAGTCAATGTTCTAGTATCACAACGTGTGAACAGATTTGATATCTTGCAGAATATTGATGCACAGTCTTCGTCGAGATCATTTGATGCTTCCGATTTACCCTATACATTTTGTGAAGTGTTGGGATCAGTATGCTCCGATTTGACACCCTCCTCAGATGTCATAGAAGCTCACCTGAAGGAATTAAAAAATTTTTGATCTTGAAATAGATGCAGTTGCTGGCGATGGTGACTGTGCTTTTAGAAGCATAATCAGACAACTCTATAAAGTGGTTCCAAACATGACTAAGGAGCACATTAGTTTTTAAGGTTTGTTGAATTCGGAAGAAAAGGACATTTTCACTCTCCGTCAAACGTTTGTTGATCGAATGCTCGAGCCTGATGAAGAACTTAGCGGCGAATTTATCAGAAATACTGACTGTATTACTCTTGCAAGAAATATAGAGGATTGCAGATTTTATAACAATGAACTGGGAGACTTCGTAATGAAAGTTAAGTTCGTCCATTCTGAGAATTCCCATAGTTATTGTTTCTTCAAATGCGGCCTCTCATTGCATTCCATTTGTACCACCGGATCCTATTCTCAAGGAGCCATTGTACGTTGCCTTTACAAGCTATGGCCCCGGCCATTATGATTCAACACATCCTGTGACTGTTGTTGGTAAGTTTTCTAAATGAACCATGGTTACGCGGTAGACAACAAACTACTTTGGCCGCTTTTTTCATTCAAGTTGCAATCGACCTTTCAAGAGAAAGCTTTCCAAAAAAACGTGACTGCATTTTTTAGTATTTAAAGAGGGAATCATAAAATTTTAGGCGATTAAAAAATAGTTTTGATGATACATCATACAGGAAAAATGGAAGTAATATTTATTAATCAATGTAATTCTCTAATCTTATTGACATCACATATATGTTATCTTGATTTGTATTAAATTTACTTTGAAATGACTTTTATCAAAAGAAGATTTCAAGCTTAAATGGAAAATTCCCCACCACTTTAAAGGTAACCCGTGTATTCGCTTCAGAATATACTCAGAACATTACTAGGGGATGGGTGATAGTTTCCACTACGTATCCGCGTATCCAGACGCTTCAGGGGTGCAGTTTGATTCGCGATTCAGTCTATTAAGGACGTTCGCGCCAATTGTTTCTGCGCATCCTTACTGCGCACGCAAATGCACACGCCACGTCATACACGAGCGCGCGCGCTAAGTAATAAAATGAGAACTGATAGGGCAAAAGGCCATTGCTATAGCTTTGCCTGGATTTAACGGTCTTGGACGTTCGGTGACCCCTATTTTTCTTTCCAGAAACGAATTTTATTTACATTTCTCTCCACGTTGTCCAAAAATGAACAAAAAATCAATGTGGGAAGTTAAAAAAATTTCAAGATTTCTGCTCACGGGACATCAAATCCTGCCATCTTGCGGCTGCAAGGCGCGTGAAACTGTGGTCGCTAAATGCGAACTTGATCTTTAAGGAACCTCACCAGTTGACTAAATTCACTTAATAAGTCCACTTAAATAATATTTGGCAGAGAAGATTTCACTTCAAAGATTTGATTGCAATATATTTGGGTTTACAGACACTGGCCTTATTCGCTAACGAAGCCCGATTTTGTCACATTTTGGGTGTTTTCCGGACATGTTCTCTCCAAAACGAAGTCGGTGACCCCCCATTTTTTTTACTTTTCTGACATAACTAACTCATCATCTTACAGTGGTAAAAGTTTCGGAAAAAAATCAATGTTAAAAAATTTTCGCGCGAACGTCCTTAAACAGTTATTCTAACCATTTAGTTTAAGTCCTAGCCCGTTTTCCTGTAAATCGCATAACTGAAGATCGCCGATTCATCGTCTGAATATAATTCAGCAATGATCGACTTTTCTATTTGGGGAATTTTCTATCCTTTATGTAATGAAAATTATCCATAAGTGTGCTATTGTTAGCACCACATAATTGTAATAATACGGCAAACATGCTGCGCCATCATATTTATTCCATTATAGAAACCTAGACACTTTGGATTCTAAAATCAGCAACTTATTCACTTATAATTATAGTGGTATTTTTAACACTTAGATGAAAGAAGTGAAACAAACGCGTCCACGCTGCAATCCAGCTTCTGTGCTTGTGGTAGAAAGTCAGCTGGGATGGGGTCAAACTGCTCGATTGCCGAAACCTCAAAGTGCTCTTGTGTGCGAAAAGGAACAAGGTGTACTCGAAAATGCAGATGCCGCGCGTGAGAGGATGCCAAAACAAGCAGGAGACCAACAAAAATGAAACAGATAGGCGAGGGTCATGCAAAAGGGTGTCGTTGCGGGATAAATAAAAAAGGAAACTTTGAATCGTGCAAAGATATTGAAGGAAAAAGAAAAACGAAGTGTCCGTGTTTTCGTGATGGTTTATGCTGTGAGTTAAACCATTGTTTTTGCTTAAAGTGCCAAAATCCATTCTCTCAAGTAGAAGCGATGTAAACAGAGGAAAAGAAAAAAGAAACCCGGAAGAGGAAACTTCATTCGTCTTGTAAAAGAACGAGAGGACATTACTTGAAAATCAAGGCTCGTGGACTAAGTTAGAGACGTGCTTGCTTGAAACCATTGAATCCCTTTTAGCAAGCCTTTTAAATATTCCAGGTACTGCTGAAAACATTGAAAAGCTTTACAATTTTGTCGCCAGTTCAGAAAAGGTTGAAGAACTTTGTCCATATCTCAGACCTAAAACTTTAAACCAGATAAGGGCCAAAATTTTGCGCGCAAGTGTCGAAGACAAAAGAGGCATTTCTTATCCATGCCTCTAACCCGGAAGATCACGAAAGCTTCCATGTGGGAAACCATGTTTAGTTAATTGCCATATTTTATTCATGTTTTAAGAACCTTTTAGTACTAAGTTCAAGTATATAGTGGTTAATAAAAGAAAAATGTCAATAGTAAAGAGAATTTGTTTCTGAGCTGTTGATGCTTAACCGATCAGAATCAGGTAATTTAAGTCTCTTTTTGTCTCTTTTCTTTGACAACGTACATGAATTTAATGTACACTTGGTGAAAGGATTCTTGCGTCTTTTCATTATTACATGTACCTTGTTATGGTTATCTTCAGCCAGACAGCTCTTGGGGAACTGCATATAAACTATCATCACCTACTACTCGAGTTAATAAAACTCAGGTATTTCGCACCTTTACATTGAAGTTACAAGTATATAGCCATATGAAATAACTGTAAACACGTAATTTTCAGGATGCTTAAGTACGGTTAGGGATGCTTAGGTACGGCTAGGGATGATTAAGGATGCTTATGTACGGCTAGGGATGCTTAGGTACGGCTAAGGATGATTAAGGATGCTTAAGTACGGTTAGGGATGCTTAGGTAGGGTAGGGATGATTAAGGATCCTTAAGTACAGCTAGGGAGGAATAAGGATGCTTAAGTACGCTTAGGGACGCTTACGTACAGCTAGGGTTGCTTAGGTACGGCTAGGTTATTCGGCTAGGTATGATTAAGGATAGGTATTGAGTACGCCACCTGGGACCACTATATGAGTGACTACACTGGACCACTATATGAGTGCCTACACCAAGTAGTTACCTTGATTTGACTGTGATCACCACGGTAACGAGGGCGTTCGTGGAACTTTGGAACCGGAGTAAGAAACTACGGATCCGGAGTAAAAACTATGGATCCGGAATATAAACTACGGATCCGGAGTAAACAACTTTGAACTTTGGATCCGGAGTAAAAACTATGGATCCGGAGTAAAAACTACGGATCCGGAGTAAAAACTACGGATTCGGAATATAAACTACGGATCCGGAGTAAACAACTTTGGATCCGGAGTATAAACTATGGATCCGGAGTAAACAACTTTGGATCCGGAGTCAAAACTATGGATCCAGAGTAAACAACTTTGGATCCGGAGTAAAAACTATGGATCCGGAGTAAAAACTATGGATCCGGAGTAAAAACTACGGATCCGGAATATAAACTACGGATCCGGAGTAAACAACTTTCGATCCGGAGTATAAACTATGGATCCGGAGTAAACAACTTTGGATCCGGAGTATAAACTATGGATCGGGAGTAAACAACTTTGGATCCGGAGTATAAACTATGGATCCGGAGTAAACAACTTTGGATCCAGGGTATAAACTATGGATCCGGAGTAAACAACTTTGGATCCGGGGTATAAACTATGGATCCGGAGTAAACAACTTTGGATCCGGAGTATAAACTATGGATCGGGAGTAAACAACTTTGGATCCGGAGTATAAACTACGGATCCGGAGTAAACAACTTTGTATCCGGAGTAAAAACTACGGATCCGGAGTAAACACCATTGGATCCGGAGCAAAAACTATGGATCCTGAGTAGGAAACTATGGATCCGGAGTAGAAACTACGGATCTGAAGAACACAACATTGAATCCGGAGTATAAACTACGAATCCGGTGTAACTATAGACTAGAAACATCAAACCTCCAGTTAGATTGTTCGGTTCGCAAGAATTTGTTGAAGTTGACTGGAAACTTTGGATCTAACGGCCGGATTTTTTTTTGCAAGGTAAATACAATTTTTATTTAACTCTAAGGATGGCACGTACGGGCCACCGTAAGATAACCAAGTGCTATAACTTTGTGTGAAAGATACCTTCTGGAACAGATCTTAAGAATATTTTCTGGTGCAAGGTTATTATGTATCAGTCGGACATTTCTCGAATACAATGTTATCGGTTTTGGTTTCACTTTGTATGTCACCCCTGCATTTCGTAGATTACCGTTATTTCCGATCCGCCAACCTGTACCAAATCAAACTACTACTTTTGCTTGGTGACCTATTGATTATATTTGTAAACACTGAGCGATGTTCACCAATAAGTTATCCTTTGTCATGAGCTCTCCAGCCTTCATTTTTACTTCTATTTGAACATCGCTTTAGTCTATTCAGTCCTTGGGGATGTTTCTAATTCTTCCAAAATGTATCACCGTACTTCTGCGCGACATGGTATTCCGAGTAAAAGCTTTACAGAGCGTCTTGTTATGTAAAACTTGTGGGCCATTTTCTATTTCTTTCTTCGCCAACGTGACCGTCACATCACGCGGATGCAAACCAAGAATTCATGATCAATAACGCTAGTAGTAATCACGGATTAGTAAAGTGCGTTCGATGTCTCGTAAAATAATACTTTTTATTGTACTGATTGCCTAGAAATATTCAGGGAATGTGGACTTGTGGGGTGCTTTCTGGCAGTACGCAGAGAGAACTTGAATCTCCTGTGAAAAGCAGCCAAGTTGACAAATCACAACTCGGCATCGTTGCCGACACGAATTGCCATGCGGGGTGAATTGTAGTGTCTGTTTCCTACAAAACACACCACTACACAACTTTCTGATGTTCTGATAAGTAGCTTTAGTCATATTTGCTAGTGATACTACGAATAAATTAACACAACTTTAAACCAAACGCACAACTGCAAAGCACGTGGAAATATGTCAGGGGCACCCAAAGAGAATATAGTTCAAAACCACTAAACATAACATTGTTAAACGTATTATATAGGCATATTTTTATCCCCTAAAAATTTTTCATGTGTTCGGATTTCCTAGGTGAAAGTCTAGTGATCCGAAAATTACTTACCTTTTCGAAAATTTCAGCCAGAAAAATAGCTCCCGACAATTCTAGGTGACCTTTTTAGGGTAAAAATCTATTGAAAATGGGCAATTATACCATTTTTTAGATGTTCGAAAATCCTAGGACAGGCAGGAAAGCGAGAAATTTTACAACAAAGGTTTCGAAAATTCTAGATCTAAAATCGTCTTCCGAACAGATATTTTCCGAAAATTGACGTTGGGTGCCCCTGATATGGGGATTTTTTACCGTTTTCATTTGAGCATGCCGGCATTGCGATACAAACCCTATGTCGAGGCATGGCAGATTCACAATCACATCAGATCGAGGCGATGTGCCCGTCGGCCAGCCAGTCCAAGAAGGCGTCCAAACCCTGAAATCGCATGGCATCACGATCGATATCCGCGAAACATATTCGGGACATTCGTAAAACGACACGACTAGAATGCGTCCTCCTTCGTCGGAACACAATAAGTAACTGAATAATTCCATTGGGACTGATTTCCCCAACTCACGCAAAGTGCTCTGGACAACTACAATCATGACAGCTCAGTTACAAATGAATTTTCTCATGTCTTTCAGAGGCATCAAATTTTCATACCTCAATTTTGCTCTGATCACAACGTTGTGTTGGTTGTTCTAATGAATCAATGTAGTCGCAGTTCCAACTTATAATACTAGTTTTATTTATGTATTTATTATGATTATTTTTTCTCTAGCGATAATTCATTAAACAGGGAAAGCATCTCGGTACTTTTAGGCCTATTGTAGTTTATACGTCGAATTCCAGACGAAAAAATGGAGACGAATTCGATGCAAGGGATTAAATTCGTCCAAATAGCGACGTATAAAACCGTCTGCCATAATCAAATTCGCCCAGACGTTGTATCCGTCTGGCTTAGGCCAGGTTCAGACGCCGTACTTGACATGAGCTGAATAGAATTCGAATTTAGACCGACCCAAAATAATTAATCCCGACTGAATTGATTCTGACGCCGAACTGCATTGCGCCGAAAATTATTCACAAAAGCATATTACGACTGAAGAAAACTGCAAAGTTGTCGTAATTTCTGCATTTGATTCGGCTCATGTGAAGTACGGCGTCTGGATCAAAGCCGCTCCACAACCGTATTTCCCGGCTAAGCCGGACGGGAAAAATTGCTTAGCCGATCTGAATTAGATCGGTCGTTCGGAATGATTCAGACGCCCATGAACTTAATCGGATTTAATGCACAAATTTGAAATACATTAAAGTAACGTGTAATTTAAGTGGCGGGAAACTAGGGATGATGTGGTGGTGTTCCATTCCCGCCAAAAACAACTTTGCAAAGCAACATTCAACTTTATCAAACAACATTCAACTTCACTTGATAACTTTCATTTTCAACGTATGAAACATTCAACTTTATCATACAACTTTCAACTTTACATGTCTGCAGCCGACTGTATCAAACTATCAAACAACTTTCAACTTCACTTTTCGACAACCAACTGTAACAAATAGATTGTAGACACGAGAAATCGATTTTTTCTTTTCTTTCATATTTTTCTACAAGTTTGCTACAAATGCACTGATTTTATTGCCTCTATGTAATTTGCTGTCATTTGTCCCATATTTCCTTTTTTATACTGAATCGTTAAGTTAAAGTACGAATCTCAAACTGTACAGGAGTTTAATTGCATAGATCATTGAACTTCAATTGATAACTTTCATTTTCAACGTATGAAACATTCAACTTCATCATACAACTTTCAACTTTTGAGTTCACAATTAACTGAACATCAATCATCAGATTACAATTTATTAGTCGGGTTGACTGTTGACATGTAAAGTTGAAAGTTGTATGCTAAAGTTGATGATGTTTCATACGTTGAAAATGAAAGTTATCAAGTGAAGTTGAATGTTGTATTTGTTACAGTTGGTTGTCAGAAAGTGATGTTGAAAGTTGTTTGATAAAGTTGAATATTGCTTTGCAAAGTTGATTTTTGGCGGGGATGGAACACCATAGATGTGACCTGATGACATATCCTTTCAATATGCGTATTCTCAGTAGTTTTACAAGAATGCAGCAAAAATCAGAGAAGAATATCCGGCACGGCTCACTTGCTCACTAATTTTTGAATTCTGTGAAGGTTGAATTGGATTCGTCTGAATTTAATTCGTCGTCTAAATCGGAGCTCTTATATTGACGTCTCACAGACGAAGTTAATAGGAACTAAATTCGTCTCAATTAAATTCGACGTATAAACTAGGCCTGATCATTCAGTACCATTGACGAACACAATTTGCAACCTTTTGCAACAATTTCACGCAGTTAAATATGCGTTACGTTCACTGGTAAATTTGAAGCTCAGTAAAAGTCACTGCTTGTATTAAAATTTCACTTAGTTTGTTCCTAAGATATACTTGAAAGAACATGAATAGCAGACTCGAAATTTGCATTTTGGCTATGTCGCGTCGTGTAATATGAAACCCTTCAATAGGCGTCGTCCTTGCAGTTTGTCATACAGTGTACCATAAAAACTTCAGACGGGCATGTCTATGCAACTAGTCTTAAGGAGTGTGCCGACGTTTCATTTCCTTGTAATAAAGAATATCTACCGAAATTTTGACTATTCAGGGGCACCTACAGCGAGAGAGTAACAAAAATTCCAGACACTTCATCAAGCAAATCAAGTGATCCCGAAATATCTCTTTCAATTTAATTGGGTGTCTTCTTTTGGTGGATTCAAATAGATTGAAATGAGAGGAACGCTCCCAAAGAAACAACTCCCTACTGGCTCCAACACACGGTAATACGGACCT
>OX421452.1:14467240-14472240 GCA_949126865.1 Montipora capitata
ACTTCCTAGGGGGTACAGCTGAGAACATTGACGTCAGAAATCTATTCTGATCGATCGTGGGAATTAAGAAATTAACCCTAACTCAACTTTTGTGACAGAAGAAATCAGTGATGGAACGCTCCGAAATGTCTCAGAAATTTTGCACTGGTTTTGACCGATTGCGGCAAAGTTGATAAGGGATTCCTGCATTATAAAAACCTCAAAATGACAAATTGTTACACGTCCGAATGGACGTTTACGGACTATTTGTCGCACGCCTGATTGGTTTTTTCTTGCTAAATTAGGGAAATAACTCCAACCAGTTGGTAGCTCCCGAACTGAAGCATGCAAATGTTTTAAGTAGCTAGAGAGTTTACATGGACGATAATCTGGCTCTCCTCAGGCTCGAAGCATCGATATTATGTTCACTGCATCTCCACGAGATCATCGCAGTTGGATAAGCAGCATAATCAAGCAGTTGCAAGTCAGTAATCCTGGATTTTTGTCAGGCTTGCTTGAGATTGTATAGCAAACAATTTAGCCAGCTCCCGATTGTTCTCCCGGCTTGAGCCTGCGATCCAATCGGAAACCGATACCTGGTCAGTGGTGAACTTAAAAAAAAAAACAGCTGGCCTGGATGAAAGCTTTAAACTTGAGCCCGCGATATGGTCACGTGATACTGGTCAGCGGGACGCGCTGAGGTCCGTTATAAACTCCTGAAGTTAAAGGAGATCAAATCATGGATTGGTGGTTTTTGGCTAGTTGGGAAATTTGGAGTGCCTGGAGAATAACCTCTTGTGGAAGAGTAGAGAACCAACGAACTCAACCTACACATGACGTTGAGTCAAGGAATCGAACTCGAGCCATATTAGTGGCAGGCAATTGCAAGTGCTCTCACCACTTCGGTAATCGTGCATTCTCCCGACTTAACAGCAAATAAACATTTCAATCGCATTGTTTCACCAGCCAATTTTCTCCGAATGCGTATGACGTGAGTGCTTGAGACCAAATAATAAAAATATACTTAACTTTGGTAAAAGCGTTTATGAAATGTTTCTTTGTCCTGGGTTTTTGCAGTTTTTTAAGTATAACGACGAGTGCTTTAGCAAATTAACACCACGGTTTTTAAAGCCACCCACTCATTCGCGTATGCTTTTTGTGATGCACTTGAAACGCAAAACATTTCAATGGTTCTCATCTTCTCGGTATAACTTATGGGATTTTGTTTTTCCTTCAATATAGTTTACGTCATAGAAAGTGCTTTGTACGGGGTTTTATTCACTCGTTGTTTGTGTCACATAAGACGTGAATTTTCATTAAAATAGTTTTCTGAACGCAAATTAGAAACAAAAACTCACTAACAATAGAACCAAATGCAAATTTAATTTAATCATAACAAAGTACGATTTGCTCGAGATGCACGAGATGCACGAGTGATTGGCTTTGTCCGGATAACCGTGTTGTTTGTAGCTTTTCCTAAAAATTTTGTAAGCGTGCAACGTGAAATCGCGAAATTTTTAACCGTGTACCGTGTTTGCTACACCCCCATTGAGACCCTCAAAATATAGATCTGTTGGCAATATTGGATTTTGATGCAGCTACATAATTAGGAAATAAATTAATCGACATTCAAAGGAGTTTGATGAATTAATTTTCAACTTAACATAAATCTCAGACAGTAACCATTCATTCCTTTATTTCCTAAAAGAATCGGCGTGTGAAGTCAGACGATTCTAGAAGCGGCTCGCAAATTCACTTGCCTATGTTTGACAGTGTGTTTTTTTCCTACCCCAGAGTCTGTTTGCAAGCTATCAATCACTCAATACACCAAACAATGTACATTCCTAAATTCTACTGTCGTGTTATTAGCCACCCATGTTCCGGTTTGAGCTTTCCGTTTTCCGAACCCGCTATACGTGCCCATGGGGGGGGGGGTGAGTGTAACCACAACTATTTTCATTGAAAGTTGGATACTTATTGACCAATCACTTCAATTTCAAAGGTAAAACTATCTAAGGTCATACGAGCTGCTGGTCATACGTGTTTTCCCGCTCTTTTGATAGACCTTCTGGAATCCAGATTATCTTTCGTTTTGTAACAGATTCTCTTGAAGTGAAATATTGTGGGCCACCGTAGATTAAAGTATCTAATCATCAAAATTTTATTGCTCTTCAATGTTAGGAAATTACCTCTGAAAGATTCAAGAGATTCTAAAGCCGATGATACACGGTTCAACATCTTGCATCATTTGTTGCTCAACAAATGTTGAACAATGTTGCACAACCGTGTTGAATGGAATAGAGCTGGTCTCTATTTTCGTTCAACATCGTTCAACAACATTCAACGTGTTGAATGGCATATTTCAACATTCAACATGACACCACACATGCACTGTTCAACATTTGTTGAACAAGAGCTGCAGCATTTGTTGATCAACAAATGTTGAACCGTGTATCATCGGCTTAAGTCAAACATTATTATTCCAGATAAAACTTCCAATTTAAACGACTCGTTTGTTACCATCGGTTATTTTTACACTAATGTACTAATAAAAAATGATTGAGATTGCTCTTTCATTTTGAAACAATTTTTCACAATTCTGAAGTGACTGAGCTGCAAATATAACATTCAGTCAGTTTAATTAAACTAGAACGAAACGAAACAATCAGGCCTACTGTAATAAAAGCGTTGATGCTGTAAGCCGTGTTGTGAAGATCTGTCGGTTGCCTTGAACTTAAAATACGTTATGGATGCTTTACTGAGATGGACAAAGCTGTGTAAACAGACAGCGCGGAAGAGAGGTGAAATGTTTGCTTTTTCGTCCGAATTGCAGGAGACAAAGTTGAATGGACAGAATGGATTGGTTCTTTTCTTTGAATTTCCAAGGTCGTGTACACAAACAAAATTTCAGGAAAGGCGAGTATCAATAGCAGCGTACAGACTTCAGTCAAAATGGTGACTTCATTATGAAGTTTCTTTTGATGCTTTACATAAATAAGTGTAAATATCATTTGTCTGTTTACCTAGGTCAAACTTGGATTCATTCATGGCAGTAAATTAAAAGCCAAGATTGCGTCTTATTATCGCAACCTCGGCAAAACGTTTAATTTGCTGCGAAGCATTACATCAAGCGGTGGACTCCGTGTAGAAATAAAAACTCTCGTGAGGAAGTCAAATTTTCTTTAGCTTTTCAGACATGTCTCTTCATTTTAGTATGACAATAGAAAAAGGAAACGTAATTTATTAATTGTATTATTTTCCGACGTGATGCTTCGAGCAAATACGATGTCCATTGAGATTGGAGGACTTTATATCAACATGACACCGTGATTGCTAATGGTCCATTCTTTTCAAAAGCTACCAACCAATTCTGCTTTAAAGTGGAAACGTCACCTAAAAACAAGATTTGACACTAAATTGTGGCTATCAGCTAATGTAGAGTGTTGAGTGATATTTCTTTATCACTCGAGAAACCTCGCTTATAGATCTAGTAAGTGAAAACGACCAAAAAACTACCTGACTTGCTAGGAAAAGACTCAAATCGACAACTGAATCTACGAGTCAACAAAACTGCTTTAAAATAGATTTTCGCGAAGAAAAACCTGGATACAAGGAAGCCGTTTATTTGCAGATTTGCACTGAGCCACCAGAAGCGTCTGGAAAAGTTGGCATGAAGACAAATTAAAACGATAGCCGAGTCATCTGGAAGCCGGTATGGTCAATGTCTTCGTCCTCTGATATCGTTAAAGCGTTGCTTACAAGATTGATATTTGCTTGTCATATCATTGTGTCCGTTTGGTGGGTCGTCCAAATAACGCTAAATGAGAAACTCTGGTATTTGGCGTTTTTCGATGGTCTTTTATTCCTGGAAACAATTTTCTCCTTGTTGTTCCGGAGAGGACAGGAATTCAAATGGTGAGTAAAACCGGGGTGCGACTGTCATCATTGTTTATGATAACGGTCGAGCTTTTTCATAAAATCTAACAGTTTCATGTCAGCAAGTAGAACTAAACATGTGTGAGATAAAGAACATCTTTATGGCTTCAATTCAAGAGGTTTCATCCACAGAGCTAAAAATTTCAATCGCCCTCTTCCTTCTAAGGAAATTTGATGTTCTATTTATATGAAATGTTTCGTAGCTTGGAGTCAGAGCAACTTTGGAAACACAGTCGTCAACCGGCGCTGCTCGAGGGTAATTCTTCATCTGTGCGGGCCTCCACTGGGACTGATCGAGTCAGTCACATTAGAATCCCCAGTCGGGCTGAAAAGTAAGAAACACGATAAATACTACAAAATGAAGTGAGAACAACTCAGCCACTTTCATTTGAATGATCGCACTCAGTGAAGATTTAACGCACACTCTAAAGTTAGAATTACCTCGTACACAATGATACAATGAAAAGCAGCGCAAAAGAAAGGCGCTGCACAGCGAGTAGCCTGCAATGATCTCTTAATATAAAGAAAAATTAACAAAGTCCCGCAGGTGTTTTCAGGGAAACGGTAAAAGAAAAAGCAGCAATGAATTTTAACTCCTAAAACCTTCCGCCTGGGATCCTACATCAGCATTTACACAGGGTAGGTTCATTATCCTTCATCCTTTGTAGAACTGTTTCCCGGAAAATTAGTCTCGTATTTCTTTGCTGGACACCATTTCATTGATCACAAGAAACAACAGAAAACTCGGCTTTTAACCCCAGCGGTTCGAAGACAGGTTTGAAAATCGAAACCACCGAAGGCTGTTTTTTTCGCTACAGCCGAAGTCATGCACCTAAACCGGGCCAAAAAAAATGCTAGAAGTCTCGAACCACAAGAAGAATGAGCTAGATATCGTTCAAAGGATAGCTCTCGTCTGACTTTGATATAAATGGAACCTGCCCTTGATTAATCAGTGGTATAAATTTTATTATATTACTTTCCTTTAGTGACTTGCAAAAAATAATTAATTAGCAAACAATCAACACAATAATTTTCATTTTTTTTCAAACGGATATGAAAATCAAGTGCGTTGCAAAAAATATTAG
>OX421452.1:14487240-14494740 GCA_949126865.1 Montipora capitata
ACTGGGCATATTGTAAAACATGGACTGGATTGGATTTGTAAAACACGGACTGGATTTGTAAAACACGGATTTGTAAAACGCGGATTTGTAAAACACGGATTTGTAAAACACGGATTTGTAAAACACGGATTTGTAAAAGGTGGTCTATCATTTTTTGCAAAAAATGACTGTTTGACTGTTTATTTGTTTATTTCTGTCTGTCTCTTTTTAATCTTAATTCTTTTACTTTATATTATTTTCATTTTATGTTACCGCTTCACATTCAAATAATTTCTCTAAAAGATTGTTTGATTTTGAGTAATATTAGCATTTGGAAATTTTTACGAATAATCGAGAAATACGAGAAGCACTCGCTTACAGCGAGTAAGTATTCCCGGCATTTTCGGCATTCCCTCGTGTTCAAAAACAAAATTCCGCTTACTTATATTTAACTTTACAATGCATTCGGCGCGTTTTTATTTTTAAAATTATCAACATCTCAATACACAGGAGCTGGTCAAGACCGATTTTCCGCCGATTCAAAGCGACGCTTCGAGAAGGAAGCCGGTATCCTCCATAGTGTCAAAGGCCACAGAAATATCTCCGGGTTCCTGAGGTTTTGTCACGAGCCCTATGCCATAATGATGGAGTATTCGGTCATTTTGGCGTAGAAAAAAGGGTGACCACACTTCAAGATTTCGTGCATTTGGTAGACGCTGAATTTGACTTTTCCTCGTTAGCCGATGTGTTATTGGTGTGCACAATAGACGTGGTCACTGGGCTAGATTTTCTACACAGAAACGGCATTGCCCACAGAGACCTAAAACCAGGCAATACTTTGGTTTGCAACCAACACTACGACAAAGATGACCTTGAAACATCGTATGCCAAATGCCCTATTGTCTGTAAACTCGCAGACTTCGGTCTTAGCAGGTCACTGAAGTCGAAGTCGAAGCAAGAATACTCCATCATTATGGCATACGGCTCGTGACAAAACCTCAGGAACCCGGAGTTATTTCTGTGGCCTTTGACACTATGGAGGATACCGGCTTCCTTCTCGAAGCGTCGCTTTGAATCGGACGATTCACCTTTTAACTTCTTGACACAAACGTGACGCTGCATCTCTCCTAATGTACAGTCAGCCAAATAGACGGTCCCAAATGTCCCGCTTCCAAGCTCTTCTCTAATTTTACAGAGCTCCAAGAGACCGCTGGAAACTCAAATCCACGTCGCCGTTTTCTGGTCAGAGATGGAAGTTTAAAAGAAGCCGCCATCTCCTTCCTCGCACAATAACCTATCTTCTCCCGCGCAAATTTAAAAGATACAAATTTATTTTCTACAGAGGTCTACAATGCATTTTTAAAATTACGGTCTTTTAGCAGCCTGGTTGTTTGTATGTCACGTACACTTTTCTTTGTTCCATGTTTGCCCTAGTAAAATGACCTATTCCCGTAAAACGTTGGAAATCGGTCTTGACCAGCTCCTGTGTATTGAGATGTTGATAATTTTAAAAATAAAAACGCGCCGAATGCATTGTAAAGTTAAATATAAGTACGCGGAATTTTGTTTTTGAACACGAGGGAATGCCGAAAATGCCGGGAATACTTACTCGCTGTAAGCGAGTGCTTCTCGTATTTCTCGATTATTCGTAAAAATTTCCAAATGCTAATATTACTCAAAATCAAACAATCTTTTAGAGAAATTATTTGAATGTGAAGCGGTAACATAAAATGAAAATAATATAAAGTAAAAGAATTAAGATTAAAAAGGGACAGACAGAAATAAACAAATAAACAGTCAAACAGTCATTTTTTACAAAAAAATGATAGACCACCTTTTACAAATCCGTGTTTTACAAATCCGTGTTTTACAAATCCGTGTTTTACAAATCCGCGTTTTACAAATCCGTGTTTTACAAATCCGCGTTTTACAAATCCGCGTTTTACAAATCCGTGTTTTACAAATCCGTGTTTTACAAATCCAGTCCGTGTTTTACAAATCCAATCCAGTCCGTCTTTTACAATATGTATGGGTTATTGACCAAGCGTGAGGTCAAGATGACTGGATATTGGCCAAGTTCTTTTTTTGCGTGTTTATGGACCGAGACGAAGCCGAGGTCCATAAACACGCAAAAAAAGAACGAGGCCAATATCCAGTCATCTTGACCGAACAATCTTGGTCAATAAAGGATTTATTATATGACTTAAAACACCAAAAAATGATCTTTGATCTTGCGGGACCAAGCGAGAAATCCCGAGCGGGCAGTATCGCTCCATCTTGCCCGCTCGGGTAGCCAATCAGAGCGCGCGATTTGGTTCATCTTGCCCGCTCACGGAGCTAGTCATATAATAAGCCTTGTTACTGCACGTGTTTATTCCGAGCATAAAGCCTCGTCCACACGATCGAGCAATTTTTGTGACAATTTTATGTGGAAAATGCATTTGATCGTGTAGAAAGCACAACAAATAATTGTTGACAATTCACAGTTACGGTTGGTAAGCAATGCCTTTGGACAGTAGAGATAAAGCAGAAACAAGGCGAGGTTTCCAGGTCGTTCTACATAGATACATACATTTTATTGAGCATCCCTGAATGGAGCTTTCCAGCATCAATAATAATAATAATAATAATAATAATAATAATAATAATAATAATAATAATAATAAGAAGAAGAAGAAGAAGAAGAAGAAGAAGAAGAAGATGAAGAAGAAGAAGAAATAATAAATAAATAAATGAATCAATAAATTAATTATTCCACTAATTAACAAAAACTATGTACAACAATAACTAAATGATAACTACAGTATATACAATGATTATTATCTAACCTAGTTTATGTTACAAATCAGTTCGTTGATTAAACGTCTCTTAAAAGCTTTAGTATTTGTTGCTTCCCTTAAGTCTTTGCTTAAATCATTCCACATTTTCACGCCACGGTAATAAAAGGCGCGCTGGCCAGCAGTGATTCTACAAGAATGGAATATTGAGGCTGTTTCTGTATCTTGTCTGCCTGTTGTGAATAGTAGATCGAGTTGAAAATTTGTCCGACAAGTAGCTAGGTAACAGTCCTTTGAGACTTTTGTGCATCATAACTGCATCATTGACCATAAGTCTTGTTTGACATTTAGCCATCGAAGTGATCTTAGACCTGCAGAGATATGGCAGTATTTCTTCCGTTAAGAGACAGGAATTTGCACATTTTATGTGACGAGTCGTGTGCACGAGCGTATTTGACAACTTCTATTTGTCACATACTGAAGATGACGCCAGCTTTTCAGCAAATACCTTTGTGACATAAAAATTGGGCAAATTTCCTCGTCTACACGAGCAAATAAAAATTGCCACATAAAAATTGCTCGTGTAAACGGGGCTAAACTAATTTCCTCGCTTGAGGGAATCAGTGTATTTTAATGTGGTCATTACAAACTGAAATGGTTCTCTACACTTAGTTGCATTTAAGAGTTGTCCCCGTTTTCATGACGTAAAAGTTACATGTAATTTTTTTTTGCCAGGTTTTCTCCATCCATTTTCTGCCATTTAGCTGCCATTATTCCCTGCGCGTGGATTCTTGAATTTCACTTGTTAGACGCCCGAAAAAATGGCACTTCGACGCAGCCGGTAAGGAATGAGTGATATTTTTTCTTTGGATTACTTCACGGTCGAAACATGTAATTACAGAGAACCAAAAGTAAAGACGAAATACCAACAGATTTAGCCTTTTTTGTTATGTCCATGAGAGGTTGGTTGGGAATGAGTAATGTATTACATTCACGGAAGTTTAGATTTCAGTTAAAGGAGTCCCTTTGGCGTGTAGTTTTAACAGGCGAAGACTCATCAAAAATCATTATTTTGACCATCTCCATGACTTTGAGACCTAACACCCAACCTTCATTACCAATGCATGCATAAGCACTAGCAACAAACACAAACTCGAAGAGTCTTGATCATTTGTAGGACGAAAGACACTGCTTAAAAACAGCTTAATGCGCATGCGTATGTTGCTTGCGTTAACGCTCGTGTTTCTACT
The DNA here is from genome assembly GCA_949126865.1 of Montipora capitata. Classification (NCBI taxonomy): domain Eukaryota; kingdom Metazoa; phylum Cnidaria; class Anthozoa; order Scleractinia; family Acroporidae; genus Montipora; species Montipora capitata. The sequence continues at coordinate 14,491,247 of OX421452.1, forward strand.
GACGACCGCACTCGGAAAGGCGCTCTCCTGTGGGTTGGAGAGTTGGTTTAGACTGTTAGAAGCGGAACCAATTAACTCGACTCACTTATGACAAGGCGTCCGGGAATCGACCCAGGGAGACATTAACGAGAGGTGGGTGTTCTTGCCATTGAGGCGGCCTAGCTCCCTTCCATTTTACGATATTTCATGAACTTAAGGACGTTCGCGCCCAAAACGTTCCCACGTACAGATTTTTTTTTAAACTTGCCACGCAGAAAGGTAATGATCTACTTTTGCCAAAAAGGGAAAAAAAATGGGGGCTCACCTTGCTCGTTTTCGAGATCATGAGGTGCATTTTTAGAAGATTGCGTTACTCTAAGACGATCTTAGCTTACAACTGTCAGCAATAAAAAAGCTACATGAGTGAAATTTAGATCAGGTAAACGTACTCAGTTCAACTTAACTAATATAACTAAATTAACCTTTGCAACTGATGTCTTTTTCTGAGGTGAAATAGACCTTGAAAAACGATACATATTAGTCTGAGAAAGAAAACTTCGGTCGCACGAGAGCATAAAAGGCCAAATATTTGTAACTTCTCACGTACAGATTTTTTTTGTTTTTTGTTAAAATGGACAAAATCAAGAAAGGAAGTGATCTACGGAAAGAAAAATGGAGGTCACCGAGCATTCAAGAGAGTAAAATCGCTGCGAAGTTCTCAAAGCGATTGTCTATTCGCACTGTCACGCCATTGCGTGACATTTCCGAGGAGACCTGGGTCCACAGCTATCCCATGATGCCACATACTTTCATGTTCCATTCTTGTGGAAAATTTTTGTGCCTTTAGCATCGTGTTTACCTTCGTAGTCTGCGATGCATGGCATGTGCGTGACATGTGCGAAAAGATGCGCAGTAGCAATGGGCGTCCTTAGGTCCAGGACTGGAAGATATTTGTCGTCCATTCAAACATTCATTTTGTTCAGCATAAAAAGGCGTCAACACCGGGAACAAAAGAACATCAGCAATACCGATAAGACTGCTCTGCTCGTAAATATAAAAAACGGATGTACAAGATATGAACACTTTTGTTTATAATGTAAGTGCATTTACTATGGCTCCTTAAAAAGCGCAATCGAATTAATTTTGGGATACGGGATTTGGGACCACCGAAGACAAATTTAGCCAATGGTCACAGCCGAATTTGAAACCTGCTAATTCAATGCCCTAACCACTAGATCACGCTGCCTCCATGACGTTGACGATAACTCTGGTTTGCGCAAAACTCGATCTGTAAAGAAATGAAGTCATCCTCGCACTTAACTGGACTATTTGAGCAATTGTCTCTAGAAATTACCTGAAAAACGCAGGTGGATCCAACGGGATTCGAAACCATGACCCAGCTTTGCGATACCGGTGCAATACTCTACCAACTGAGCTATGACGTCACACACTTGGGAGCAGGTCAATTTGTTGGACTCATGTGTTCCCGCGAAAGGACTTGATGAATGAAATTTTAAAATTTGTTTTTTGAGGTGACTATGAGAGACAATTGCCCAAATTGTCCAGTTAAGTCCGAGGATTACTTCACTCCTTTGTATATAACCCGCATTTCAAATATATATATGTACGTTCATTTCACTCTCGATCTGTGTTAGTCGTCTTGGTGTTAGATTGTCTTTTTTCTTTTGTTTTCAGATCAATGCCCGACTCGAGCTCTCAGCTGAGAGATGGACCGACCTCATAGAGCAAACTACTATGTTGTTGATGATACTTGGTCGTTGGCTGCTTCCCACCTCGCAAGGAATGACCAAAGACTCTCTCTCCCAACTACTTCTAATAAACCTGGCCATGTGCGCTGATATCATCGAATTCTTTGACCTACTGAAACTAAACTTTGTTAACCAATCCGAAAAGCTAATGGTTACCATTTTGATTTTGTGGACATGGAGTTTAATGCAGTTTCCGTTCAACACGATGTCAAAATTTGATAACGATGAAGATGAGAAGTCAACTTATACAAAAAAACCTAGAATAGGAAGGAGAACGATCGTTCCATACGAAGAGAGAACTTTTAATGGTGTCAAACCGATTTCAGAACACAGGATTTCAATGACATCACTGAACAATGAACAAGCTATCGCTTCGAAAAGGGGATCCCGCGATATCTTACTGGTGTCGCACAATTATTCACATGGATTGCCACCTAACTATTTAACGGACTTTCGACGTCATTCCTTTCAACAACATCTTGGAGAAGCAAACGAAGTCTCAGAAAAAAGTTGTTTGCCCGAAGTTAGCCCGTTCAATATCACCGAAGGTCAAAGGATAACTGTAAGTAGGCAAACGAGGGGATCTGGCCGTTTTTCATTCGATGTCGGTCAAATGCGACCAAAGCGCACGGTAGGACGTATGACGGCATCAATGACGTCACCAAATCTTAGGGCTGGTGTTATTGAGAATAGGCAACCAGATCAGAAAAAGCCTAGAATACTTGCCAGGCAAGAGAGGAAAATTAATATGGAGGAAACCGAGGAAAAAGGCCCAGCCAAATCTCGAATTGACTCGGAACTCATAGCGATTTTGATGTCGCTTTTCCTGCAGGATGGACCTTTTCTGACCTTTCGCTTGTTTATAATTGCTCGTTATCAGGCGTATGAATACATGGTCATTTTTCTGACCGTTAAAAACGCTTTAGTGCTCGTTCTACAAGTCTATCGTCTCTGCGTTCTTCACTGCACCTGCTACGACCATTGGGAGAACGATTTTTCACCGGATAACGTAATCGACGCCAATGCTCGTCTCAACAACGTTCAGGTAGCGGTAACACACGGCAAACACGAAGAATCAGAGAACAGGCCCGTTCACGCCCAAGTCTTAAGGTCGTCAACAGGAAATTGGGAAAGTAGCCAAAGAAATCCGTTCTTTTATTCCCCCGAATCGAATCAACAAGCATAATTACCACTGTAACAAACAAAAAAGAATAAAACTATCCCTGACTGAACTCCACTCTAACCAAAGTTGCCCCCATTACCTCCCTCTCGGAAGCGTGATTCTTAACCATCTGAGCCAACCGGTCAGCAGTTTTTTTGTTATTCTAAGGGCGCGTTAACGTTCGATTGACCGTATTCCGGAATAGGAATACATGGAATAGAAGTTAGACATCCTTCGTTTTTGCGGAGATTCACATTATATAAATATTGTCAAACATCTGCTAAAATGCTATTTTAAACATAGCTTTATTATCCTTGTTGCTGCAAAACGCCACAGATAGTGTTTTAGATCATCACTCCACGTATTCTTATTCCGGAATAGGGTCAACCGAACGCACCCTAAGTGTTAACCCCGCACACCCCTGGTGACTAGTTTCGAAAGGAAGGACTAGTCACCAAGCCCCTATATTTTGACCGCGCGCCATTTTAAACGGAAGAGCCTGCTTTCAGACTACTGCGACAGCGATTTGGTGCAGATGCCAAAACAAGAGGGGGTTTCCATAAAAGGTCTCCTGTACATAGTGG
>OX421452.1:14499740-14514740 GCA_949126865.1 Montipora capitata
TGCACTGTGATTGGTCAAGCCGAGTTCTTTATAACTCCACAAGGCACACAGCGTACGTAAGGTGCGTGCCTTATAACTCAACATATGCACGCAAGCCAAGTCAATCATTTCTGAGGAGGTTTTTCCAGACCGCCATTATGGCTGAAGAATTTCCTTCATTTGACCTCAGTTTCGACTTTTTAAATGACCAAAATAACGAGGAGGCAGGAAAGTCTTTGAAAAAATTTACAAGTGCTTATTTATTCCAAACTGCTGGAGAAAAATCATGTGATTACTTATTAATAATATACATGAAAAAATTCAAGATGGTTAAGCAGAAGAAACGCACACGTATCACGCAATCAGGGAAAAATTGCGCCATAATTGCGCCATCTAGGGCGCGCACTCATTTTTGTTGTCTGGCGAATTCTTGTCCCTTCGTGGTCGTTTTTATTTTATAAAAGAAATAAAAAACTTGTTCCTCAAGCATTGTTGAGTTATATAAGCACTTGGGAATTTTTAAGAACATTCGAGAAGTGCGAGAAGCACTCGCCTTCGACTCGTGCTTCTCCGCACTTCTCTTGTATTCTTATAAATTCCTGCGTGCTTATATAACTCAACAATGCACTCAGCGCATTTTTTATTTCTTTAATAAACTTTATTTAAGTTTCAAGTGTATTTAACAGGGAGGCACTAATTGGGAACAGTGTACAGACATAAAATTATCAAATCATGGGTTGGTTTTTGCGGGGAGAGGAAAGCCAGAGTACCCAGAGAAAAAACATGTCAGCTAGAGAAGAGTAGAGAACCAACAAACTCAACCCACATATGACTTTTATGGCTAGGAATCAAACCCAGGCTGCATTGGTGGGAGGCGAGTCCGCTTGTCACTGTCCCATCCCCATTCATGCATCCTCGAGGATCTGTTGAAAATGGGGTGGTTTTTAAATGACATGGCCTAGTTATTATCCTAGAATGCATGCTTACTGGCTAAAAAGTTGCTTGCCAACATTTCTTAGAAAATTATGAGAAGAAAATCCATTGTTTTCTGGTAGGCCTGATTCTTTTTGTCAGCTCAGAGAATAACAACTCTTCCCTTTTACAAACGAGAATGCATTTGTCCTAGGGGTACACTGTTGACAACCCATAATTTTGTATACTGCACTGAAGAGCCAAAAGGCCATGTCATGGAGCTTCCTTGTTGAGAACCAGCAAGAGGTCATTTCTTATTCTTGGTCAAGCCACATGGAAACCCTCCGGGATTAGTATTGCAAAAACCACATCAATCTTGACTTGCATGTGTGCCTTTATCCTATAATTGCCTTACGCAAATTCTTATAATTACTGACAATGATGAACGATTATGGCGCTTGTAGGAATTTTCAGAAATGCACGCGCTTGTAGGAATTTTCATGAATCCATGCGGGGCTGCAGGAATCCTACAATAATAAGACAATTAAATAATGCAACCTTATTTTTGTTGAAAGATCATTATTTAAAACCAGTTTTGAATTATTTAGCCTCCTCTCTCAAAGATGTGAGTTAACTCAAAAAGAGCTTCAAATGATTTGTCTTTTTTACAGATTTGTCCAAGGTGTGAGCTCAGATGACTGTTATGTTATATACCACTGGCAGTTGATTGACACATTTGTGTACTTCAGTCATCATTTTGTTACCATACCTCCTCCATGTTGGACCAATGCTGCACACACCCATGGTGTTCCAGTGTTGGGCACTGTAATCACAGAAAATGAAGATGGAATTGAGAGATGCAGTAAGTTTTTGGAAGACACGGAATCATGGCAGCATCTGGCCAATCAACTGATTAACATCGCAGATTATTACAAATTTGATGGCTGGCTTATGAACATTGAAAATCCCATACAGGTAACAATAGATTAGAATTTTAACAAATGTTACACGTTGTAATTCATAGAAAAGAAAGTAATGTGTGTTTTTATAGTGGCTTGAGGCAATGGAGGTTAAATACACTGTATTTCAGGCCCCATTTGTTTCAAGGGTGGATAGCACTATATAATCCACTCAATTGGTTTTGCTAGTGTTTGGAGCGGTTTTCAATTGAGTGTCGAAAGTAATTAGCAAGTTACTTTCATTGGTTTAGCATTACTCGCACCACTTTTTCAACCAATCAGAAGTGAAACAAAAACCAATCGTGGCTTGCGTGTGCACATTTTCCCGCACTTTGAGGTTTAATGTTTTCTATTTTCTAATGTTTGCTAACTGTATCCTTTTAAGCCAGGTCAAGTCAACAACTTAGAGGAATTTATAAAGTATTTAACATCAGAGATCCATCAGAGAATTCCAAATTCCCTTGTGATATGGTATGACAGTGTAACATACAAGGGAGTCCTTGAAGGGCAAAATGAGTTGAATTCAAATAATCGGTAAGTCACAAGCCATCCAATATCACCTTTCACAATGGAAAGAGTTGTCTGCCCTCTTATTGACAATGATATTCGTCATCACAGTGGTCAAAATGTTGTGCCTTGTGAGTCCACAACAAATTTTGACCTCTGTGACATGGCAAATGTCATTGTCAATAAGAGGACAGACAATGCTGAACCACGTTTGATTTGTTTTTTACCACAATATTCAATGTCAAAGAAAAGGTTTATTTCAGAGCATGACCAAGATCATGACACAAAGAAAGAGCAAGTGTTGTCTGTAACTGTTTTGCAATCTGATTGGTTTATTTCCCAAAATGAGCATTCCTGAGTGGCTATTTACAATGCATTGCATGCATGCAGCAGCGTTGTCTAGACTCTTATTGGCAATGGCAAATTAGCCAATCAGATTGTGAGATTACAAGCAATTGTTGTAAAATTACCTATTCTTGCATTCTTGGAAACTGAATTGTAAATGATACAGCCTGAACAGATAGGTTAAAAAATCTATTTTTAAAGGTGCCTGTGGTAGCCTCCAGATCTAGTTAGCTGGGTGTCGATTTTGACAAGGGAGGAATTGAGGAGTGACCAGTCTTTGCAGTCCTTAAGTGATGAACGGCTCCCAGAAATTCAAGCAGTGAAATACCACTGTAACAATCCTTGTCTGGCCTTGTACCATACAAGGACAAGGTTCAGTCAGATAATCATAATATAATCATTACTGTGTAGCATCTATTGTATGTAGCCATTGAACCTGTTCAAAATTTGATGTCTAAAAACATTTATTTTTAAATGGTTCTATGTCACTATGGTTCTTGTTAAAAATTATAAAATTTTTCACTAATGAAATAACAAAAACCCAACATAATAATGCAAGCTGCACTCTGCTGAACACAATGGCCTACCACGATGCAGTATGAATACTGCTAGCCAGTGGTTGTTTTCACCTCCATCAAATGATGTCAGCTCCATCCAGACAGCTTTGTGTTTGTGCTCTGTTTGAACCCAAATGCACCCTTTACAACAACTCATCCATACTTCACATAATATCAGAGTTAAGATTTGATGTTTGAATTCATCCAGAGTTGTTACATTGCAGAGTGTTTTTTGATGCTTGTGATGGCATTTTTGTGAACTACGGTTGGACTGAGGCTAAGTTGATGCGATCTAGAGCTGCTGCTGGACGAGATCGCATTCCAGATGTTTATGTTGGAGTGGATGTTTTTGGGCGTGGATGTTTTGGAGGGGGAGGGTACAACTGCAATAAGGTATGTAGCAACTGTTGTAAAGTCTATTAATGAATGAAATGCAGTCAGCGAGCTTGAATCAACAGTCCAGTGTAGGTGAAGTACTGTAAGAAATGGGGAAGGCGGTGCTGAGAAAGGTTAGAAACACTTTTAGCCTGTTTTCTTGTCCCCATTTTCCTGTACTCGTACTGTGTACCCAAGTAATGTTTATAATATTAGTAGCAATGTTATATCGCATTGACAAAATAGGCGAAGCAAGCACTTAAAACTACTTAATTAATTAATATCCAGGGTTTTTAATGGCCTTTGAAGTAGATCCCTAGGCTAATCAATGTAAGCGGTACGTGGTCACTCTTGTCTTTTACAAGAGTTTGAGCAAAAATCAAAGCAGAGGAGGCAGCGGTATGCCACCAGTGACCAGCTTCTAAGAAACCCCTGCTTGTCAATGTAAGAATGAAGTATGCAGGTTGATGATTTTTCTTGTAAATTATTGTGGAGAAATTAATAGATGAAATGAAAGTGTTTGTGTACATCGGGAGAGTACGTCTGTTTTCTGGATGACGGAAATGAATTATTAACAAAATGAATAATGTACATATTTATGCAGCCTACAGTTTATAACTTAAATTTGTGTATGATTGTGTATATTTACTAACACTGTTTGGACAGAATAAAAGCAGTTTTTTTCTTTCTCAATGTGGCAATATTCAAGAGAGTACCATAATTATTTTCATTCAAAGATTCTCAAATACTTTTACTGATGATAGGAGATCAAATCTCCTTTGAGTATGTTCATGTTATCTGTACTGGGAAAATAATCATAAACGTAATTTAAGCAAATAATATCCACCTCATTTTTCATCAACCATTGTAATTAGCAACTACAGTGTTGTTGGATATTTAAATATCTACCACTAGCCACTGACACCGAGGTGAATAGTTGTTTCAGTGTATACTAAAACAGTGAGATTATATAGCACAAAAAGATGATTTAAACTCATTGTTCCTCCAGCAAGGGTTTTAATAATAGACTGGTAGCGGGTAGAACTACCTGCCTGTGATGTCAGCCCAATACCCCGCCTGAAAGCCTTTCGATCTGGCAAAAGAAAACTTAATCAGTATTCTATCCATGAAGAGAGAAATTTTCCATCATATCCACAAATAAGAAAGTAATAAGCTTATGTACTGGAGTGTAATAATAGCTAGGCTTCAGCCAGGAAAATGTCGTAAAACGTACGGGAGACTGAGTTTGAGCAATTACATGAATAGTAATTGGGGACAAAAAGACAATCACGTTTGCTGTTATCATATTTTGGTCAAGAACCTGAATAAAAGAGATCAAAGCAGATTAATCGGTCAGAAGGTAAGTTACAGAAAGAAAGAAAAACTTATATATTTTGGAAGTGAAGATGAAGAATACTAAAATAAACTGTACTTACGTGTAGTATCCATTTGTCTTCTTTTCATGAGGTCTGAGCATGAATGTTTCAATTTTTTTGTGAAGCTATAAGCAAATGTTAACATTAGCACTTTGTCAAGAAATTAAGTATGTGAATGTGATTGAAAAAAAGGTAACTCACGCTACAGGTGTCTATCTAAATTTATTGAAAAATGGTATACAGTACTTAATACTGCAGAGAAAACACCAAAGCTTGCCCCAAAATGCAGGAAAATGCATCTCCGAGAGCGTGTTAAATCTCAAAACAGTGGCTAGCATTCAAAGCGCGCCAATCAGGGCGCACTTTGAATACTATCCACTGGCTTTAGTATAAAATTAAACTAACGGTCATTACACCTATGGCATGTTGCTTCAGGCTTTGAAAGTGATAAGAGAGGAGACAATGTCTGCAGCACTATTTGCCCCAGGTTGGGTCATGGAAACACAAGGATCTAAGAATTTTTTCGAACATGAAGACAGGTAAACTTCATTATTCAGTTCATTCAGTTCATTGAGTTCAATTTCATTTCATCCAGTTCAATTTCAGTTCATTCAGTTCACTTTTAAGTCTTTATCACTTGCTGCTACAGTGTACATTTATCTTGTCTCTTCCTAATGATTACTGATATTTACAGTATAGTAATCTCTATTGAATTCACTGATAATCATGCTGAAGTGTTCTTTGCTTCCTCTTCAAAGGTTTTGGGGGCTGTTAGCTCCTTTTTGCACAGTACATGCTGTAGTGAGCAAGATCCCTTTTGTAACTTCACTTTGCCGTGGCTGTGGGAAAACTGCCAGCATAGATGGAAAGGTGTTCTTCCTTTTCTGATCGTTAGAGTTGTGTACTCTGTCTGTCTCAAGCCTGTGAATTGGTTCATGAAGTTTATGTGGCTTGAGGTTTCTTCAAATAATTTTTATGTTCAATTTATTTTTTATTAGGTCGTGGTTTCTCACCCTTGGACAAATTTGAGTGCTCAACAGTGCCAGCCATCATTCAACAACTCATTCTTCAATCTAGGCACCCAGAAAGGCCTGGTTGTGAACTCTGTGAAAAACACAATGGACCAGGCATATAATGGAGGAAGTTGTCTGCTGGTTTCTGGATGTGTTAACTCTTCAAGTGAGGTTCCCAAAAGTGTGGTTAGGTAAATTATGCCTTCACTGCATTCAACGAAATAAATACCCCAAGCGTTGATTTACCTCATACCTTTGGGTTACCCTTCTTGAAATCCTCCTTCGTGAGGAATTGTTAATTCCTATCCTTTGGGTGACTATAATTCCTGGATGACTACACAGCAAGGTTTTTGATTTTGGTAAGGGCACTCATTATTGCGATTCCTTGAAATGACTGCACGTAAAACCAGCATCATAATGTTTATTTGACAGTTAGAGCGACTTTCATATGACCTTGAAAAATAAACTTAAAAACAGAACGTGAACAAAAATGCAAAACATTTAATTGACTTATCGAACAAAAACAAACGAGCACGAATTTTCATTCGCTTAGCGAACGCGGATGCAGACAGCGTCATCTCTCCATGGAACTTTCTGGAAGCGATCGGTATTTCGCTTTGACGTTATTTGAAATGCAGTAATGTAATTGGGCAATCAAACTGTTTACTGCCCTTATTAGGAGTTTCCTTGGTGGGAGTAAGGACAAGCTTTGTTTTAATCTTGCTCAACATGGGTCCGTGAAAAAATTTGTCAACACTTGAGGAGCAAGGCTGGCACCTTCGGTTAGTGCGCGGCCTTAGTGCAAGAGGTCCTGAGTGCGATTCCCGGATCTCGCATCCTTGTGTCGACTTCTTTCCTTTCCGTGTAGCTAAGCAGCTTTAAATACCCGTAAAAAGGAGCACTGATGGAGAGGGGCGAGTAAAATGAGCGCACCGTCGACCTCAGGTTTGTCAGCTGAATTACTGTTACGAGTTATCAACGAAAGTCGCTCTATTTCACACTTCTATGTACAAAGGGCTTTCTACCCATTATGTAAGGATCCATGATTTTTGTCTCGGTACTTAATGTAAGTGACAAAAATTTGTCTGGTCGAACGAAATGATATATGATGAATCATATATTGAACTGTGGATATGAAATCAAGTGAAGCTATATGAACCTCGCAGTTCTGAACGCCATTTTAGCAATTGTTTCGAGAAGCCTGAACTTCAACGGGGTTTGTTATACCTCCCAACTCAAATGGGTTTTCCGATTAGAGGAGAACGTGTCATGGGTCAAAACTCACTCACTCCCCAGGGCAAACAAAACTCACTAACTCCAAGGGAAACAACAACTTGAACTTCCAACTCGCACGTGATCAGGTCGTGCACCTTTGAAACAGCGGCAAATTCCGCGTAAAAATCCGCGTATTGTTTTATTTTGAGTTGGGAGGTATAATAAAACACTTAATGACTGGCCCCATGGGAAACAGCGAGTTTTGTTTCCCCTCGACTCGGCTCGGTTTCGCCTCGGGGAACATTGAGGTTACCGGGGAAACGAAACTCACTGTTTCCCTTGGGGCAAGTCATTAAGTGCTTATTGAACCCTTGACCTTGCAATGCCGGTGCGACGCTCTAACCAACTGGGCTATGAAGCCACTGACGTTGGGAGCTGGTCATTTGTTAGCCTGCGTGGCTGGCGGTATTTTTGGCACAGAGAAAAATACGCCCCTCCCAGTTCTCTGCGCAGCTTCGCCGCCCGGTTTTTTATCCACTGGCGCCAACAATACCGCCAGCTACGAGTCATTTGTGGATTCAAATGTTCCCGTGATCAATGAATCAACGAACCAAATGATATATGAAATTAATCATTATCTACGCATTTGCTAAAATTGCGTTCATAACTGCGAGCATCCTATCTTTAATTTGTTTCATGTTTGATGTAATACAGGGGGGTTTGGGGGGAGAGGCTAATTCAAAAGCTGGAAGGTGACCTATACGGGTTAAGGGCTTTTGTGGCACGCGAAATTCCTCAACTTTTTGTTGTTTACTTCTGCTTTGTTTTTCTTTAATAGGTTGCTGAAGACGGATTTTCAAATAAATGGACCTCTCTTGTTGTCATTCACGTTTAAGTTAGACCCTGTTCACTGTTTGGGCGTGGCATTACAGCTGCACACAGACAAAGTACCAACATACCTACTCCTGCTTCCAGGAACGTCAAGTGAGGAAGGTTGGAATTGTGTTGATACGTTTTTCAAGTCATGATAATCTTTTGTCTCTTCTAACTTAGTTCCTTGTTTATCGATAACTGATGATTTTTTGTGATCGATCAAGTTTTTAGTTTTTTGAACGTACTTTGTTTTAAGCAACTGAAGGTGTTCCAAGGTGAAAGCAACCTGCGTCTTAGGCTTACAGGCAATTGCTATTTTCCTGTAGGCTTACTTTGGCTGTAATGTGACCCTGAGGGGTGAAAACATTTAATAGAACATTGTGTGTTTATGTAATATCCTTGGCCCGGTTCCTCGAAAGCCGATTAACTTAATCCAGGATTAGCGTAAACTTTTGTTTCACGTTTTCAACTTTTTGGTGAAAGTTTCTTTTGCTTATTTTTGTTTTTCAAGATTGACGTCTTCTCATGTAAAGTTCTGCCAAAAATCTGCGTTGAACAGCATTTAGGAGAAGAGAAATAAACTGCTTGGTTAATTTTTAATCTTAGATTAGCGTTAATCGGCTTTTGAGGAACTGGGCCCAGTTGTTTTACGTGGCTACTAAACACCATCAGTTGAGTGATCTGACGAATGATCAAGGGCATTGAAATCGTGTTAACTTGAATTTCATTTAAAAAGGCAACATATTAATGCACGTATTCAGAATTTGTATCTCCAAATACATGCCTGTATTCTGGAGCCCCAGAGAGCCCCAGAAAGTAATGGCTTTAATGAAAGCAAGAAAGGAACTCGCACTGTTCTCTGTATCCCAAGGTTAATTCACCAGGAAGACAGAAGACCTCCGCTAAAATCACCATTCACTCCCTCGGGCTGGGCTCCGTAACTCCAATTTCATTGGCTGAAACGCAATTATGCGGCTTATCGTATTTTAACAAACAGTAATTAAAACATTGCTCACTTGATCACATTCTACTTAATTTATCATTCAAAACGAATCACTAAGTGTTTAACTCGCAGAACAAAAGTTCTCTACCCTTTGCACGAGCAGACTTTGATGATTACTTCCGCTCAGCTTGTCGAAACGTCAGTCATTAGGGAGATTAAGGACGGTGCCTACTATTGTTATTGCGCATACATTCTGCGCATCTTCAGATACTGGGGGTTTCCTATTGGTGATGCTTACCAATACAGGCGTATTTTTGCGCGGTTTAAAACTATGCAGAGAAAGTAGATCTTCGTAAGTACTCTTGGTATCTAAAGAGAAAATCTTAAATCGGGGCAAGAATGCCTTTGAATTAGTAGGCACCGTCCTAAAGCACGCGCATTTCTGAGACGCGGACGGCAACCGGAAGTGAGCTGTTTTCCCTTTTAACTTGTCTCCACACAACCACACTTACATTGGCAAGTATCGTTTTTTCTATTAGAGATGATTGGCGTAAAAATCTGGGACACACCACTGTCCTGGCTCGCGAAATTTTCTCTTCCGGTTGCCGTCCGCGTCACAAAAACGTTCGTGCTTGAGCTCCCTAATAGGGAGCTTAAGACCGACGACGACGACGACGAAAACACCACAAAACAATGATATCATTGGTTAAAAGAGCATAAATAATCGTGCTGCACGTGCAGCACGGAGTTTAGCTCATATTTTTGCGGACGTGAAATCACTAAATTTTAGGTTTTGACGACAACGTGAGCATGCAACAGAGAATCTTTCATTCTCTATTTTCAGTCTGAAACCGCTCGCACCAATTTATTTTTAGGATACTTCGCCCACATTGTACGACGTGAACAAGATGGAATAATCGCGAAAGACTTTTACTAGAACGAAGTTCTATTTTGAGGTAACGTTTTCGTCGACGTCGCCGTCGTAGATCTTAAGGTCCCTAATTTTATCCCTAACGACTTGAAATTATAGCGAGACGATTAGATTGACCCGATAGACGTTCGTGTAGTCGTCGTCCGTCTTGCGTAAGTTATTATTTGCGGTACCTTACTTATATGGTCTCAATTCACTTCAAAGATTTAACAGATCCAGAAAATTCTGAATTAAATGAAAAGCTGGTTCGTCGTTACGGGATCCCAAAGTCACGAACGTCGACGTCATCAGCTTTCACGTCTCCCATTGGTCTGGATCGTTACAGAATGTTTGAACCTTTGACCGGTGATTCTCACAATACAGTACAGCAGGCTCATGGAATGACAGTGGATGAAGACGTTGAAACATGGTGTACACGGTGGGTTCCAAGTAGCTGAACTGAGTCGTACTGCGTTTAGAGTTAACTTGTTTGTTTATTACACATTTGCTCATGTTCAGTGTAATCTCGTGGTGTAAACACCATTCTTAAAATAATGTATTTATGGTCGCGACTGAGAATCTGTCAGTAAGACAAGGGAGTTCTTCAAACAAGCGCGTCGGTGCTTATTAGATTTTTCACTCGTAGCTTTTTTTCGAGGGAGGAGGTTAAAAAACGACTTAATTAAAGGCGCCGGAGTATTATGAAGTCCTTGTCTGAGTTCAATTTATCCTGGCTTAATGATACCTTATAAATCCACAGACACTATCTGATTGCCGAGAAAGAATTAGTTGGTCACACTGTGCAAGAGATCAGACTGGTTTGCTCTGTTGTTTCAGGTAATAAGAATTGATTTTGAGCGAATGTAGCTTGTCATCGTGACATGATTAGAATCCAAGGAAACTAACAGGACAAAACGTAAAACTGTAATCTTGGTCGTTCTTTGTACTTCCTTTTCACCGCATGTTAACTACTGTAGCCGGGCGCTTTCGAATTTCGGTTCGCAGTTTATCAAAGTAGAAACTAGGGCGGAGAAACTTGACGTCGAGAAATCTGTAACGGGAGTGTATCCGGTTTCCCGTGGGTAAGACAAATAGCCACAAACTGTTTTGCGCTGGAAATAAACTGCTTTATGCAGGATAATAAGCTTTCGCTAATGCCCCATTTGGGATTAGTCAATTTCATCCTTTGTATTTCTTGTTTTTATCGGAGTAAATGATATTGGCTTTTTTACTTTCAGGTGCAAATTTTACAGGAGAATTCAGTCTCTACTTGGGTGAAATAAAGGTTATCTTGTCTTTTGTCCATGTCACACGTTTATGCCACCCTTACAAATTGCTAAATTATACAAGTCAACAGAGACCCAAGTTTGCCAAACTGAAACGGATTACAAACTTTATCTGTTGTTTTCTGTAGATTATTGATCCACAAGTTCTCAAGCTGCCATTGGGATTGGCGCGAAACGTAAGAAGCCTCGATTTGGAGTGGAAATCACGTGGTGACGAACATCTCTTGAGCCTCACTCTCATGTGGGACTGTCCAATTGGAGAAAACAAACTTGACCCACCCGCGTATTTCAACGTTTTCAGAGTGTCCCATGACTCTAACACATTTTTAGGCCGCGCAATGGTGGAGGCATATCGAGTTTGTCAAATACCCGTTTCGAAAACTTGTTCTTCTGTAGAGTTTATCATTCAAATTGTTACTAGTTCAGGACTGAAGAAGCCGGTGCGGGAAAGCACTCATTTCAAATTAAATTGGTAGAATCGTAAGTGGTAAAACTTTACTTTCCAGTCAATGAACCCAAATAGGCCACTTGCACTAAGAGGTCACGTGACCAATGCTTCCCTTCAACAGTGACTTGTAATCTTGCTGTTGCCAAAAATTGACAGAACACATAACAATTATCTTACACGCGAAATTTGAGAGGAAACTCATTTAAGGGAGATATTTTATGGTACTTTGATTTTTCAACAAAGTAGCGTGATTTGTCTTGTCCGCCATGTTGGAGGGCATACTCTTGCCCTCCAACATGGCGGCCAAAACTACTTTTTGTTTATATCTTGTTAAATGTTTGATAGTTGAGTTCAGATGTGCCATAAACGTTACCACATCATCTTTTCAACATTTTCCTTGAAGTTCAAGTGCAAAATTTGTGTCAGAAAGCGGTAATTCATAATTTTAAAAAATCAAGTTTTGGTCACGTGACCAGCTACGGACTTTCTCATTTTAAGCAAATGGTGCGGGTTTGAAAAACCAAATCACTATTATTTTGTTTAAGAGATGACCCACTAATAGTGTTTCGAAGGCAAAATCATGTAACTTTCATTTTCATAAAAACGATGTCACATGACCTCTTAGTGCAAGTGGCCTATCCTTACGCTTGTCTCGGGAGGTGATAATTGTGATAATTTCGATAACAAAGGCTGCCTTATCTTTTTGCTTCTCGTTTTTTTTTTCTGGAAAGGGAAAAAACGTGAAAAATATGCCGGCGAATGAAAACATGACAAAATTAAAGATGATCTTAATTTATAGTTTTCACAGTTTATAAATATTGTTATCACAGCCGAGTTCAGCTTACTGTGGTAAAAAAATGTAAATGCTTTGTTTATCAAGCTAGTTCACAGACATCCCACTTTTAATAATCTGAAATAAACATTAAGGGCCCCAACTGGCATGAGGCAACCAGTTGGCTGTTTACAAAGCGTGGTAGAGTTGAATCTGGGACAACCGGAAACAAATCCAAACCAGAGGTGTAGAGTGGGATTTGAACCCAGGGCAACCGCATGCAAACCCAACACCCTAACCACTGGCTCATTTAAAATACAGAAAACCTTTAAAGAACAATAATAAGGAAAATTTTGAGGCTAAATGGCAAGTGTACAATAACCCTAGGGAGCTTGTTGTGACATATATAATATCAATTGTTATTGTGTTATTGAAAGCATGTAAGGTAAGGTAAGGTAAGGTAACTTTATTTAAAGTCGCAAACGTAGGAAGAGGTTGCCCAAATCTCCCGAGCCAGTGGCTCATGTTAAAAACGCACGACTATTTACAATACCATAACTAATTACTATTTACATATAAAAAATAAAAATTCTAGAAAAATCCAGAACTGTATAAAAAGATAGTCTAAAAAGAAACTAGTGCAAACATTAAGATAAGAGAATAGCTAGCGTATACAGTTCATACACGGGCACCCTGCAAATTCAACACCGTTCAGACGAGAACGAAATTGAGCCAAAGTGGTCGAGGATTTTGTTATGGCTGATAATTGATTCCAAATGTGGGCAATCTGATACAGAAATGAGTTGTGCATAACAAGGCTGTTATATGATGGCTGCACAACATTTAGGCCATTACCTCGTAAATTATAATTAGTTATCCTAGGTGTAAAAAAAATGAGAAATGTAATTTGGGCCGTTAAGTCTAAAACACTTAAAAAATAAAATGAGCGATTGTACGATGCATCTTTGTTCAAGCGTGCCCATATCGGCCGTAGCTAAGCATAGATCATAGGTAGCCGAGTTACCCAAGTTAAGTAAAGACTTAATCGCATAGTGGTTGGCTCGTTCGATGGTATTCTTCAAAGATTTAGATATTCCTAGTAGTAGCGGGCTACAATATTCAATATGCGGTAACACATAGGCTTTGTACAGAGAGATCATAGTATTTGATGGAACTAAGCGCTTAATCCTACGTAGAGCAGCTATCATAGCGTATGCTTTTTTCAGCATGATCGTAACATGGGGCTTAAAAGACAAGTCGCGGTCAAATGTTACACCTAAAATTTTGAGAGTCGGTTCAATTACGATGGACAAGTCATCAACTAAAAAGTTGTAAGTATACTGAGAACTACCTAGTGTCATTGATTGAGTCTTAGTGGCGTTAACTTGAAGATAGTTCGCTGAGAACCAAATGGTTAATTTCTTTATGTCTTGATTCAAGATGGATTCTAGCAAAGCAGGACACTCGTGAGAGACATATTGCGTCGTGTCATCGGCATAAAGACGTAGGGAGGAAAACCCAGCTGAGTAATTAACATCATTCACAAAAATATTGAAGAGAAGCGGGCCAAGAAGGCTCCCTTGCGGCACTCCACAACGAAAGGGGAGCCAGTCAGACACGATCCCATTGCATTTAACTCTTTGAAGACGGCCTAATAATATAGTGTGTGTTCGCTCATGTGGCCTGCTGCCATGTTTGTATACTAAAACAAAAGGAAGCATTTTCATATAAATAGAGTTTAATTCGGAAAAGAATATTTTACTCCAACAACATGGCCGCCGAGACGTTTTGTGAAAACACTCTATTGATTGTATTTTACTAGTAACTATTAATGGTTATGGAAATAAGATGTAGGGGAAAAAGAGTTCAGCTTACTGTTCTCTTACATTAATAATCATAATTAGCCGATGAAATGGGAAAAGAATAACAATAAATAAAATAAATAAAAATACTGAAGCTTGATGGCAAGTTACTGTTTGAAAAACCGAATGTAAAAAAGTTAAATTTTTTCTTACCCCAAGTACCATCCCTAGAGAAGGGGGTTAACCAGTAGACTTGACGAGGAGTCGAGCTCACAGAGCGCGAAGTGAGAGAGCTCTGTACGACTGCCAAACCGGAAACGAGAAGCGAACGACTTTAGAAAGTCTAGTTAAACCCCGATGAAACAATTTCTTCAACACTGACAACAAGAATACCTGGGCTATAAGGTTAAAAATAATAATGCATAATTGACCACTCCCCACGAGGGGCTTTTCAGGGCCAATGAAACACAATCAAGGAAACGACAGAACACATCAACAACTGTTAAGAATCCCAACTGGCCGGAGGCAAACCGGTTGGCTATTTAAAAAGTACCGCCGAGAAGGTGAACCAGGGACTACCAGGAACAAAGTCAACGAGTGGTCAGAGCGGATCTTGAACCCAGGAACTCCTGATCTCAAGGCAAGCGTACTTACCACTGGGCCGCACTGCCTTCTAAAGTTGAAGCGATGAAATCGAAACCTGGTGCTATGTCAAAAACTGATTAATC
>OX421452.1:14519740-14539740 GCA_949126865.1 Montipora capitata
TTGTGTTCTTGGGAAAGACACTTTACTCTCACGGTGCCTCTTTCCACTCAGGTGTATAAATGGGTACCGGCGTAATGCTGGGGGTAAACCCTGCGATGGACTAGCATCCCATCCAGGGGGGAGTATAAATACTCTTAGTCGCTTCATGCTACGGAAACCGGAGAAAAGCACCGCCCTGATGGGCCTTCTCGGCTCGTAAGCAGTGAATAAGATCAGGACCAAATCGTCCTGTTAAAATCACTGACCACTTTACATGCATCTCCGTAAACGTCATCCATTGCATATCCTACACACTATGTAAGAAGATCTACATAGGCGAAACAGGGGGTGCTTTCCATTAAGCCAAATTTTCCGGAAATTTCGGGTTAAAGTCAAATGGAAAGGTCCGTTTCGGTTCGGTCGGATTGGAATATTTGGGACCACCTCTGGAAGTGGTCCTCTTTGACCGGTCGGTCTGGTCCGACCGAAGCGTGCCGTGTTCCATTTACAAAAATTCTCGTTTCCAGTCCCATTTCACTGTGACGTAACCGAAAACTCGGTCGAAACGTAAATGGAACGCTTCGGTCCGGTTGGAAATTGACTTTTGATGAAAAATGTCGTTCCATTTTCCTTGGTTAGTTCCACTGGTCTCTGACCTGATGTCAGGCATAATGGAAAGCACCCAGGGAGAAGATTGGCGGACCGCTTTCGCGAACACCTACGAGAGGTAGAAAATCTTCCTAATCACTCCCACCACAACATGACAATTTGCGGCCTATCCTTACACCATGGAAACACAGAGAGCCGCAAAAATCTCGAACAAAAATTCGTCTTTCAACTAAGTACACTCTATCCTCACAGAATCAATAAACGCCTCTCATTCCAATAATTTATTCACAAATTCATGTCATATTTCCACCAGTGGCAAAGACCCTCCACACCCTCATAAAAACCAACGACACCCACAATTCCTCTATTCGCTCCGACGAAGGGCTAACGCTGGAAAGGTCGCTTTTCCAAATCTTTCACGGTGGTAATTCGACCTTCATCAACTCGTTTGATAAAACCAAATTGTCATGTTTCACTCTCCCACAGTTTCTTTAGAAACTAAAATTTAGTTCTCCAAATTGGGAGACGTCGTAGCGAACAGTGGCTTGAATGGACGCAAGAATTCTCAATAAGGATGGAACGCAGTTAAAGACTCTGAGCTACTCAGTGTATCGGATGACTTTGTTAAGTTGGCAAAGCCGATAAAGAGAAATTTTAGTTCCTCGCGACATTTCCTTTGCAGTTGACGTAGCAATCAAACGCTAAGCAAAACGGCATGACAGACTATTCCGGGGGTGAGGGGTGAAGGGTGTGGCGGTCGGGGGTGAAGGGTAAAATAGCTGAAACAACCCAAACCTTTACAAAAATGCTAACCTTAGGACTAAACAATATGCTTTACATAATGTTTAGGCCTAAGACATAGTTAATGCATGGAGATGGTTACGAAACTGGACAAGTTCCTTTGTTTCATTTTTTTGTCCGTATTTTTGGCCTTGACCCTGCACAAAACACACCTTTTTTCGAGAAGATAACCAATCAAATCCTTCGATTAAATTATGCGCAACTAATTTGCGAACCCGTGCGAGGCGAAAACAAAAGATTGTGCAGGGTCACGGTCAATTCAACATCGATTGCAACAACATTGTTCTCGCTCTTGAAAGTTCTAAGGTTTCATAACCAGTCCCTCGATTAACTATGCTTAAGGTTAGCATTTTTGTAAACGTTGTTTCAGTTTTTACCCCCTTCTCCCCTCACTCTCGAAATAGCCATGCCAAAGCAAAAGCACAGGCAACCCAGTAAGCCCGGGGAATCAAAACCGCGCGCGAGCAAGTCACAACAAAAGGAGGAAGTTGTTTTCGGGCCGTGGGACAGTGAAACACGAAAATTTGATTTTATCATTGATAAAATTAAATTAACTTGCTTTTGCCTCGAGTGAGTGGCTGAGAATTTGGTTCGAGAGTTCCCTTTAGCTATCCCCGAGCAAATTAAAACAAGACCAAACTCAGTTTAAAACTTTTCCTACAAAACTCAAAATTGTTAATTGTTAAAATTTTCTCATCACAGACTCAAAGCTTTTGCTCCGTCGCCAGGACTAGTTACCACACATGTTGCCTTGTTGTCATACCCTGCCTGAAAACAAAACAAAAAAAAACACTTTGAATGATTCAAATATGAATCATGCATCTTTGAGTAATAAGCGAATATAATTTGACAAAAATTATGAATACCTTTTGAGCACACTTTCACAATTTCACGTACAAAATAAAATTAGGCAGAATTGGATGCCACAACATTATCAATAGTACAACAGAAACAATCGACTGAATTCCAACAGTTTTTTTGCAAACGGTTACAATAGGCCTTTTGCAACAAACGATCACATGGTACAAAATCCGCCATGCTGGAGGGGAAGCTCATTATTATTCCCCCACTGGGACATTAAAACAAAGAGACCTGAACCAGTCAAGCTTGACTTGCCTTTGTTTTAATGTCCCAGTGGGGGAATAATGAGCTTGCCCTCCTGCATGGCGGATTTTGTACCATTAGATCGTTTGTTGCAAAAGGCCTATTTCAAGAATGAACTCAAAAGAGCTTTACTTCGTCATTGTATTCTTGGTTTGCATCCATGTGATGAGACAGCCATGTTGGTGTACAAAACAATAGAAAATGGCCCCACAAGTTTTGCATAAGAATAGAGTTAAATTCCCAAAAGGCATTTTACTGCATTGTTCTGTACACCAACATGACTGCCTTGACGTCAGATGAAAATCATCAATAGGTGGTTTGCAACCAATCTCTAGAGACACAAGACAACAATGATGTAATGTTTTATAGACCCTCCTCCAAAATGGCGGCAACGGATTTGAATGAGTTAAAATTGAACTGAATGAAAAACTGATACCAGAAATAGAAAGAGCACCTTTACTTTGGTAACCCTGCAAAGTTTCAGTGTATCAGGTGCTATATCAGCTGAGAAAATGTAACACGGTTCGCGCTGGATTTTGTCTATAAAATTCCAGGAGTATTCAAGGCGTTTTTAAGAACCAGAAGTTGAGTTTTCATCAGAAGATTTCTATGCCATACATAGTGCTTCAGTGTTTTCTTTGTTGAAAAAGCTTACCTTGATATTCCTTACCACATCCTGCAAGTTAAGTGCACGCATGGGCATTTTAATTTTTGGTTTGAATGTTTCCCTAATAGTCAATTTTGGGCTCAATTTTTGAAATGTATCTTTAACTTAGCATGATGCAATCTCAACAATTTTCACCCAAGCAAAAATTCAAGGAGTTTTCAAGCAGTTTTCTGCAAAATCCTATTTTTCAAGGGCTTTTCAAACGCGAAGTCCAAAATTAAATTCCAAGGCTTTTCAAGGACTTCAAGGAGAAGCACGAACCCTGTCAGTAAGTTGAAATTTGACAAATTTACAGACGTTTGTATGACTGGGTGTATGCGCCATACTCCCAATCATACCCCCAGTCATACAAACGTCTATAAATGTTTCATTTTTCAACTTACATTTTCTCAGCTGATATTACACCTGATATGCCGAAACTTTGCAGGGTTACTAAAGTAAAGGTGCTCTTTCTATTTCCAGTATTCGTTTTTAATTTTAACTTATTTGAATTTTCGGCTGCCATTTTGGAGAAGGATCTATTGAGAGATCTTATGTTTTCATCCACCAAAATGGTGGCAATCACGTAACGTGTACACCACCTAGTACACTTAGTTCTTAGTTACTACATGATGATGATGTAAGAGTTTTTATTTCTTTTTGTCACTAATATTTCAGCTGGTTGGTTATGAAAACTGATGACCATAGCTTATACTCTATTTTATAACAGGTGGTGCGGGTGAGTGGTTCGGGTCCAATTAAGGGCCTGAGAAGCAAAGGTCCTAGATTCAAGGCCCCCTCTCACCACTACAATGTAGCTAGTATTCCTGGCAAATTTATTTGGCTGCACGTTTAAACAGCCAAGTCGTCTGGATTGAACACAATAGTTAAAATTCTTAACTCTTCCCTGTCTACCTGTGTTTTTGGATGGCAAATACATGCAAAAATATCTATAATTCTATACATTTACTTAAAAGTGAAGCCTGTCATTTTCTGTGCAATTCTATATATTTTGGATGGTTATAGCAAATGATTCTCTGCTAAACATAGATACATGTATTGTATCAATATATGCCTTAAGTGAATGTACAGAAGTAATCACAAAACAAGGGTCCAAATAAATTGACTGACAAACTAAGTAACAACAGGACACCTTACCTGGATATGTTTAATAAGTGCATCCACAGAAGACCGTTTCACTAGAGTCACAGTACACCCACCAAAGCCTCCACCTGTCATACGTGACCCATAAACACCATCTACTTCCAGAGCGAGTTTAACCAATAAATCAAGCTCTTCACAGCTAACTTCATAATCATCTCTGCATTAAGGAAGAGGATGAGAAAATTCATGAAGAGAAACTTTAGATCTTTCACTGTGCAATTGATTGGGTCGTATTATAGTATACTGGCCACATTAGTGAAATAATGAATATAGCTTTCTCCCAATTCACTTAAGACGTTAAGCGGGAAAAGAAATGTACAAAAACGTAGTACTATTATATGAGCTTAGGTACCCTCTTAAGATAAATCTGATTTTATTACAATAAATTATGGCCTCAGGCCCAATGTACATCTCTCCTATTCAAAGTGAGTCCAGATTAAGAAATTTAATACAAATAAAAGTATCCAGGAAGGGGAGATACCTATAATCTGGGAAACAAAATTTAATGTTTTAACACTGGAGACACTTTTCTCCCTTTCCCCCTCCAATGCTGGTTTTCCACAACTCAGATTTAATCAACCAGCCTCTATATTTAATGCTGGAGGACAAAAGGGTGCGTGTTTTAAAGGTACATGTAGAATGTTAATTACCTTCTGTTCAAGTTAAGTTTAAAAAGATCTCTGACTGGCAGTGTACATGTATGTTAACTCGATAGAGGTGTCTACTAACTGGAACCAACTACTCAGTGCTTTTTGTGGGAGAAGAAAACCCACAGTAAACAGAGAAAAACTCTTGGTACAGGGTGGAGAACAAGCACAAATTCAGTCCACTTATGGTGCGAACACTGGACCTCACTTGTTGAAAGCAAGTAATCATTTTGCCATGCCTCCTTGTGACGGCTAATACTCAAGTAACATTCTCAGTGGCACATAAATGAAACTTGTTTTGATCATAAGACTGCTCTTTCTCTAACTTTGAAAGAATGACTGATGACCTTGGAAAAAACCTGTTTGGGCAAATAACTTTGTGTAATAATCGTATACAGCCAAACTTGGGGTGGGGGTGGAGGTCCATGCAACTGAAATTAGCAAATGGAGGGGGTCATACGGTTTCTAAATTTAACTCCCCCAATTCCCATCATCCCCCCAACCCATAAAAAACGCCAGACGATTTTACTCGTCAATGGGGAAGTCCTAGGGAATTTGAGGTGTGAATGGGTTAAATCTATTTAAGCATTACGCTTAATAATGTGCACAGTTGGCACAGTGGTGAGAACACTTACTTTTTCACTAAAGTAATGTGGCCTGTGATTGATTCCCTAACTCAAAGCCATAATTATGTGGGTTGAGATTTTTTTGGTTCTCTCTGCTCCACAAGAGTTTTGGCCACGTCTGCTGGTTTTCCCATCCCATAAAAAAATCGTCACTAAGATTTGTTCTTCTTTAGTACGATTCCACCTGAGTCTCGTCAGTTAGTAGAATATTTATGCTCAGTCACATAACTCATACAGTTCGTTTTGTCATACCTGAGAGAGTTGTGGCTTTCTACCATAAGCTCTCCAAACGTCTTGTAGTCTTCTTTCTCAATTGCTGCAGCTGCCTTGGTAGTTCTTTGGATTTCCCCAACCACATGCCTTGCTCGGCAGAACACAATGTCTTCAAGCTTTCCCTTGTTATCTGTTAAGTTTCCAAAAAACAAAATTTGATGGCTTAGAACAATGACTTGCTACGGTAAAGGGGAAGGATGACTGGATAACATAGGTCATGTTCTTCCATAGGCTTCACAACGTTTTAACACAACTGTTACGGTTCGAGCTATCATAAGTTTTTAACATTGGACAAATGGACCAACTCACTGGAAGAGCCATCCCTGGTAAAATAAAAGACTTTGAAGGATCTTAATTAAAGATTTCCATGAAAATCTTTTGAGAATCCTACTGTCCTGGCCAAGATCCACAAATATTTTTTCAAAAAATCTTCAAAGATCATTACAGATCTTCCAATCTCTTGCCAAGATCCTCAAAAACCCTTGGCAAGATCCTTAGAGATTTTTGAAAATCTTTGAAAAGATCCTCAAGGATCCTAAGGAAATCCTTGCCAAGATCTTACAAAGATTATTATTATTCTAACTTACAATTTGACCCTTTGTTCAGACTCCCGAGGGACTCGCTTTTTATGGAATGTTTTTGAAGCCTCAAAAAACTTGCAGCACATGCTATTGGGTCTAAAAACACTGCTGCTTGTTTCTTAAACATTACATCAAGACTTTTGCTCACATTTCACCAAAGCCTCTCGAAGGACACAAAGTTCAGTTAACTATCATTCTACCTTCCAATTCTTCCATGGTAACTTCTCTGAGACTAGGCTTTCCTAGTGCTGCAGCTGCTGTCTCACACTGCTTTCTCCTCGTTGGGTATTCACTTCCTGTCAGCTCATGTTTAACATTTGAATTGGTCACCAAGACGACCAACTCAGGGTTTGTCAATGGAACAAGTTTGGCGTCCATTGATCTAAAGGAAAATATAACAAAATAATTAAACAAAGAGAAAGGGTGTCAGCTTGAGTCACAGAAAAATTCATAGTGTATGAACTTATAAAGAAAGCAGAAAGAACCAAAAGTCAGACTTAAATGCCATGATTGTTTTTTTTTTAGAATAGGAGCAGACCAGAGAACTAACAAACTCAACCAACAGATGACATGAGGTCTGTGACTCGAACTATGTACAAAATGGTGGAAGGCGTTACCGTATACCAGTATGTAATATACTCTCGTTATTGCACAGACCATGTCCCCTTGAGTTATAATATTGCTCCAAAATAATAGTTATTGAGATCTAAAAAATGGTTTTTCTATGGCCCTAGAATTACTTGTCAAAGTCTAAATGAACTGAACACTGGATTAAGAAAGCTGAAATGAGGAAAAAAAACATTCTCATTCAAAAAACTATACAACACAAAGCTAGACTGCAAGCCCCTAACCTTCGAAGTGAGATTAGTACCACCAATTATACTGCAAAACCTCTATTTTTACAGGCTAATAAAAAGAATTAACATCCTCTACTGCCATTCAAAAACTATGCATCCATTCACCCATTGACTCCTTGGAGTGAGACTTAATAGATTTTACTCTGTCTAATGCCAGACAATTTTACTCATCAACAGGGGTGGTCCAGGGTAGTTCGGGTGTAAATGGGTTAACAGAATTCTTCACCTGCAGTCAAGCAGTAAAGCATTGTCTTTCTTGCCCATGACAGAAATGAACTGATCCATAATTCCACATGGCATTTTAGCAAAGTCGTGTTCAGCCTTCTGGCAGGCGAGTGCCTTGACTTTCAAGTCTTTTTCCACTTTTCCTGTTAACTGCTCAAGGAAGGTGTACGAGGCCACTTCAAGTGATGCCGAGCTAGACACACCACCACCCAGAGGAACTGAGGTAGCTATTACTGCATCAAATGCTGGGACTTGTGCAGGAAAATTGGCAATGACTCCCTTAACATAATTTGCCCAAGCTGGTTTTCCAGGGTTCAAGGGATTGTTGGGTGTTGGAACTGGAAATGATATCATATTTGGTTCATCAACACCTCTAGCACAGGTTACTATTCGACAAACATCACCATCTGATTTTCTCCCGACAATCACTGTCACTAATTCTAAAGCCTGTGGGGAAAAAAAGCAATAATATTATCAAATTTTATTACTTGTAACCCACCAATACAAGATCATGCTTACAAGTGTAGACTCCAGCTACTTTTGAGCACAATTATTATAATAATGAAAAAACATCATTTAAGTCAATTAGGATGCTTTTGCCTCAGGATTCATTAATGAAAAGTTTTACCAGGAGCATGCAAGAGGTCTTAGACATGTGCATGTGGCAGATCAATGATGCATGAAAAAGAAAGCAAGTCAACAAAAAAAATGCAACAGTTTTTTTTTGGTACAAAATCGTTTTTATCTTTTTTTACTAAAAACAAGATGTTTGATGTCATATTTCCGCAGTACATATAGTTCAAAAGATCAATCTCAATCATCTCTTAAATACACCCTTGTCGTTCACATGCACCCATGAATCACAAAGAAGGTTCTCCCCAGACGTCAAGAGTAGATCCTGACACATACAATGGATTGTCATGTCAGGAAGTTCGCCCATGTTGCACCATGCACACATGAATTTTAATTGTTCCAAGCAATAAATAGCCACAAACAGAGGTAGAAAAACGTATTTATTATGACTACATATCAATTAACAATGAAATTCTTTGCTAAAATTTACTTTAGAAAATTTCTTAGTACAATTTTCTGCTGATATGCTGCACCGAGAATTTTTAAACTCTTATGATTTCATAATTGCAGACCTCTCAATTAGTCTCACAGTTTTGCCTTGAGACTCCACTGAGACTCACAGTTTTCAGGGCAATCTCGTGGTTTCATGATGAGGGACAGCCTGATGGAATACCTTTCCTTGAATATTTTCATTTCTGTCTCGTAAAATTGATTTTTCTGGTGCCAATTCGATCGATCGACTGGTTGACAAGACATGGACTTCACAACCATATTTAGAAGTCAAATGCCAAATAAGGTTATCATTACCAGTTTGTCACATCTAGGTATGTTTCGTCCACGTTGTCAAAATGGCAGAAAACGATGATAACAGAAACGAAAATTTTATTTTGATGAACTGGTTTTCGTTTTTTTTTTGACACCATCAATAAATCTCTGGGCTTTTCCCCAAATCTCCAGGTTTTAAGACCTTGCATGATCGCCAGGTTTTTGGTCTTTTGGGGTTGAGAGGTCTGTATAACTGAACAGCATTAGTAACATTATTAAAAACATATATTAATTTTAGGAACAATTTTGTAACAGAACCACTTGGAATTCATGTTGTATGTATCATTAGTAAGGTAAAATTACTGGTAGTCCCAGCAATGATGGATGTATACAAAACATGGCCCCCAGGTTCATGGACCAACCCTGTGGACCTGGTTCATGGACCCCTTCATGGACTCGGTCCATGGCCTACCCCTACTACTGATCCTCCTGATTTAAGCGATTGCCTGTTATAGACACTTACACCATCTGTTTGGTGGCTCCAAAGGGATTCGTCTATAACCCGCTTTTGAAATATAAGTTCTTTTCGTTCATCGAGTCCTCCACCGGAACAAATGAGCCCAACAAATTTACCTGCCCCCTACTGAGTGGCTTCAAATCTCACACTGAATGAGAGGTTAGAAGTGCAAAATCTTTTGTCTGGATATTGAGTGATATGGGTTAGACTTTCAAAAAGTCGTTCGTCTCACGGACGAAGGACTTTTCATACTTGATTGGTGCCAATTTTAGCGACCCAAAAACAGAGCTGGGAAAAGTCTGACCTTTGAGCTAGCCTCGTACGATTTTGATTGTTTACTTGGAGAGGATGGCAATGCTATCATCTTCGTAATTGTTCCACTGATTTCACTCATGAAAGATCTAGTCTCTAGCATCACTTGTCGTGGCATTAGCATGTCATATGTCGAAGAAGATTGTTCAAAGCAACAGTTGGAGTACATTTCTAGTATAAACTGGTGTCTGGAAGTCCTGAGGCGATTCTCAACAACTATTGACACATTTTTCGTCGCCTGAAACAAACTATTTTAAGATGTGTCTTCATCTATGAGAGTCATTGCATCGCTAAATGTAAGTTTTACTATTTCTACTTCTATTCCCAGTCTAGCACGTCTCCTACACATTTCATGGAGTAGATGCGAATTTGAACTCAATTCTTACAGAAGCTTTAACCTTTTGGCACCCAAACCGGCCTAAACCAGCCAAACTTGGTATTTTACTCTGTCTAATGCCAGATGATTTTACTCATCAATGGGGAACCCCTGGGAGTTCATGGGTTAAAGATTTAAAAATCATGCACTAGAAACTTGTTTATTGTCATGCTATTATTTTCGAATAAGGAAAGCCAGACTTATGCTTCAGTTAAAGTTGTCTAAAGCTTTGTTTCTTTTACAGATCTTTTCATTTCATTATTTTGATAATTTGAATGGGCGGCGCTTTCACAAAGGAGGTGGGGGGGGGGGGGGGGGTCCCAAATCTGCTGTGACACCGGCTCCACCCCACCAGAGGTACTACTGCATTTTAACCCGTCATGACTTCTAATATTACTGATATGTTGTATAAATTGCAATGCATGCATGCATTGTCACAGTTTCAGGAGAATGTACATTTAAGATTATTAACGCATGTTTAGATATTTTGTGAGGGTCACAAGTTTATCACTACAATGTATTTTCACCTCTATGAATCATGATCAAGCATATCGTAAAATACCAGATTATTGGCCATCGAGGTGATAAATAAATAATAGGACGAATGATCGTTTGTCTCACGATGTTGTCCCTTTATTAGGTTGCATTGTAGACCGCGACGTTTCGACCGCTGTACTCTGCTTTTAACTGCTAGTCCACAGGAGAGGAAGACAAACGATCATTCGTTTTATTAAATTAACAAAACATTTTTCATAAAGTCGCATTGCCTTTTGCACTTAAGTATTTACACAGAAGAAGACTTCCGCTAAGGTCTGGAAAACGTCAGACATGAACTAAACAACATTTCTTCTTTGGGCAGGAACTATGCTCAGATTTTCTCTTACCATTGGAAAAACGAAACCATCATTATAGTCTGTGTGTTCGCCTATGAGATTCACTCTCCCAGGTGCACAAACCGCGACTGTAGGGCTAAGTTTAAAGTGTTCTTCGAAAAAATTCTTAGCCTCTGCTAGCACTTCTTCCACTCCACTGACCGCCATTTTGTCTAAATTAATTCTGGGACCAATGTCTCACGCGAACGACCGCCGGAAAGACGTCTGCGTTCTTGTACTTTGGGGAAAACCCGTGACTGTATGTGTCACGTGAAGAAAAGTGATCAATAGTCACGCGCAGAGATAAAAAGCTTTTAAATTGCCTCTCCGGACAGGCGGTCCAGACGTAGTGTGCGTTTTTCTTTTATTGCTAAGTATCTTTTCACTATTAAAAATGATTAGTTAATGTGGTAGAGGACTGTCCTGACTTGTGACATGTTCACTTCCGGTTTTTCATACCTATGACAAGATGGTGTAAGTGATCAAAGTACATTTTTGATCTCTCTCCTTGTCCTGATTCCTGAACTCAGGTCATCCCAGCTAGAACTAAAAGTATATTTGTTGTTATGAAGTGATAGTTACGAAGTGAAGCGACGGGCGATGAGGCAACTGTCCTCATAAACATTTATTTTTATAGTGTGTTGAAAAACTCATCAAAAAGAGAAACAGTTTTCAATTTAGAGATAACCAGACACATTGGAAGGAAATTGATGGTAAATCAGTTCGTAAACTGAAGCACGAAAAAAAAAATGGAGTTCGAAGTTGTTCTCATAATTTCCTAGTTCTTTTCAGCTTCTACTGTAAGTAGATTATTTTTATGTCTGGTAAGAAGTATTTTATATTATTTACTTCATCCTGTAACATTTTCCCTATTAATAGTCCAGTATAGTACAATTCTTTCTTAGGCTATTTCATCATGTATACCAGTAATTAGTTTGTGATTTATACCTATTCTTAGTTTTACTAGTGAGCAAGCGCGAGTAATTTTCAAGTCAAGACTAAGTTAATTAACATTGTCTTCAAGTTTTTTTATCTATTGGCTGTTGGTCGGAGCAAAGTCTTTAGGCACGGGCAGGCACTGTCTGATCTGAACTTTCTCCTCGATTATGTCGACTATGAGGAGCAGTTAAGAAAATAGACAAAACATGTCTTCTCCTTGTCCTCGGTCATAAATCGATCATAAAACATCACGAGTTATGCGTACCCATTTGAGAAATTATTCATTCTTTCATTATGGTGCTGATGAAAACTAGGAATAATTATTCCAAGAAGCACATCTCATGAGGTGCATGTTTATCATTGAGGAGAAACTGTTGAGAGAAATTTCATGTCGATCCGAAAAGGTTAAAGTTCTTCCTGTCCCGTGACAAAGCGCCAATATATAAAATCGTGTGACAAAGTCCTGATAATTTATCAATATATAGTTGGTTCCAACATCATCATGGCACTGAAGCGAGTAGAGAGAATTCTTGAAGAAACCAAAAATTATTTCAACGAAAAATTTAACGCTGTTCCTACATTCCCTGGTTACATACAAGAAACGAAGCGTGTGTTTGGTGACTTAGAGAGTCATCAGAGCTTTGGATACTCCACGGTAGGTAGTTCGACGCTAACTTAAACGTGAAATGCGTTACGTTAAAAACGACTTACATTTGCAAGAGAAACACAAGCGTAAACAACAATCGACTCCGTGCGTGAGGAAACCAAGAGGTAGAGACATAATCCTTGAGTTGTAGAGAAAATCTCCCAGAAACCCGCTAAGTTATTCGAAAGTACAGACAGATTAACTTTAGAATGTATGAATTTTCATATACAGACTGCGGAATGGAATAAACATGAATGAAGTTAGAAGGATCATGGCAGTTCGAAAAGCAACTTTAATCCGCCGTTCAGCGCTGTCCGTTGCAAAAAATCCTGAAAAGTCGAGGCTGGAACGGGGCCTTGACCCAGTGCTCTGTCCACCTTGGAAGCCGGTTGTGAAGTACGAGTTCGAGTCATATCCCGTAAGAAGTGAACTGAAAGTATGTTTACAATTGGCTTGAGTAATGATCTTTCTAACTTCGATGTCAAGTTCATGGTTAAACAGTCCGAGAAAAAAGAGTTCTCCAAAAAGGGTGCACTGACCTTTGTGACTGTGAAAACTTGTTCCCAGGGTCTTGGAAAACTCCTCTGTCGTTGATATCGTCTTTTGTTCGCGTGCTCTCAGGGGCACCCAACGAGAATATAGCTCAAAACCACTTAAACATGGCATTGCTAAACGTATTTTCGTATTTAAACGGTAGATATCGGCATATTTTTATCCCCTAAAAATTTTTCATCTGTTCGGATTTCTCAGCTGAAAGTCTAGTAATCCGAAAAAATTATAGGGATCAAATCTTACCTTTTCGAAAATTTCAGCAGAAAAAAGGCTCCCGAAAATTCTAGGTGACCTTTTTAGGGTAAAAATCCGTTAAAAATGGGCAATTATACCATTTTTCAGATGTTCGAAAATCCTAGGAGAGGCAGGCAAGCAACTTGAAATTTGACAACAAATGTTCCGAAATTTCTAGATCTCAAATCGTCTTCCGAACAGATAGCCTGAGAATTTAGCTTGTCATCGATTGTCATTCGTCATTTCGTTTATGCAATCAAAGAAAGGACATTTGGCTGGCTTTCTGTGTTGTTTACATCGTTGGCAAGCACCCTGAAGGACAGATGATGCAGTTATTTAGAAACACTCTTACCAAATAAAATTGAAGCAAGATAACACCTTTTTTGAAGTGGAATAATAAATCTCTTATTCGGTGGTTTAACATATAATACTCGCGGACATTTTGCTCATTGCTCGTATTTTTCCTCTCAGGGGCTCGGAAAAATACTACGCAACTCGCAAAATATCCGCGCGTATTGTATGTTAAACCATCGAATAAGATGTATATATCCCTCTCATATACCTCAATGTTCGTTCGTACATCTTTTCAGAACTTTGATTATCAATCAGTCAGAACCATTGCTCCAGTGGAGAATGGACGACCAGTTGTCAGGAGGTTTGTGGAAACGGTCACTTGCTGCAAGGTATACACTGCAATTCAATTTTTTTTACATTTTATTTGTCGCCGAGTAAACGCAATTGTTAGGTTAATTATTGTATTTCTCAGATAGTATGCGCGCTATGATTGGCTAATTTAGCAGGTCGATTTTATTCTACCGGTGCGGCCAGCTGAATTTGAAATTTGATAGAACATTCTCTAACACGTTTTCCAAGTCGTTTATGTCAAATAAACCTGAAAAACTGTTTGAATATCGCAAAAAACTATTCGTTTTTTGGACTTTGACGCATGTCAATCAGTTATGGTAGTTGACTCAACTACTTCCCCAGTTTAATTTCCCGAGCGCCTTATTTCCCGTGAGATATAATAAATATCTAACCAACCTCGTTTTCTCTGTCCGTACTGAAAAGCAAAGTGTCCCCTTGACCTCCTTCTCTAACCTCAACATCACTCGAAAAAGCCATTTGTGAAACTGCCTACCACTTGTTTTGGAAAGCTGATCTTTTAACTTGTTTTCAAGGTATAACAGAAAGAAAACTGACTGTGAAGTTTGACGACCTAAATCCTCTCCGTTCTTGAGATACAAAAGGAATTGTGACACCCGACAATGGCCCGTAAAGTTTCGGAACGTTCGAGAAACGGGCACCTGGGAATACAGACGATCGACATCACAAAGTGTCCCCTAGCCTCCAGTCCTCAAGTTAAGATACACAGTCCCATTTACCAACACTGACAAATAACGCTAAAGGCCCAGGTAAAAGG
Source organism: Montipora capitata (assembly GCA_949126865.1). Classification (NCBI taxonomy): domain Eukaryota; kingdom Metazoa; phylum Cnidaria; class Anthozoa; order Scleractinia; family Acroporidae; genus Montipora; species Montipora capitata. Next base: position 14,534,459 of record OX421452.1, read on the forward strand.
CTTCAGCATTTGCTTCAAAATCCGTTCTATTTTGTTGAACAGCGATGTTAAAATCGTTTGCACCCACCCCTCCCCCCCTCCCTTTCAACCGTTTTGAAACATGTTGAATCGAAGTTGAATCGATGTTGATGATGTGTTGAAACCGTTTGCTCACCGGTACCCCCAACAGTCAACATCGTTCAACAAAATCGAACGGATGTTGAAGCAAATGTTGAAGTGAAACTGCCACAGATCGTTCCCGTAACTTACAGTATAGACCTCAAACTCCGTTAGTAACTAAGAGGTATTTCTCTGCAAGCGAGGTACACGCAGTCATAAATGCAAATTCATTTGCTTCATTTACAGTCGAGATCAGTAGTGATTTAACGCTGCAGCAAAGGGTCATGAGGATGAGGATGTAGCCTGGCTTTGCCTGAAACGGCAGCAACATAACAGAACAAGTTGCAATTGAATGCTGTGGAGCCACTACGTAGTTGTTTTGCCAGGTGGCAAGGAAATATACCAAAATGTAGTACCAAAGTGCAGAGTTCGTCTGCAAAGCCATCGTTCTTGCTCAGTATAGGGGGTCATGCCACGTTTTTCTTTTGGTGCAATTGTAGCAAAATGCTAAAGACGTTTTTGTGCCAATGGATATCTGCGTGATTCCTGGCCTATGAGTGGATGGTAGGGTTTCAAGTGGACAGAACAGAATTTCACTTGCAATGAAATATGTAGCGATTACTTTGTCATAAGCGAAGTTCTAGATTCGAACTGTAAGTCCACATGCGACATCGCTGCCTGTAAATAAATGCAAATTCGCACGAGGCCGCCAAGGCTATTTCATGTGATAATTATTTAGAGTTGTACGAAAAAAGCATCAAAGCAAATGAACATACGCTACGTTGTATTTGTTCAAGTAATTATTTGTGAAGAGCAGTGAAGACATTTTTAAAATTTGTTTTCTTTTTTGGCCAAGGTCCTCGTTTATACAGTTTCTGTTGTAAATGAATGAATGTAAAGTTGTATAATAAATCCTGCTTGTATTTTTACTTGGCTCAAGTTGTGGGCTCGTTTGATTAAAATGCCATACAACAAGAAAAATACACAGAGAAACCACATACCAAACAACCCAAAAGGTAATATTTTTATGTTATGTTCAGGGGCGGATCCAGTATTTTTCTTAGGTGGGCGTGCACCACTAAGGAACGGCGTTGATGACTGGTGACGTTTTTTCCCCAGAATATCAGTTGTATTAGAAAGCCGTAGGTCATCTCGGGTGGGGGGGGGGGAAACCCTCCTGCCAGATCTACCCCTGAGTGCTTCAGAGTGCATCCCGAGGGTATGGGCGAAGAATACAAAATTTGCAAAGTGAACTGTCGAAACGACGATTTTAGCGTGCGTACACATTAGAGATTCAGCTTCGCGTTTACGGAAAACGATGAAGTGTGGGCTTTGAAACTCGTCTGAATTTACCTCATTTCTTTCCCGTTGGCTACAGGCATCTAGAAACTTCTCAACAGAGAGAGACAAATAAGAATAAAAGAAGAGACCATCCGTGCTCACTCATCAGGCCTTTGAATAAAAGCGAGGCTGAGGTCTGTATCAAAACAAGGTCAACCCCAGCCTCACTTTTATTCAAAGGCCTGGTAACGGAGCACAGAACTGTAAAATGGTCCATATAAAGCACATTATGCTTTTAGCAGTGCTCATATTTTTTAGAAATTATGCCAAAATTATGCTACTTTCTGAAAATTATGCTCTCTGTCACCGAAATTATGCTACTTAGATCTTGAGTAAAATAAAGATCACCAATAGCTTAACTCTATCAATTCTGACTTTAATGAACATTCATATAGTCCACCTTCCAGTCTTACAGTCTTTAGCATGGTAAATACGCATGTGCGCACCTCAAAAAGCCAAATGATTAACAAATTCTATCAAAATCAACCGTTTCTGGGTTCTGAATCCGGGTCAGAAAGTTTTAGCCCGCATACTTGTTTTAGACGCCATCCAAGCAGAGCCCTCAGTTCAGTACAAAGACAACTATGCATGTTGTTAATCTCTGTTATCGGCTATTGTACTGAAGCATTACGCAAGCCTGTAAAATAATACTCCACGAGAGCATGCTCTTGTGAATCGTTAAACGATGAGTTAAGAATAGAGAATACTCGTTCAGGGGCTGCAGACGAGGGCTGCACCAGCAGAACTTTCATAACTGCAGAAGACCAATGGGGTAGGTTATCAGATTGTTGGTCGCTGGAAGTGCTGGAAGTAGATGTACTCGAGGACGACGCCATCTTTGATCTGTGGCCTGAGGGGCCAAGCCGCCGAGCCATAAGCGTGGTGGCTTGAGGAGAGTCATGCACAGGAAAACCTGGTCTGCCAGACCAGCACATACCTCAACATTTTCCAAAAGCAATACAGAAATAAAACACAAACTGATTTATTCTAGAACTATGATGGGTCTTTTTAGTTTTCAACGCATAAAAGCTCGGATTATGCTAGCAGTGATAAACTGAAATAAAGGCTTAAAATAATGCTCGTTTTGCTAAATTATGCTTAAAATTATGCTAGCACAATCTACCAAAGCCTAACGAGTATCCACGTTCTCGCGCGAACATGCCACGCTTTGTGTTTAACAACTGGGGCCAGGGACCTGTTTCTCAAATGTACCAATATTTTTCGCGTGCCACAGACTCCTCTATAACCACAGTGGAGCCTCTATCTTTCACACTGGGCCTCGGAGTCAACCCTTTCCCGAGTAGAGTTGTTAATGAACGCCTCTGGTACGAGTTTCGACGTTAACAGTCCAATCAAAACAGAGCTAACTCTAACACCTTATTTCAAAATGGCCGCCATTTTAGTATTCTTTTGTTTCCTCGCAAAGTGGTCCCTTTTGGCCTCGCTTTTAAACGTAAAATTCTAAAGATTTTTAAACCTTGAACGATGCCAAAAGGACCAATTTGCAATCAAACAAATTAATTCTAAAACGGCGGCCAATTTGGTATAAGGTGTATGGCAGTACTCTTGTTTTACGTCATAATCCAACAAACACCCATCACGGTGAAATTCTCTTTTCGCGTTTCGCCGTGGAAATGACACCCGTTCTAAAAATAAATATACTCAAGAAAGGGTTGACTCAAGGAATAAGCGTAGATAGAGGATCCAATTGATGGGCTCCTGCCATACCGTTTTAGAAAATAATTAGGATTTTACGCGCGCTCTCATTGGTCAATAGCTGTGTTTAGGTGAGAGTATGCAAACACGGCTGCGACATCACGAATTTTGATTGGTTGTATGCTGTCAGACGCGCGTTTTGATTGGCTGGTAAGAAATATGAGCGTGTATCAAGAAAATCTGTTTCAATCAAGAATTTTCCTTCATTTGTTTCTTCATTTGTGGAATTATCGTTGAGAAATATTTTATAAAAGCAGGAGCCCATCACCCGGAGCCTCAATCTCTCATATAAACCCTTGGAGACAACCTTTGCCCGTATCTTTTTATTTTTAGACGTTCGAATTCCCGTGAATTCATTATGCCGTCCAATCAGAACAAAGTTATTGTATTACGTCACAAGCAGCCACGCACCAGTGATCGCGTTCGTCTCAAAATATTCTAAAAATAAAAAGATACGGGCAAAGGTTGACTCAAGGATATAGTCTGGATGGAGGCTCCGGGTGATGGGCTCCTGATAAAAGCAATAGAGGACTCCCCCTCGTGTTTAGACGAGGCTATGGAAACACGGAAAACATCCTCTATTACTTAAATAATGATGATGCTTCAAGGTTTGAAAGTAGGCAATTAGTTTGCCTTTCCTTGCTTGTCTCTAAAGGATATTAAACGAGCAGCTTTTCAGTATAAGTGGATCATAGTTTGACGAATTGCTTTTCGGGACTTACAAGAAACGAGCCCCCGATACGAGGAGACATCGAGAACACGAGGAGAAGGCTCTTTCCCGCGCGCCTTCCTGCTCGCTGGATTTCGCCGGCCACCGGAAAAACGATATTCACCTTTTAAACAACCGAGGCCAGATTATTATTATTGTTATTCATTCGAAGTACATCTGTTTCTTACTGTGCCACACGTACAGAGCCAATCCCGAGAGCCGTTGAAATAGCTGCGTACTGCAAAAGAGGGAGCTTCCAGCAAGAACGGACAACGATCGTCATCCAAAAAGATTGCTTGACGTTCTTGAAATTATTCCGCGGTTATTCCAGGTTGTTCGATGATGTGCAGTACTAATAAACGTTGAAGGAACGGTTTAGAAGTTCATAGTTCATATGGATGGACTGGTCATGAAACCTGCATGATGTTAACTTTACCGTGACCCATGGGGACATTTCATTTTTTATCCGCCCCCCCCCCCCCACTCCCCCACGGGAGACATTTTTCCTACAGGTCCCTTTTGCTCTGAAAATCAGATTTCCGACTGGTCCCTTTTATGAAGTTAGATTCCGACAGGCCCCTTTTACTCCCGATTCCGACTCCCTCTACTGGAGCAGAAATTCCAGATTCCGGTAGGGTCCTTCTTGACATTACAAAAATAATGCCTTTAATGGGGAAGGGGGGGGGGGGGGGTGCGGATAATGGAATGTCCCATGCACAATCTTTTGTCTTCGGTTCACAACTAAGTTTTGAATGAAACGATCTAGACTTTTGATTGGCTTTCATTTGGAAAAACGATCTGATATGTGCGTGGTCAGGGCTGAAACAGCGAACAGAAACAATGGGTTAAGCAGGCACGTTTTTGAGACGCGGACGGCAACCGGAAGTGAGTTATTTTCCCTTTTAACTTGCTTTCACACAACCACATTTACATTGCTAAGTATCTTTTCTCCGTTAGAGATGATTAATACAAAAATCTGGGAGACACCACTGTCCTGGCACGCGAAATTCTCTCTTCCGGTTGCCGTCCGCGTCTCAAAAACGCGCGTGCTTAAGCTCCCTAATATATAAACTATGACCTCTTGCCATTGTTCTGATTGTTGATCACTGTTTTTCCAATAATCATTTCCATCTAACTTGAGGCTAGTTCTCTTTTAACTCAAGCAACTGGATTTACGCTAGGTTAGTAATAATCGCATTTTTGGGCTACAAGATAACCCAGGAATATAATTTAACTAAATGCGGGATCGAGGAGTTTATTCCATGGCTAGTTTGCTAGAAATATCAACGAAAGGCTCTTTCCATGAAGAAAACACGAGGGTGTCAACACGTAAAATGAAAAATCGCCACTATAATCCAATCAACTCTGATCTGGTTTTGGGACACTGCAAAAAAAATAATATTTTGTTGTATCAGTA
>OX421452.1:14542240-14557240 GCA_949126865.1 Montipora capitata
GAGCAAGTAAGTCAGGGGCCACGGAGAGGGAGCTGAGAGTTGCTTCTCCTAAACCTCTCACTCCTCCCCTAAAACGTCTGTGATTTGTACCAAAACGCAGCCCCCAGTTTCAAACATACTCCGTGGCCCCTGTAAGTTCACCAGCTGGAATTGATAATATGATTGACGTATACCTGACAGGGTTAGTGTCATCATCTACATGTAGCAGTTGCAAATCTTTACGTCCTTCACTGTTGTTTTAAGGTGGCTCAAACCGGTTTCAATAATTTGGAGGGAATGTGTTATTAGAAAGATTAACTCTAACAACACAGTTTCACTTAATGGCAATGTTATGGTACCATATGAAACATCATACAATACATATACAGTTTTTATTGCTGAAAAGTGATTAGCAAGCTAAGATGAAACTCTCTGCAAAGTTTAAAAAAAATCTCTGTAGCGGATTCAGAGCAACCTTAAAAATTTTCAATTGTGAAGGTGGCTATGAATCTGCTACAGAGAATTTTTTAAACTTTGCAGAAAGTTTTATCCAAGTGTGCTAATCACTCTCCAGCAATAAAAAATGGGGGTCACCAAGTTCGTTTTTGAGATAAATGCATTTAAACACAAAATATAGGCTGTTTTTAAGATGACTCTTTTGTTGCCATGGTAACCCATCATGTCACATTAATGAATGCATCTTGTTAAGCATCTTTTGGTGTTTCATATGACATCATAACATTTTCATTAAGTGAAAAACCTTGGTAGATTTAATCCTTCCAAATAGTACAATTTGTTGAAAGTGTTAAAACTGGTTTGAGCCTCCTTAAGGGCCCACAGACGAATATTTCCCGCGTTGCTAAGGAAATGAAATGTTACTTCCGGTGACTGACGTCATCATATCATGAGCTGACAAGAAAACCCACTCACAAGCAAAAGTCACCACACGAACTGTTGTTTCCATTGAAGGTTTTTTCTCGCCCTTCCTCACGGTCGTTCTCAGATCAACTGCGCATGCATAAACAAACTGACTTCCGGTTTAAGAAAAAGCTAAATTTCCGGTGGTCTTGATTTTTTTTTAAATTTTTACATGGCATGTTTCACCCCCAAGTACAGAACATAGCAAAGCATTGATTTTTTCAAATCATCTTTTTTGAAAAAGTTATGGGTATTTCAGTATCGTTTATGTCTTTAAAAAGAATATTTTTCAAAATAAAAAGACAACCATGCTTGGCTGGATGCAAAAACGAATACAAATTATCAAACCACCGATTAAATACCCAAATTGCGTAGCACAGAGACAAATTTAGAGTTTTCTTTTATTGGTCACATGACCATGGGCGTGGCATGATGATGTCATAGTTAGGGTCACTGGCTTACAAAAGTTGGAAAGTGAGCAAAATAATGCCAAATTCTCTCAAATTACTTAACCATTACATCCTTAGCAACGCACCCCAAAAAATACGTCAGTGGGCCCTTAAACGGTTTCAGGTAAAAAAAAAAAGAACCTACTGTAAGGCAGAACCAGACAATGTCAAAAAACAGTTTATACACAGAATATACTTGTTCATACCTATCGTAATAGCAGAATCATTTTCCAAAATATAATAAAATACCATAAACAACTTTTAAAAACATTTTGTAGAATACACATCCTGCTGATTATTTATTAACCTCTTAGTACTATCTGAAACAAGATTCTAAATTCAATCTAGAAATTATTTTATACAATCCCTTTGGGCTCCTGGAGCCATTTCAACAACAGACGAGACACAAATATAAACAATGTACATTTTGTAAACATTGATTAGCTGAGGAATAAAGAACCACTGTAGAATTTTCGGTAATGCTCACATTTGCCTAAAATTAAATTCAATCAAAAATATAAAATAGTATTCGTAAAAAGTTGACATTACAGGTATCTTTAAGTTCAAATTCACATTGCAACGTCCACTTGCAACTAAAGATGACTGATGGCCGATCAAAACGTGTATTGCAGAATAAAATCTTGTCATTTTTTAATGAATACTATGGTACATGTAGTTTGTTTGCTGTTATCAAGACCATTTGAGAATAAAATTTTAAAATATTTTGTCCTCTATTAGTTCTTCATTTTTTCTTAGAACGATACCCATTGCGCTGTCCTTCTACAAGTTGCCAAAATTTAGACAAATCCAAGTAAAAGAGAAAAACTAGTACCTAACATTCTATAAAGGCCCTCAAAGGCAATTCCTCTTGACATTCAACATACGTTTTTCGTAAACCTTACCAACTGACACAAAACAAAGACCAGCTATTTGTCCTTAAAATATTTTAAGTGATGAGCGTTTTAGCAATCTTGTCCCCCCAAGACACAAGGCCTCTTACAATCTTAGACACTTGCGTACTTTCACCTTGCCATGTTTTCGCACTGACCGTTATAAAAGATCTTTTATCCCAGCAATGAGCAAATATATTAATTCGTAGTTTTACATGTAAGTACATTTTGCACCGATGTATATATTTTTAGTCTTAGATTTTTAAGCTTTTAGTTAGATTCATTAATTGTAATTCTTATCCAACTTGTAAATAGTCTTATATTGTTATAATAGTTAATTTATTCTTTGTAAATAATTATGCAATTCAGCCTACTGGCTGCTATGTTTTTATTGTCAATAAACTGTCAAACTGTCAAACAACTGTCCTTTAAGTTTTCATGCATTCACCACTGGGATTGAGACTTGAAAGATGTTTACTCTGTCTAACACCAGACGATTTTACTCATCAATGAGGAGTGGTTCAGGACTCAACAGGTTAAATAGCTGAAAAAACTATTTACTGTACATACTGTATGTGTTTACACTTGGGGCCCTCTGGACAAAATCCACACATATAATTGAGACAAATCACTCTTCTGACATGCCGATGCCTGCAGCTTGGGCCTGAAGCAGGGAGAAAGAAAAATATTAATTAACATGAAAAAAAAACCAAAGTTTAGTTTAGTTTACTTGATCCAGTGTTTAGTGCACTGGATTTTAATGTGCACATGTATGTTTTTTGACTGCTAGTACAATTTGTTTTTGAACTGGTAAAAAATAGTTTGAACTGGAACAAAATATTTAAACTGGTACAATTTTAATTGTACTGGTTTATTTTCATCAACTGTCTGAAAAAGGGATTTTCCTTTTTTGGGGGTGTTCGTGTGGTTAGAAAACAGGGGATTAGTTTTTTGGGGGTCTAAAAAAGAAGACAGCTTGTAAACAGGCCATTTTGCAAAATGAGTAATTTCATTTTAAGATAAATTGAAGTTTATTAATATTGTAACAGTACAAAATAATAACAACATTGTTTTTAACGTTAAATTATTGTAATGTGGTTACTTTCTGGTAGTTATATACTGCTCTTGTTACTTGAAAATCTGAGAGACAAATTTTGTAATAAACAAATTGCCAAATGACTTATTAAAATAAACAATATCACTGTTTTTTCGTTACAAAAAGTAGTCCCACTATATAGCAAAAAAGGGTTAAGCTCTGAGGAAGGGCTAACACTCAAAACGTCAGAGTGAGGACAATGTGCGACCCAGCGAGCCATGGCTGCAAGTCAGGCGAGACAACAGGGCAAGCTATGTGAGTCAACATGCAAGTCACTCTGTGACAGTTATTGAAAGCTAACCATTTAAAAATGGGTGCTTAGACTTACATGTATATAGAGGATATTACATGGCCGCGCGGAGGTACGGAATTTCTCTTGAAATACTAACTCATTTCACGAAAGGCATCGAAAGGCGTGATTTTCATACGTAACCATAGCAATAGAGATCTTTTGATGTGTGAAAATAACATGTTATCTTCACATGTGAAGATATCATGTTTTCATGCGAAAGCTCACTTGGTATTTGTTGGTGTTTATATATGTAATAAAATTATTACATTCTGGGGAATGACCTCTCCACTGTTTGTATTAGTCCAGTCAATATCATGTTTGGTAACAAAATAATAGCTGCAGTTACTGTAACAGCCTAAATTTCAAAAGAAAATGTGTGGTGAATTATTTATTAATTATTTATTTTTTTAATTCAGTTGATAACATCAAATTCTCATCATTAGTAAGTTGAAAGGCAGTATTCCAGGTTTCACTCTTCACATCAACTCAATCTTTTCTTCTTTCTTCTGTCTTAATTAATACAAATTAAATTAAAAAGGAAAAGCCAGTTTGAGCAATCGAACAAGTGAAAATCACCAACATTTTGTCTTAGCAAAAATATGCCATACATACTGTAGAAGAGTGAACTCTCAGACTTTTGCAATGCAGCAGGTGAAACTAACCATGTTTGCAGAATCCTCTGTCATACCAAGGACAGTCTTTAATTTTAGATTCTGGATCAATGTGAAGATACTGGCATTCCTTGTTGCTACATTCCCCTGAAATTAAAGCAAGGAAATGAAGTCACAACCCAAGATAATTTACTGAGGTTAGGCACAAGAAAATTGCAATGATTTCGGCTGCACAGGTCCCTATTTCATTATGCATGCAGGACATGCTATTGCTTTCTTGAAACAGTAAGTAAGGACCTGTGGAAATCTTGCCAGAAAATCCTCAAGAGACAGTTACATTGAACACTGGAAAGACCTTCACAAACTTTCATTACATGTACACATTATTATTACCATACATAGCAGTTGACTCAAAGCCGAAGTCTTCCCTAAATCCATACAAGCATATTTCTCCTTTACGGGATGTAACACAATGCCGCTGCTAAAAGACACGCCCAAAGTTGGCCGTGAAAGAGTCAGACTTATAAGAATGTATATTTACAAAGGTTGATCCTGAAGTGCAGATATACAATTATAGCAAATGACTGAAATCATCGTAAAAATGACAAGCTCAAAGAAAAATGAAATAACAGGCCTCCTCTGACTAGTCTTTAAAATTATTGCTTTCTAATAAATATTAATCCTGTGAATGTCTTGATCAGGGTACTGCAGACAACAACAGCAATCCTACTGCAGCATATAAAGCTTTAAAGTACACAACCCTTTAGAGCAGTTTTCAATTGAGTGTCGAAAGTAATTCGCAAATTGCTTTGGTTTGCATTACTTCTCTTAGTGATTGGTTCAAAGTTCTTGTGCCATTTTTTCAACCAATCAGAAGTTAAACCAAAACCAATCATGGCTCACTCGTGCACATTTTCCCACGCTTTGTGTCGGCTACATGTAATTACTTCGAGTTTTGATTGGTTTACTGGATAGTTTCCGTCCTTTTTGATTAGCCAAAGTAATTACTTTGGTTTTGGTTTTACAACACTCGATCGAAACTTGCTCTATCAACTTGACTGTACAATTATATTGTTACTTACATGTACATGTAGGTCCATTAACAAAAATTAATAATATTATTGTTTTATCCCTTTCCCTCCTACAAGGGAATTTTACTCTGTCAAACACCAGATGATTTTACTCTTCAATGGGGAACTACATGTACTTAGAGGCTGCCTCAAATCAAAAACTTCAACCCTTTGCCTCTTAAAGTGGATGTAGAGGTTATTAACCCAATGACACCTGAACCGCCCCCAATGACAAGTAAACTTGTTCAAATGATGGATAGCGCTATCCACCGGATAAATCACTATCCAGCAGATAAACACTAGCAAAACCAATTGAGTTATCCAGTGGATAGTGATTTATCCGGCGGATTGCGCTATCTATCGTTTGAACAACTTGGGCCAGGTGTATATAAGAGACAATATTGTTTAAATTGTCCAGATAATTGCAAGGATCACTTCAATATTTCATCAATAACCTGCACTTCAAATACACATTTCTTTCATTCACATAAATTTAAATCAAGTTGGTTTCTGTGGGGTCCCCAATAATTAGTCCCCTGCGGCTACATGTACACTGTAAATCCCTTGTCACTGCTATAAAGACAAGTACCACTACTCTTCCTAGTCTTTACTTGACACCTACAGTTTTTCAGGTGAATTTGATTAAATAGCCAGATGGATACTAATGTACACTCACCAAACTTGGAATAAAAGTAGCACTCCGGCATCTTTGTCATGTCGTATTCATGAAGAAACTCACATTGATCACCCTTTTTGCAAAGGCCTCTCAACCAGTGTTTACATACCACGGTCTTTTCCCCTTTGGTGTGTCGAAAGGGGCACAATGGCCCCCTGTTACACACATTCCTCATGAAATATTCGCAGACAGCTGCACCAGACTCTGTGGGACAAGAACGGGGAAGAAGAAAACACAACAAGAACAAGCAACATTTGTCATTTAAATCAAAAAATAGCTGAATCCTGCAAAAATAATTTTTTTTCATAGAAAAACAGAAATTGTAAAGTTGTTCTCAGAAAAATTTAATGTTTTGCGTATTGTTCTTTCAATCTCAGCTGGTACACTTGTATTAAAGCTGGCTGTCATTTAGTACTGTAGGCATGTAGCGGCTTCAAAAGTCTAAGTTGGTTCTGTCATTTAGCCTTTTGGGAGCGAATTCAAAATACCCGGCCACGATTGCGTGACATGGAACGCTTGCTCCCGTAGTCCCGCGGTCGTGTTGTATTCATTAAATTAAAAAAAGATTATTTTATGGCTCATTGAACATTAGGCTAGTAAAAATATCGCTCCCGCACTCCCGCAGTGGAAAAAAGAAAAGAAAATTAAATGGGTCTAGAACTAGTGCTCCCGCAGTCCCATAGTCCCGCAGTGGAAAAAAAAAAAAGAATATTAATTGGATCTACAACAAGTGCTCCCACAGTCCAGCAGTGGAAAAAAATTGGGCCTGATTAGCTTAGAAGAAAAGTATCCTAAACATTCATAACAGCTAACCTTAGGCCTAATTAGGCCTAAAGAAAAGTTTTTAGGCCTAAGATTAGCTATTATTAATGTTTAGGATGCTTCTTAAGTATTTTTCTTTTCTTTCCATATGCAAATATTTATTGACTGCGGGACTACGGGAGCAGGCATTTAATGTCAAGCAATTGTGGCCAGGTATTCTGAAGTTTAGCCGCCTTTTGTTTTCGATTTAAGGCTGCAAGATTAACACATTGACGTTCAGAAATAGCTGAGAATTCTGCAGCCACTCAAAACACTGATTAGCGAGCAGGCTCTCTGACTCCTCGCTGTGGGAGGGAGAGAAAGACAGCCTGCACGCGTCCATTAGAATCGCGAATGCCGCCTTCCTGATAATTAACGTTATCTCAAGTGTTGAAAGCTAACAGCCGGGCTAGAATGGTACTATCCATTCCCGGGAAGGGAAGAGGTTGCACACCAACTTGATTGTACAGCTGGATCTCGATCTCGAACTTCAAATCTGCCACACTTGCGACGATTTCTTCCATTTTGATGCGGAAAAACAGCAAAGCGCTTTGTAAAGGTAACTGAAAATTCAACCAGCCGCCAACAACCACTGCATTCAGTTCGAATTTTCAAGACGATATTCACATGTACTTTTCTGTTCTGTCAAAAAAAAGATGGCCGCTGATATCACATAGGCCTGGCTGCATAGCATTTTCATACACGCTGTCCTAGCAGTTCGCGGGCACTACAAGCCAGTGCATTCATTCACACTCGATTTTTCATGATTTTTGCCCGTAAATTACTCAAAACCACTTTTTATTTAAAGCAGAATGTCGAGAAGAGGAGGTAGGCTTACATAATAAACCTATTTCATGTGTTTTTCAGGATACTGAATCTGATTTTTCATGGCTGTGTTAGGGCGAGGAAAAGTTCATCATAAAGGAAAACGTCGCCATTTCACAGATGCTGAAGAACTCCGAGCGGAAATGGAAAAGGACAAACGAGAAAAGGACTGGAGGGTAAACTATGGTTTTGTGCTTTTTAATTTTTTTGCGAGAAAGACGTTTTGTGAACTTTGAATAATTATGTGAATTGTTAACACAGTCATTATATGCTTTAGTTATCTGGTCTGTTGTGTGATTGCATGATGCAATAGTGCAAGCTGTTTTACCTTTTAAAGCTGGAACCGACAGCAGTTGCTTTTTTTCGGATAGAACTTGGATTACCTTAATTTCCTCTAGTGTCGTGCTCTTTACAAAGACAGTCTTGGTTACAGGAAAGTTTCTTCCCTACCTTCCTAGCTGAACTTCATAAAATGAAGATGATTGTTTTTCAAAGCGAAAGGCAATTATCTTGAAATGTTTTTTCTAATTGATCAGCACATGAAACCCATTTTCTCAAGCAAAAAAGACCAATTCTATTTTATCCCACACTTACCATTTATAATAATAATAGGACTGAGTGGAGTCCAATTTGGTCGGTAATCGTACTAAGTGATTAACAAAATCGGAGGACTGCATAGCGGTCGTCCGATTTGTTTAATCACGAGTATGATTACAGACCAAATTGGACAACACGAAGTCCTGTTACCAATTAATCATAACCATTACAATTTCCTAGAAAATAAAATTAATGCATTCCTTTTTCACTGTCTGTTACAAATTTGTCCATTTTGGAAAATTCCCAGTTTGGTAGGGTAAGTGGTTGTTGCTATTGTTATTGTGATAAATTCTGTGATTGGTGGATTAAGCTGAGTGCACTTAATATGATTGCCTGATGTTACTGTCCGATTTCAGGTATCCGAATACAGCCAACTGTCCGATTTCACTGTCCGATTTCAACCCTACACAATAATTACTGAAAAATATATGTAAAGCAGTTAATGCACCAATCAAATTTGAGAAAATTGTAATGGTTATGATTAATGTTTATTTTTGTTCTACATCATTTCTACTCCACAATGCTAAGGTTGACTAAACTATACATGTAGAATACAGGGGCACTTTTGAAACAAGTATTTCTTTCAGTGGCTCGATAGTCAACTGACGAGCCAGGGAGCCACCAAATTAAGCCACTCAAAGATATACCTCAACATTGAATTTCACTGATGACCTGCAGAGCCACTGCAGTAATACTGCTTCAAAAATGGCCCTGTATTCTATACTGTAGTTGCTCCTTAATGATAATAAAAATTACTTTTGCATGATCAAAATAATTACTGTGAAATTTCAAGTTCATTTCTTACCGGTAAGTCCTTTATTGAGTCGTGTAGCAGCTGTCATAATGAATAATGTGATTGGCTCGATACTTAAGCCAAAAACAAAAGACCAAACAATTTTAAACAATGAATTAGACTTAAAAACAATGGAAGCTGCTTAAAATACCAAACAATAGAAGGTTATGAGAGCTGCTACATTACTGCCTTTATCACCTTGACTGATTAATAATAATAATAATAATAATAATAATAATAATAATAATGATGATAATAATAATAATGATAATGATAATTATTATTATTAGTAGTAGTAGTAGTAGTAGTAGTAGTAGTAGTAGTAGTAGTAGTAGTAGTAGTAGTAGTAGTAATAAATTATTATAATTATCATAGTTACATTTTGCCACACACTCTACTTTTAGCCTTCTTGGCTTAATTTTTTTTTGGTTTTGTCTCGTCCCTAAATTCTTGAATTTAGCCTGTTGTGCTAGCTACAGTATGGAAGTAAAAATAATAATTATTACAGTGTGTAAGCCGTGTTAACTTGTTTACTCATTACTCATCCTATAAGCCTCATAGAGGATTCCCTGCCTACGTACACTGTATATTTGATTATTGTTCTTCTACCTATATTCATTTGTTAACGGCTAAAGTCTCAAACAATATTCTGTATTCAGGAGAAAAAGGGTGGACAAGACTTGAGCGATGAGGGAGCAGCTGCGGCTGGCAAATCAGGTTCTGAGAGCGAGGAGGAATCAGACAGTGAAGAAGAGAAGGTACTGTACAGTGTAGTAGCCCTGTTGTAAATAAGGACAAAATTTACTGTCATGGATGCTCTGTATCAGGTCACAGGTCGTGGGAATTGATCCCACGACCTTTGGGTTAGATCACCACTGCTCTGCCAACTGAGCTACCAGGTCAGACGGGAGGCAGGCCCTTCGTGGAATAGGGCTATTAAATAAGCATTTTAGTGTCCCATGGACTTACATTGTATGACCTGCATTGTCGCCTGTGTAGTAAGGAAGAGAGGGAAAAACTGGAGCACCTGGTGAGAACCTCTTGTAGAAGAGGACTGGAGAACCAACAAACTCAACCTACTTGTGACATTAAGTGCGGGAAACGAAACTGGGGACACATTTGTGGGAAGTGACTGCTCTCACCATTGTGCTGTCCTTGTTCTTCTAACTTGCTCAAGGAATGCAATATCTTCTATTCCAGCAGGCGAAACCCAAAGGTGTGAGTGGCCTCATAGAAATTGAAAATCCCAATAGAGTGGTTCAGAGAACAAAAAAAGCAACTGAATTAGATGCTGATGATTCAAGTAAATCACAGCTATCCCGAAGGGAAAGGTTTGTACAGTAACAGTTCCGTTTTGTGCCAACAACTTACATGTACAGTCAAGCTATGACACACATGACCAGTATCCACAAGACTGAAATGAACATTTTAATTCCTCTTTGGAGCTTTGGAAATTTCATGGAGTGTTGATGATTTTTCTGAAAGTTGCTGCGAAAAATACACAAAAACTGAACAATAATTCATCAAACACTTGAAATATATTTTTCACTTTTCAAACACTGTTTATTTTATAACAAAACGAAATTTGATAGCTAACTATTTTTGATATAATTATACAGGAAATATCCATGGTTAAGTTCAAAACTAGCTTGCAGATTTGAATACAACTGGTCACGTGTTACATAGCTTGACTGAAATTGTGATAATAAGATGTTGATGATGATCATCATCATTGATAAGATAGAGTCTGCTTTAATCAAGAGGGTTTGCCTCATCAATGTTGGATGTAACATCTTGCAATTAGTTTTCAAGCCGATGGTTTAAAAGAGGTTGTAATAGGTGACTTGCCACAAAGGTAAAGTAATGAACACCATTGCCAGGCACAAGCTGTATTCTGTGACTTTGAATATCAACTCGATGTGGCCTTTTGAGAAGCGTATTACATTGTATTGTAGTTTTCTGATTTTGTCTCCCTTCACACACTAATTGAGTGATGATCTTGTGTGTTACATGTACGTACATAATTTGTAGAAAAGGTTACAGTGACCACTACAATGACAGTGTCATCATTCAGTCATTTATTTGATGTCACGAGTTTAATTTTTGAAAAGACACACTGTAAATGATGAAATGGTATATGAAATGAATCATATATGAACTGCGGATATGAAATCAAGTGAAGCTATGATCTTCGCAGTTATGAACGCAATTTTAACATTTGCGTAGAGAAGCCTGAAAATTTCAGGACTTCAACGGATGTAACGTCAACGGATGTAACTTCAACGTTGAAGTCCTGAAATTTTCAGGCTTCTCTATGCAGTAAAAAATTTCAGGACTTCAACGGATGTAACGTCAACGGATGTAACTTCAACGTTGAAGTCCTGAAATTTTCAGGCTTCTCTATGCAGTATTATCCTGTAGATTTACTATTAGTAATTAGAGGTTCCCTCTTTTAACTACGATTTGTTGACACGTTGCGTGACAGCATCATTTTCTGTAGATTCGCAAGTTAAAAAATTAATGCCTTCAAAATTTCTGTTAAAAATTTCACATTTACTGGTAGCGTTAAAACAGAAAAGCTAATTAATTTGTAAAAGTATAGTTTACGCTGGAAGCACGAATACTCTTAGCTGACAATTGCACGTGCCTGCTGATTTATCCAGCTTTATTGTAAACAAATTCTCCTCTGCTACAAGCGACTGATTCCAGTATTTCCGCTGATGAATAAAAGTAGACGGCATTTACCTCTTTGTTAAACACAAATATTTTATAAGTCTCTGAAGTAGAGTGTTCATGCCTGAAGCGCGTTGTCTCTAACACATTTTGGCAGTTAATTGCAAAAGATTTGATGGCTGAGAAACCTATATGCTCAAATGCACCCAATTGTAATGCGTTACAAGCCCTAACCAGCAAAATGTTTACTTCAGTGACTCTTAACTCTGTCAATCACCGCCCCCTCCTTTCCCTGTGATAACTTGGGGCCACGTCCAGCTTTGTCTGCTGACTGGGAAATACAAAAACCACAGTAAATGGCATTTCCCATCAAACAGAACAGTGGAAATTTCCTTACCATTTGCTAAATTTCCCAGTTTCCAGTCTCTCATCAGCCGAATACAAATGCAAATGGTAAGCCCCATCTCGTTGGTCTGGTTTGCTGATTTAGCAAAAACTGTTACTATTATTCACCGGTCATCCCAACCGGTTTATTCTGACAAATGGTAAGCACCCTTAATTTCCTTGAAACTAAAAGTGCAAACATGTTTCTCCCCTAACCGTTTCCTCGTCTGCAGCTTGGGGATTCTACGGAATCTTTACTCGACATTTATCACTATAACATGACAAAATGTATTACATTTACTGTAAAGCTAATCATCAACGTTTATTTGACTGAAATCCCACACAAGTACGCATTGCGGACCTATTTTTGTTTACTGTTTGAACTCTTTTAGGGAGGAAATTGCTAGGCAGCGCAACATATTGCGACAAAGAAAACTGCAGGAAGAGGGAAAGACAGATCAAGCTCGAAGCGACTTAGCGAGGCTATCGCTTATAAGGAAACAGAGAGAAGAAGCTGCAAGAAAACGAGAGGAACAGAAGAAAGGTTTGGCAGAACGTTTAAAGTGCCTCTGTAATAGAGCGACTTTCGTATGGCTTTCAAAAGGTGTTCGCAATTAATTTTGTTTCACAGACCAATGTTTGGCAACATAAAAACAAAGCTTTGCCAAGAAAACTTCTAATGTGGGCAGTAAACTGCATTTCAAATGACGTCAAAGCGAAATGCCGATCGCCTTTCAGAAAGTTCCATGGAAAGATAACGTTGTTTGCATCCGCTTTCGCTAAGCCAATGGGAATTCACGCTCGTTTGTTTTTTTGTTCGATAAGCCAATTAAATGTTTTGCATTTTTGTTTAATTTGTTTTCAAGTTTATTTTTCAAAGTCATATGAAAGTTGCCCTAGTAAAGTCACTTATCCGTTTTGTTTGCAGTTTGAGCCTTGTGCCTCATTCATACCAAAGCTTAAAGGGAGAGTATCACGATATTGCTCATGTTCTAGTCGTAACGAATGTCATCATTTATGAGCCAATCGGAAGCAACGTAATAACTAAATTGTCCTCTCTTTTAATTTTGAGGACGGCTTTACTTTTAAGCCTCGATAAGTACACCCTGCAAGAGCCTTTCTTACTCCACGAGAAAGAAAGGACTCTGTAGAAATCGTGTTTTAAAAGTCTTTATTGAGTATGCGCAAGCCGTTGCTTGGTGACAGTCTCAAACCCAGGCCAAGTCTCGATCGTACTCCTCGACGCCATATTGTTTTTTGTACTGAAGGCTCGATTTTGATCTTCGCCTTGTCAAAAATATGATGCGCGCGCCGCCTAAACCGGTTTGACCCGGAGTGACTAGCCCAGAAAATTGGGCTGACGATTTCTACAGAGCCTCTCTTTCTCGCTGCTCTGTGGAGTTTTAGAGAGGCTCTGTTCGCAGGGTGCGATAAGTAACACTTTATTAAAAATTGACGAGCTCTGCAGGACCAAATAAAATACGGATCTACGACAACAGCGACGTTGTGATTCGTTATAATTCATCGCACCGGCATCGCGAGGTCACGGGTTCAAACCCCGTTGAAGTGCTGAATTTTCAGGCTTCTTTACGCTGCGTTCATAACTGCGAGAATCATAGCTTCACTTGGTTATAATTCGTGTGGGAAATTTACACGTACTTACAAGAATTTCTCGATTATTAAGCAATCATTAATGAGCTAAGGGCTAAGCGAAATTTTCACGCGCATGTGTAAATTCCACGCACGTATTATAACGTCGCTTCCGATTGGCTTATAAACGGTGACATTCCCTACGGCTAGAACATGCGCACTCCCATGATACTCTCCTTTAAAGCCGCTGTTTAGTTAAACATGGTTTCAACTTGTCTTCATGCAAAATCACGTGTGCTGATTTTTGTCAAGTTTAGCACTGGACGAATGATTGAAGGGGCTATTCTCGATCCGCTGTCATAAGTAGTATACTACCAGTTATCTTGTTCTGAAGTGTCAACGAAAAAAATTGCTGTATAATTCGGGTTTTTCTTTGTCGACCGAAACTTGTTCAAAACTTTTGGGCTTATTATTCTTGTAAATGTGGAATGTGGTTCAGATCGGTGTTGTTTGTTTCTTCCACAGCGAAGGAAGCTGCCGAAGCTACCAAAACTGGCAACCGGTGATCCTTGCTAATTGCAAAACTCCCCGTCCGGTGAAATGAAGACAGTGATACAGGACTGTGCATAAGACGAATTCTGTGGTCACAATTAATCATATTTTTCTCAACAACGCCAAGTAGATTTGTTGTAGTTAACCTCCATTAAGAGATGGCTTACTCCTTGTTTTCCATGAAATGACTTTCTCTTACTTCCCAAGGTGATAATTTTGAGTAATCGTGTACCTAATCCAGACTACTATTTCGATCGATCCCTATGACCTGTAGCCGCTTTTGTTATCAGGGGCTAGGCGCATTGTTTCTGTTGTACCATCTATTGTTTCGTTCTCCAATCACAGACCGCGTGTGAAAAGCTGTTGCGCGGCCTGTCTAATTTATGGGCATGCAGGTGAAAACGGTATCGGGGAAGGGGTGGGAAAAAAGCAGGCGTTAAAGGATAGAAGACCGCATGACCTCGGTCCCAAGGGCGCGTTATTTTTGTAATATTGGGACTTAAAAATCTATGACGCGAAAACGCGAACCTCAACAAGAACGCCACTAAGTAATGGCACTTAATAAGCAAAACGGTGGTTCTGCACGTCCGTTTTGAAGTTTTGTAGACCTCTTTCGTGTTCTCTGCAAATGTGCAACGTGAAATGACCAAATACCAAGTTCCGTGTAAAACGTGAGCACTCGGCGGACTTTTATTTTATTTCCTGGTTCATCTTCGTTCCTTCTAATTTAGTTGCTGCAAAGTTTGGCTAGTTTGTAGAAGTTGAACGATCACGAAAAAAGGAAAGGAAAGGAACGTTATTTAA
>OX421452.1:14564740-14567240 GCA_949126865.1 Montipora capitata
ATCAAGGGATTTTTGACGGGAGAATTTGAATTCTTAAGGCAAATTAATATTTACGACACGGCAACAACGTCTTTCTTTGAAGTGCTTCGACGAATTGATGAATCCCTGTTTAACTTCGAGAGTCTTGCAATTTAGTTTAGCGTTTATAGACTGTAACGCCCAAACACTTTCGGCTTGATAAGGATATTTAGCTGATGTCAAAACGTGTTTAACATGCCGATGGCCGCTCAACTGCAATGAAAAAAGCGACTGTCTAATAGCATGGCTGAACAAGGAGTATCTCGAGAGCGGGTACTGCAAAGGTGAGCTCCTGTACGCCGGAGATCTTGGCAAAATTAACCTACCTTTTGGTGTTTACGAAGAGATCAAGCGATTCTTGACGGGAGAATTTGAATTCTTAAAGCAAATTAATATTTACGGCAGGGCAACAACGTCTTTCTTTGAAATGCTTCGACGAATTGATGAGAGGCTTGCAATTTAATTTAGCGTTTATAGACTGTAACGCAAAAACACTTTCGACTTGATAATAATGTTTAGCTGATGTCAAAACTTGTTTTTAGCAAACATTTTAATCTTAAAATGTTTTTAAGAAATATTTTGTGGTGTTAAAATAAAATTGTATTTATGGCAGTTGCGGTCAAAACATTGATTACGTCACTTTGTGTTCTTGCAAGGTATGATGGTCTTGTTCGACCATGGTCATCAAGTCGTTCGATTAAAAGACAGTTATTCCCAATCTGGAAGACAAAACAACGATTGTCCTCTCCCCTGAGAGAAACAAACCTTCAAATGCAAAACAATCATAATGTTTTGTCCTCCAGATGATTTTATTAACTTGTTCAAAAAAGCTTTCAAAATGATGAAGAACGGCGTTTATTTTATTGTGCTAGCACTCTTGGTTGCCGAGTAATTCAAGATTTTGATTTATGCAAATTAGAGGACTTGTGACGTCACAGTGGAAACAAAATTATGCAAAATCACGAAATATAGAATATCTTTGCAAATACTAAGTCTACAGGGTTGAACTTTTGCAGGGTGATGTGCTGGCAGAACTACACATTGTGATAATGATTATGATGTCACCATAGCGACACACTCATTGCCAGACCTCTACCGTCCCGAAATGAAAAATGCCTTCTTTGTTGCTCCAGAGTCTAACAGACTTCCTCGTGCTTGTGCTGTGTAATGTCCATATTCGCTCACACCCACTGAATGAACATGGAGAGCAAATAACACTTATTGGGGAGGGAAACTCTGATCTTACCCTTTGGATGGAGAGGGCTTGGAGCCCATTGTGTTGCCATGGAATCATCACAGTGGACCATATCATCGAACTTTGTGATGAGTATAACAACTGTAAAAAGGTTCAGTTCTATACAGAAAACATCTTCAGAGATATTTCATTTTTTGTGATTTTACATCATTTTGTGTCCACTGTGACGTCACAAGTCCTCTTAGTTGCATCAATCAAAATCTTGAATAAGTCGGCAACCAAGAGAGCTATCACAATAAAATAAACGCCGTTCTTCATCATTTTGAAAGCTCTTTTGAACAAGCAAATAAAAAAATTTGTGTCATATGCACTTTAACTGAAGTGGGTCAATTGCTGTTATTGGATATAACACCAATTAGTTTTAGGATAATTCGCCCACATTGCCGCAAGTTGAACGAGATGGAATAATCGCGAAAGACTTAGGATTATGTTAAGTTATATGTTGAGGTGACGTTTTCGTCTACGTCGCCATCGTAGATCTTAAAGTCCCTAATAACTGCGATGATCAGCATCTTAACTATGTATTCGTTTGTAACTACTTGTCTTTGATAATTTCAACCGCTTGCCCCCTCGCTAGCTCTATTGTCTTCAGTTATTCGGTTAAGTTAGCCACGATTTACGGATTTACGTCGATTCCTCTTCACTTCTCCACGAATCAAGTTGACCGACACGAACTCCAGCCTACGTAGCGGGCGGTTTTGCGAATTTTAGACGCGTTGACTTTTAAATATGGCCACGTGAAAACCTGGACCGAAG
This sequence comes from Montipora capitata, assembly GCA_949126865.1. Classification (NCBI taxonomy): domain Eukaryota; kingdom Metazoa; phylum Cnidaria; class Anthozoa; order Scleractinia; family Acroporidae; genus Montipora; species Montipora capitata. The sequence continues at coordinate 14,566,770 of OX421452.1, forward strand.
TCAAACGAGAACGCGATAGGAGAAAGGCCGAGGAGGAGTGAGAAACCGCCGACAATCAACCCCTCAACATTTTCGAAACCCCCGTTCGTCCACGGACGGAGAAAGTATCGTTACTGATTGGCTGATAAAGTGTGCCGGCCTGTCAGTCAAAATTTACTGCTCCCTTTCATGAAAGTATAAAGACAAAAACAGAGAGGAAAGACGTAAAACCAGTAAATGGAGGTGAAATTTTGACGGTCCTTCCCAAGGGATTTGGCAAAAGCTTTTCTGAGAGGCGAAATGTGATCCTTTTTCGGATCCCAAAGAAACGCACCCTTAGTAATCACACCTTTGAGAAGTATCACCGGGCATAAGATTAAAGAAACTGAAGGATGAGAGCTCACGGCAACCTCTCGTTGGCGGCTGCCAGATGCATGCATTGGAAAGCTTCAGCTAGTTTTCCCGGCATCGGCAGACAAGGACAAGGCATTT
>OX421452.1:14574740-14592240 GCA_949126865.1 Montipora capitata
GTGACCTGATCTAAAATTTATCTAATGAAACACTTAAATGGACGTTCAAGATTGTTTTCATTCATATTATACACTTGGTTTTTACATTTCCGGACAAGAAAATTAGGCTTTCACTCAAATCTTAAATTATCAGCTCACAATCAACTTTCCAAACAATGGTAATTAGATTACGTACATTGCTCAGAAACAGTTTTGTGTAAACCATTTGCGTTTTTTGAGGTTGAAGGAAATTAGTAAAAGAAAATGACATATAACATATTTTCACTCCGTTTTCATACAGATGAATTATTTTCCGAGATCTGTGTAGTGTATTTGAAATTTTGTGCACCATCACTATTAGATTTTGCTTTCGGAAAACGTTAATTTTCCAAACTCGCAAGATGGGTGCTCGTTTGAAGCTTGTCATTTATTAATTAACACCAATTCAGTTGATTTTCAAAACAACTTGAGGCCAGGACTCAGGGTCAAATACAGAAGGAACCGCAACTTATTTGCATGTCACTGAATAAGAATAAGGTCTATTTTATTTAGACTCATTTTTGAGAGAACGCCGAAAAAAGGCCACATTTCAAAAGCAAAATTGATGATCACCTCCAGACCACTTTATGTTGTCATTGTCAAAATGAATTTTAATCTTAAGCTTAAAAGAAACTGTTATTATTAATTATCCGACTTCTGTTAGTGAAGTAGCCGACGATTTTCCGTGGGCTGTCGGCACTTGTGGTGAAATCCCTGAACACTAGAGCATAGCTGAACAAGGAGTATTTCGAGAGCAAGTATTCGAAAGCCGAACACCTGTACGCCAGCGATCTTTGCAAAATGATCCCATATTTTAGTGTTCACGTAGTAATCAAGGGGCGGCTATTTGAGTTTGCAGTACTCTAGCATAGTGTTAAGTTCTTTTGAGTGGTGAGTGTTTTCATGCTAGGTTAAAAAAGATTATTGGTTTCACTATTCCTGGCAGTTCCCCAGCAAGGTCACGGTTGTTATTTTATAATTAACAGATCGCTTAGAATAAAGGGGGTAGTTTCTAAAAAAACTGTGGCGCTGCGTCGGTGGGGAAGTAGTATACAAAAATATGGTTTTATCAACGGAGTTGATAATGTAAATTGACCACCGTACAGGGATTCTAAAAGCTGACGTTTCGAGCGTTAACCGATCGTCAGAGCGAATCGAGGAATTATGGGCTGTGTGTAGTTTTTATAGTGGAGTAGGAGCTACGCTATCGGTGGTAACATGGAATTCTGTCATTCCATTCACCCTTACTTTCCATCCTCATAATCACGCAGTCAAAAGTATCATTCTTAATAACTTTAAATTACTCCAAAATGATCCCGAGACTGGTAGAATATTTTCGCAATCTCCACTAATTTCATTCAAACGTGAAAAAAACTTAGGCAACTTTTTAGTTAGAAGCGCACTCAAAACTAACGAGCAACCCAGCACTTTCAAACGCGCGCGCTCACGATGCAAAACTTGTCCTTTCACTCTTAAGTAGGCGACCGATTCCGCGTACACCTTCGCGATGTTGAGAAGAACGACAAGGATGCATCTAAGCCAGTCACTCGTTATTTTAATCTCCCTAGCAACTCCAAACATCACATGGCCATCTGCGGCCTTTCCCTACATCAAGGTACGACGGAAAGCCGCAACAATCTGGAACAAAAATTGATCTTCCAAATCGGCACCCTTAATCATCACGGTATTAACGAACGCTTTTCATTTAACTAATGTAATCCTATTTTTCACGTTGCCATGTTACCACCAATAGCGCCGGAAGCTGCCACTCCACTATAAAAACTACACACAACCCATAATTCCTCGATTCGCTCTGACGAAGGGCTAACGCTTCAAAATTCAACTTTTAGAATCACTGTACGGTGGTCAATTTACATTATCAACTCCGTTGATAAAACCAAATTTCTCATAGAAACTCGTTTCTAAGGTTCTATTTGCTCTTTAGTACCCACGATTAAAACATGTCTTCTCCTATTTGAGAATGTTCTTTTTCTGTATTTCCTGGAAATAACTCAACTTCATTCTTTGGTCTGTCCTTGCGATTCTCTTTGATGTAAAAACAAAAGGCTTTTACATAGGTTTCACTTTTCCAACACCTTGCGGTGAATGGTAAATTGGTAAAAGTGGGAATCGTACAGCTGTCCTGGCACAGCACTTTTGCCACGTGCGTTTAATAATTTATGTTGTAGACGGAGCATTAAGCCCTTCCCCCTCTATGTGTAGTCCTTTGTTTTGATTTTGTTATGTAACAATCATAAATTATTTTCCTCTGTGCATATACTGTGTAACTAAATTCTCGATATTGTAACCTGTTTCTCGAAATTTTTGTAACTTGTCATACTCCGATCGTGCTAATTATAATCTGATGTCGACAAACCTGTAAAATACTGTTTCAAACAAACGATTTTCTCTCATGTGAAAAATATGTGAGCTCATGTAGCTGACGCGCAGGCGTAGTGCGTATGGCAGGTGTTATTTTGGCGCGTGATTGGCACTTAATTGACCGGTCAAACTAAGAACATTGGAAAAATAGAGTTAGCTGAAGGAGAGCTGTAAGGCCGACCCAAGTACAGCAGATAAAGAAGTAAACCAACAAGATTGTTGAGGAGTCTTCCATTCCCCCAATATTTCCTTCAACAATATGCAGCATAAAAATTTTGCATTACTTACTATGTTGTAAAGTTGAGAGTGAATGGCTAAGTGTATGAATACAGAAAACCGATAAAATGATACGAAAGATGAGATGCGTAAGACAGAGGGGAGGAAAAGGTGTTTTCAGTCCTTTTTGGGCGGTTGATAGCTGCTTTAAACTAAAAGAAACAATGCATATTCAACCTACGTAAAATGAGGAATACCAACTTAACCTGTAGGTAAAAACGGATTCAAAGTGAGACCGGATTTGACCGACAACATCTACCCCGCCGCCAACGCATTTTTCTAATAACGCCTCATCTCTGAAGGAGGCGGGGCTATTTTGGAGCTTTTGGCTGATAATCACGTTGAGGAGCTGTTTTCTTCGCCCAATATTCTTAATCCTTTGACCGTCTCCATTCAGCCCAACGAGAAAAAGCGTCTTATTTCGGATTTGAGGCATATCAATTTTCATATTTTTAAGCAGAAATTCAGGTGTGGAGCCGGGTTTGCATACCATTCGAGATGTAGCGGTACAGGATAAGGAGCAGAGGAGAGATGAGGCGTTATTAGAAAAATGCGTTGGCGGCAGGGTAGAAGTTGTCGGTCAAATCTGGTCTCAGTTTGAATCCGTTTTTACCTACAGGTTAAGTTGGTGATCCTCATTTTACGTAGGTTGAATACGCGCTTTACCTAGTTTAAAGCAGCCATCAACCACCCAAAAAGGACTGAAAACACCTTTTCCTCCCCTCTGTCTTACGCATCTCATCTTTCGTATCATTTTATCGGTTTTCTTTATTCATACACATAGCCATTCAGTATCAACATTACAACATAGTAACTAATGCACTTACCGGTGCTCGAAATCGGACCCTCCAGGTCAGGTTCAAACGACGGATAGCTCCATCCGCCGGATAAATCACCAACCAGTGGATAAGTCATAGCAAAACCAATTGTGCTATCCAATGGATAGTGACTTATTCGGTGCAAAGCGTTATCCACCTTTTCAATAACTGGGGCCAGATGTATAGTCCTGTGTGATCCCCATTTACCTAGGTTGAATAAACACCGCACTTAGATGAATTGAAGAAACTTTTGTTTGGAGCCTAAACTAAGCCTAGAGAAAAATTAGGGTCAGGTTAGGATTAGTTTTGGTTATTACACATGGATATCAATTGGCTTATATACATGAAAATAACTGTGTGGGGTTCAGCATGCTCGTCGCTGTAGTGCAGTGGTATCACCAGTTTAACCTAGGTAAAAACGGATTCAACCTGAGAACGGATTTTACTGGCAACATAGACACAAATGGTATTTTGTAACCCTCCTCAATTATACTTAATATGAAAGTAGGCGTGGAAATCGTTTGCCAGAATTCTACAGCTTTTAATAACCTCTATTTAACCGACATCTTCACAGAATCACCAGAAAGAACAGGCGTTGTCAATTCACACTCAAAATTTTAATGCAGCATGAGCTTGAGGGAATGGAATACTCCTCAACAATCTTGTTGGTTTACTTCTTTATCTGCCGTACTTGGGTTGGCCTTACAGCTCTCCTTCAGCTAACTCTATTTTTCCAATGTTCTTAGTCTGAACGGTTAATAAAGTGCCAATCACACCTGACAGAATGACACCTGCCAGACGCACTACGCCTACGCGTCAGCTACACGACTTCACATATTTTTCACAACAAAGAAAATCGTTTGTTTGAAACAGTATTTTACAGGTTTGTCGACATCAGATTATAATTAGCACGATCGGAGTATGACATCTTTAAAAAATTTCAAGAAACAGGTTACAATATCGAGAATTAAGTCACACAGTATATGCACAGAGGAAAATAATTTATGATTGTTACATAACAAAATCAAAACAAAGGACTACACATCGAGGGGGAAGGGCTTAATGCTCCGTCTACTTACATAAATTATTAAACGCACGTGGCAAAAGTGCTATGCCAAGACAGCTGTACGATTCCCACTTTTACCAATTTACCATTCACCACAAGGTGTTGGAAAAGTGAAACCTATGTAAAAGCCTTTTGTTTTCACGTCAAAGAGAACCGATTATCTGTCCTGAATCCGGCCTGGAATCGCAAGAACAGACCAAAGAATGAAGTCGAGTTATTTCCAGGAAATATAGAAAAAGGACATTCTCGAATTGGAGAAGACAGGTTTTGATCGTGGGTACTAAAGAGCAAATAGAACCTTAGAAGAGAGTCAATAGACCCTTCCACGGTTTTTGGCTGGGGAGGGAGGGAAGGGGCAATTGCGGCTAAATTTACAGTAAATGTATGGGATTTTGGCCGACTTTGAACCGCTGTAGCGTCGCTAAAAAGACACGGATTTCCAGAGTGAAAGTGTCTTTTAAAAGACATTTATACTGAGATTATTTTCATGAAATATAAAGAACAGATTCAGGCTACAAGGACAATAAACGAATTTTTAAGATTTCATACAAACCCTTTTAAAATCATGACGGCAAATTGCCGCGAGATTAGAAGCAACATGAAAAGATTTATAAATTCGAATTAACGGACGTCATACCTTTCTAATGGCCTTATTTTCTGTTGAATGAATGATATCAATAAAACTATTTCAAGTAGTGGCAAAAGTTGGAAATCTGTCTCTTTTTAGCGGTGCTACAGCGGTTCAGCCAAGACCCGTGGAAGGGTCTATTAACGACTCTGACGTTGCTGGGGAACTGCCATTAATAGTGAAACCAATTTAATAACATTTTTTAATCTATCATGAAAACACTTACCACTGAAAAGAACTTACTGGCACTAAGCTAGAGTACTGCAAACTCAAATATCCACCCCTTGATTACTACGTGAACACTAAAATGTGGGAACTTTTTTCAAAGATCGCTCGCTTTCGAATACTCGCTCTCGAGATACTCCTTGCATTGTTCAGCCATGCTCTAATATTCAGGCATTTCACCACAAGTACCGACAGCCTACGGAAAAGAATCGGCTGCTTCACTAAGAGAAGTCGGGAACATGAAGTAATTTCTAAAGACAGATTCTTTTACGGCTAAGATTAAAATTCATTTTGAAAATGACGACACAAAGTGATCTGGAGGTGATCATCAGTTTTGCTTTTAAAATGTGGCATTTGGCGGCGTTCTCTCAAAAATGAGTCCAAATAAAATACACCTTATTCTTATTCAGTGACATGCAAATAAGTTGCGGTTCCTTCTGTAGTTGAGCCTGAGTCCTGGCCTCAAGTTGTTTTGAAAATCAACTGAATTGGTGTTAATTAATAAATAGTGAGCTTAAGCAACGACGACCGCAACGGCAACGAGAACATCATGTCAAAAAATAAATTCACGTTGTTGTAATCACTTCGTGACTACTTCAACCTTTTTAACATGACAAGGGCGTGGTAGTTCCTCACAAATGACACTGGTCGGAACGGCGGTTACTTTAGCGGAGAAAATGAAAATTTATCCTCAAGTGCTGACGTTCTTCAAAAACCTCAAATTTGGCTATTTCCGGCACGTTGTTGTTTTGCTGACGACGGCAAAGAAATGGACAAAAGTGAAAAACGCACGTGCAGGGCGTGCAAAGGCATTGTTTTTGCCCCACTAAATATGCCAATTTGTGACGTTCTCGTTTCCGTCGACGTTGTCGTTGCTTAAGCTCCCTATAATAACAAGTTTGAAACGAACGCCCCTCTTTGCAAGTTTGGAAAATTAACCTTTTCCGAAAGCAAAATCTAATAGTAATGGTCCACAAAATTTCAAATACACTACAAAGATCTCGGAAAATCATTTCTCTGTATGAAAACGGAGTTAAAATATGTTAAATGTCATTTTCTTTTACTAATTTCCTTCAACCTCAAAAAACGCAAATTAAATGGTTTACAAAAAACTGTTTCTGAGCAATGTACGTAAGCTAATTACCGTTGTTTGGAAAGTTGATTGTGAGCTAATAATTTAAAATTTGAGTGGAAGCCTAATTTTCTTGTCCGGAAATGTAAAAACCAAGTGTACAATATGAATAAAAACTATCTTGAACGTCCATTTAAGTGTTTCATTAGATAAATTTTAGATGAGGTCACTCCAGTTTAAAAACCAAAATCAATTTTTCCATGCAAAAGTATTCCAGATTTGTTTCCGAGATTATGACATTAGCTTGCTTTTTTAATTTTTCAACTTTGCTTGTTTATGTTAAGCAAATCGCTCTTGAACAATAGTTTTATTATATTTATAAAACAGTGATTAGCCGCAAACACCTGCACGCGCGTAAATTATTCGCTACTAAACAATCGACTGATAGGTGTAATGTACTGTAGTTTTCAACTTTTCAAATGTAAACAATTACGTTAGCAAAGTACTCTCACGGGCAATGCCATCTCTATCAACTTTTCATTGTGTGAAATTTCAATGACGTCATTGCAAAAAACTTTAAACAAGACTTCACCATCCGCATCTTTTCTCCGAGATTTTGCGTTTACTTTCTCGATTACGCACGCAGCATAGAAGTACAAGTGTTCAAGTGGTGGTTGCAGTTCGTCTGTAGCGACCTCAGTCAATAATGATCAACTCTACGGGATCTTCGATGCACGGAAATCAAGATAAAGTTTCTTTATCTGCGTGTTCGGAAGCTTTAAGCTCTCGGAAGCCTGTCACCGGATTCGAATACACCACTGAGATATTTTTTCCTATATCTTCAGTTTTGTCACTTCTTATGATTTGTGGAAATCTCCTGATTCTACTTGTTCTTCACAAATATTCTTCTATCCAACCGCCATCTAGAGTCCTTTTTCGATGTCTTTCCGTCACGGACCTCTGTGTCGGACTCGTTTCTCTACCGCTATTTGTCATTTATCGTATGGCAGTTGAAGAAAAAAGTTGGAGCTTGTGTAGTAAGACCGAAGGCTTGGCTTTTGCTGTAAGTACAGTACTCTGTGGACAGTCCATCACCACGTTGACTGCAATAAGTGTGGACAGACTTCTTGCTCTGCAGCTTAGGTTGAGATACCTACAAGTTGTTACTTTGCCGCGCGTTCGCCTATCTGTGACAATTTCTTGGGTTGTGAACTTCGCTTTTGCCTTAAGTTATTACTGGAACAAACGAGTTTTCTTTTTAGGGGGCTGTGGGTGGATTTTCACATGTATAATTATTTCATCTTGCTGTTACTTTAAGATATATCTAGTCCTTGGATACCGCCAGGTGAAAATACAACCTCTTTCCCAGGGTATCTCTTCTTCCCGAAGAGGAGAAGTCCTGAGAACTAGCCCTGCACAATCCTCGTGTCCTGTCAGTGTTAAATATAAACCGGTACAAAAAGACAGTTTCCAATGCCATTTGGGTTCATTCCCTTTTAGTAATATGCTATCTGCCTTACACCGTTGCAACTGCTGTTACAGCTTCGCGTGGCGAACCTCTTTATGGAACTCGTTACAAAGTAATGGGGAACAGTACCGGAATACTTCTTTTCTGTAATTCGCTACTCAACCCTTTTCTTTATTGCTGGAAAATGAAAGGAATTAGACAAGCTGTAAGACAGTTACTTCGAAATAGTTTTAACTGTAAAAGACCGAGAGCGCTTACCATTTGAATGAAATTCTCGGTGAGAATTTTTCGACAATTGGTACTGCATGTTCTGTACTTAGAAAAAGAAAATGGGAATGTGCTGTATCATTTGCCAGTTGAAAAACAAATGAAACGGTCTATTTTCTCTGGCACTTGTAATTGTGGACAAATGGTACAGAAATTTCCGGGCATTCCGGTCAAAGCGAGAAAAAGGGAATACCTCGAAAGGTATTACCTTTTTTCCGAAAACATTCCACCGAGATGAACCGTTCCATTTGAATTCTCTCCGGAATTACCGAAAATTCCATTCAAATGGTAAGCGCTCCGAGCCATCACTGCTGACTTAAGTCAATTTCAGTGCCAGCAATAATACAGGACAGTGGTCACCTAAACGTATTTTAAGGTGACTCAAACCTGTTTCAATATTTTGGAGGTAACTTATTAGAAGGATTACTTCTACACAATTGTTTCTTTCTTTTTTTGTTACCAGTAACGAGTTTCGCTAAATTAAATAAGCCCCCCCTCAGATAAGCCTCCCCCCATCAAACGTACCTGAAATGAATAACTCCTCCCCCCCCCCCGGGGGGCTTAATAGAGGATTTACCGTAGTTAGTTTAATGTCGATCTGAGTGACTCTATAGTTATTATGTAAGTTTTTAATTCCTCTATGTAAGTCGTTGTATTTGATGTTTTCTCGTTAATCTTTTCTACTTGACACACTCACTGTTCCTTTCATCAGTATCCATGTGTTGTGCTCCTTATCCTGTACCGCTACATCTCGAATGGTATGCAAACCCGGCTCCACACATGAATTTCTGCTTAAAAATATGAAAATTGATATGCCTCAAATCCAAAATAAGACGCTTTTTCTCGTTGGGCTGAATGGAGACGGTCAAAGGATAAAGAATATTGGGCGGAGAAAACAGCTCCTCAACGCGATTATTAGCCACTCATGTCGACAAACCTGTAAAATACTGTTTCAAACAAACGATTTTCTTTGTTGTGAAAAATATGTGAAGTCGTGTAGCTGACGCGTAGGCGTAGTGCGTCTGGCAGGTGTCATTCTGTCAGGTGTGATTGGCACTTTATTGACCGTTCAGACTAAGAACATTGCAAAAATAGAGTTAGCTGAAGGAGAGCTGTAAGGCCAACCCAAGTACGGCAGATAAAGAAGTAAACCAACAAGATTGTTGAGGAGTATTCCATTCCCTCAAGCTCGTGCTGCATTAAAATTTTGAGTGTGGATTGACAACGCCTGTTCTTTCTGGTGATTCTGTGAAAATGTCGGTTAAATAGAGGTTATTAAAGAGCTATAGAATTTTGGCAAACCATTTCTACACGTAATTTCATATTCAGTGTAATTGGGGAGGGTTGCAAAACACTATTTGTGTCTATGTTGCCGGTAAAATCCGTTGTCAGGTTGAATCCGTTCTTACCAAGGTTAAACTGGTGATTCCCATTTTACCTACGTTGAATACACACAGCACTCAGATGAATTGAAGAAACTTTTGTTTGGAGCCTAAATTAAGCCTAGGGAAAAATTAGGGTCAGGTTAGGATTAGTTTTGGTTATTATACATGAATATCAATTGGCTTTTATACAAAAGTAAATAAAGAAAAGAACTGTGTTGGGTTGAGCATGCTCGTCGCTGTAGTGCAGTGGTGAAGACACAGGACTATAGATCTTGATGGTCCGATTTCGAGCACCGCGGTAAGTGCATTAGTTACTATCTTGAAATGTTGATACTGAATGGCTAAGTGTATGAATACAGAAAACCGATAAAATGATACGAAAGATGAGATGCGTAAGACAGATGGGAGGAAAAGATGTTTTCAGTCCTTTTGGGGGGGTTGATGGCTTCTTTAAACTAGGTAAAGCCCGTATTCAACCTACGTAAAATGAGGATCACCAACTTAACCTGTAGGTAAAAACGGATTCAAACTGACTTGACCGACAACATCTACCCTGCCGCCAATGCATTTTTCTAATATCGCGTCATCTCTAAATGAGGCGGGACTATCTTGGAGCTTTTGGCTGATAATCTCGTTGAGAAGCTGTTTTCTCCGCCCAATATTCTTAATCCTTTGATCCTCTCCATTCAGCCCAACGAGAAAAAGCGTCTTATTTTGGATTTTGGAGGCATATCAATTTACATATGTTTAAGCAGAAATTCATGTGTGGAGCCGGGTTTGCATACCATTCGAGATGTAGCGGTACAGGATAAGGAGCACAACACATGGATAATGATGAAAGGAACAGTGTGTTAAGTAGAAAAGATCAAAGAGAAAACATCACCAAAGCAAGAGAAATACAACGACTTACGTAGAGGAATGAAAAACTTACATAACAACTATCAAAAGACTATCAGGTGAGAGAACACATCCCCGTGCCCTATGATAATCTTTTTCAATCTATTTTAAGCTTCGCGCCAAGCTGTGAAAGTTATTTTTAGTTTCGTCCCCATGGCCGCGCGGCCCATGGTCAGAGGATCAGATGTCATTGTGAAGAAACTTGCGAAGACTTTTCTCGCCGTGGCATGATCCAGTCAAATCCTAAATCGAAATTTGAAGATGTGATCGGCTTTAAGCGGTCATTACGTCATTACGTCATTACAATTGACCAATCGGGTGTCTTTCCTAAAATAGCCTCGCAGCTTCACTACGAGCTAAAATTAGATTGAAAAAGATGATTATCATGGGAAGAGGCCCATGTATGGGGGATGTGTTCTCTCACCTCATAGTCTCTTGCAACTATACAGTAACTCAGATCGACATTAAACTAACTACGGTAAATCCTCTATTAAGCCCCCGCCGGGGGGGAGGAGTTATTTATTTCAGGGACGTTTGATGGGGGGGGGGGGGGGGGGGTTATTTAATTTAGCGAAACGCATTACTGGTAACAAAAATAGAAAGAAACAATGTTGTAGAATTAATCCTTCTAATAAGATACCTCCAAAATATTGAAACATGTTTGAGCCACCTTAAAATACGTTTAGCTGACCTCTGTCCTGTATTATTGCTTGGACTGAAATTGACTAAAGTCAGTAGTGATGGCTCGGTCTTTACGACCAGTTAAAACTATTTCGAAGTAACTGTCTTACAGCTTGTCTAATTCTTTTCATTTTCCAGCAATAAAGAAAAGGGTTGAGGAGCGAATTACAGAAAAGAAGTATTCCAGTACTGTTCCCCAATACTTTGTAACGAGTTCCATAAAGAGGTTCACCACGCGAAGCTGTAACAGCAGTTGCAACGGTAAAAGGCAGATAACATATTACTAAAAGGGAATGAACCCAAATGGCATTGGAAACTGTCTTTTTGTACCGGTTTATATTTAACACTGACAGGACACGAGGATTTGGCCCCTGAATTTGTGCAGGGCTAGTTCTCAGGACTTCTCCTCTTCGGGAAGAAGAGATACCCTGGGAAAGAGGTTGTATTTTCACCTGGCGGTATCCAAGGACTAGATATATCTTAAAGTAACAGCAAGATAAAATAATTATACATGTGAAAATCCACCCACAGCCCCCTAAAAAGAAAACTGGTTTGTTCCAGTAATAACTTAAGGCAAAAGCGAAGTTCACAACCCAAGAAATTGTCACAGATAGGCGAACGCGCGGCAAAGTAACAACTTGTCGGTATCTCAACCTAAGCTGTAGAGCAAGAAGTCTGTCCACACTTATTGCAGTCAACGTGGTGATGGACTGTCCACAGAGTACTGTAATTACAGCGAAAGCTAAGCCTTCGGTCGTACTACACAAGCTCCAACTTTTTTCTTCAACTGCAATACGATAACCGACAAATAGCGGTAGAGAAACGAGTCCGACACAGAGGTCCGTGATGGAAAGACATCGAAAAAGGACTCTAGATGGCGGTTGGATAGAAGAAACTTTGTGAAGAGCAAGTGGAATCAGGAGATTTCCACAAATCATAAGAAGTGACAAAACTGAAGATATAGGAAAAAATATCTCAGTGGTGTATTCGAATCCAGTGACAGGCTTCCGAGAGCTTAAAGCTTCCGAACACGCAGATAAAGAAACTTCATCTTGATTTCCGTGCACCGTAGATACCGTAGAGTTGATCATAGGGAGCTTACGAAACGACGACGACGCTACAAGACAATAGGTTTAGTGAGCAAAAACAATTGCTCTGCACGCTCTGCACGTGCGTTTTTCATTTTGGTACATTTCTTTGCCGTCATCTCCTAAATGACGACGTGAAATGACCAAATTCAAAAGAGAGTGGGTGCTTAATAACTTTCTCTCTCTGAAAAGGGGGGGGGGGGGGGGCTTATTAGAGGGGGGACTAAATAGAGAATTTACGATAAAAACAAAAAACAAACTGACAATCTAATCAAAAAATGTAAAAAATGGATTTTGTCGCAGAACAATGAAATTCTTTAAAAAATCTACAGATAGAAGAATTTAACTTTACCAGGAACTTTACCAACAGATGCTCCCGACCAAGGTTTATCATTATAAGAAGACTGGTCAGAATACCTCCTCGGATGTGATGTGCCGATTGTGTGGGAAGTTCCCAGAGACTAAGGAACGTGTTTCGGCAGGGTTTAGTGCCTCGGCACAGATGAAATATCTTGCGCGTCAAAATGCTGCTTTGAAGATTCTCGTTTTTGAGCTTCTCCGAGATCGAAACCTAGTCGACATAGTTCGACCGTAGTACTCTATGATGGAGCCGAAAGAACTTCATCAGAACGAGCAAGCAAGAGCCTACTGGGATGTGCCTCTTTATGCCAAGAATGTTGAAGTGAGAGCAAACAGAATCGATGCACGGATAGTGGACAAGAAGGACAAGAAGGTAGTGTTGTTAGATATGAGCTGCCCATGGGTCACCAACAGGGAGCTCAAGAACAGAGAGAAATCGGTGAAATATGCACCACTGATGCATGAGATTCGACAACAGATGCCAGGATACATAGTGGAACGACACGACATCGTCATAGATGTTCTAGGGGGATGTTCGTTAGACGTCAGGTGTAGCCTCACACATGCTCTGTTGGGCATGACCTAAGGAAGTTACCGAGAGCAGTCATATCAGGAACATTAAGCATTACTAGGACTTTTAAGATCACTACTAGAGAATATAGGTTTAAATAGAAATCAGGGCCGTAGCCAGTATGAGGCAAACCGAGGCACTTGCCTCGGTCATTTTTTCGTGAAATTTTAAAATAAAGCGTGATTCCAGTGTTCTCTTTAATATGTACTCATCATAAACACTTAAAATACTTCCGAAGATAATTTAATCACTTCGAAGTAACTGTTTCACAGCTTGTCTAATTCCTTTCATTTTCCAACAGTAGAAAAGGGTTGAGTATCGAGTTAAAGAAAAGAAGTGTTCCTGTAATACTCCCCAACAATTTGTAACGAGTTCCAAAAAGAGGTTCGCCGCGCGAAGCTGTAACTGCAGTTGCAACGGTGTACGGCAGATAGCATATTACTAAAATGAAATGAACCCAAATCGCATTGGAAACTGTCTTTTTGTACCGGTTTATATTTAACACTGACAGGACACGAGGATTTGTGCCCTGAATTTGTGCAGGGCTTGTTCGCGGGACTTGGGAAAGAGGTTGTATTTTCACGTGGCGGCATCCAAGGACCAGATAAATCTTAAAGTAACAGCAAGTTGAAATAATTAAACACTTAAAAATATACCCACAGCCCCATAAAAAGAAAACTGGTTTGTTCCAGTAATAAGTGATGGTAAAAGCGAAGTTCGCAACCCATAAAATTGTCAGAGATAGGCGAACGCGGGGCAAAGTAACAACTTGTCGGTATCTTATCCGAAGCCACAGAGCAAGAAGTCTGTCCACACTTACTATAGTCAACGTGGTGATGGACTGTCCACAGAGTACTGTACTCACAGCGAAAGCTAAGCCTTCGGTCTGACTACACAAGCTCCGATTCTTTTCTTTAACTGCCATAAGAAAACCGACAAATAGCGGTTGAGAAAAGAGTCCGACACAGAGGTCCGTGATCAAAAGGCATCGAAAAAGGACTCGAGATGGCGGGTGGATAGAAGAAACTTTGTGAAGAACAAGAAAAATCAGGAGATTCCCAGAGAAAGTAACCAATGACAAAACCAAAGATAGGGGGATAAACAGCTCGGGAGTATATTCGACTCTGGTGACAGGTTTCTGAGAGTTTAAAGCTTCCGAACACGCAGATGACGAAACTTCGTCTTGATTTTCGTGCCTCGTAAAGTTGATCATTATTGACTGAGGTCGTCACAGACGAATTGCAGCCATGACTTGAACACTTTCTCTTCTATGAGATTGCTACGTACGCAGTGGAGAAAGTAAACGCAAAATTGCCGAAGAAAAGATGCGGATGGTGAAGTCTTATTTACTTTTTTCAATGACTTGATTGACATTTCAAACAACAAAGAGTAGATAGAGATGACGTTGCCTACGAGAGCACTTTGCTAATGAAATTGTTTAAATTTGAAAAGTTGAAAACCGACCAAGGAACTGTATAAAAATTTACAATTGTCAGGCGACTGTTTAGATAAGAAAAAAATTACGTGTGTGCAGGTGTTTGCACCTATTTAATGGCTGTTTTCATTTTGTTATTTTATATATAATTTAAAGTATTGTTCAAGAGCGATTTGCTTAAGCATAAACATACAAAGATTAAAAGAAAAAAGCAAACTAATAATATAATCTCGGAAACCCATCTGGAAATTATTTTGCAAGGAAAAATTGATTGTGGCTTTTAAAAAATGACGCGCCTTAGTGATCTAATGAAAGACTTAAATGGACGTTCAAAGTTGTTTCCATAGCAGGTTTGATCTTGGTTTTTACATTTCTGGACAAGAACTCAACTTTTAAACAATTAGCTCACAATCAACTTTGTAAGCAACGGTAATTAGATTACATATATTGCACAGAAAACAATTTTGTGTAAACCATTTGCGTTTTATGATCTTTTATGGGAAAAGTGAAAGACGTTGATAAAGAAATGACTGAATCGCCTAAAGTGATATGTAACACATTTTAGTTACGTTTTCATACACATAAGTGATTTTTCTGAGTTCTGTGTAGCATATTTGAAAATTTGTGCGCGATCACTATGCTTTTGGAAAAGGTGAATTTTTCAAACTCGGAAGGTGGGTGCTTGTTGCAAGCTTATCATGTATTATTATACATTGGTGTCACCAGCTCGATTTTGATTGGCTATAAGCACGCAGCTAATTCTTGCTTGCTCTCTTTCTCTTAGGTCATACCTACAAACAACAGATTTTATATATGTAGAATTGACGTCATACCTACAGACAATAGTTTTATGCATGCAGAAGTGACGTCACCTGCCACACTAACCAGCAGTTTGATCAGTTTTGTCATGGCGGAGCTCAGCTCAGGAATATGCATAATAAAACAATCGCTTCATGATGTCATTGTCAAAATGATTTTAATACTAGGTTTAAATTAAAAGAATCTGTCTTTAACTACAGTAAAAACCCACGTATTAAGAACCTAGATTAAAAGAGCCTGTTAGGTTAAGATTGTCCATTTAGACCCCTTTTACATAAGAATCTGTTTAAGCCTACAATTCTGAAACAGGTTCTTATTTTGAGAAATTAAGTCAAACACTGAACACACAAATTTTATATAACAAGCTCTACGCCTTTTTAAACATACTAGGATTAAAGGGAGTTTTCAACATATTATTTCTGCAGATGTAACAAGACTGACACCATCCATTGCAGTGTTAAAAGCTGAGATTTAGTTCATAAGCTTCAAATGACGGTTGCCACATCCTGGACCAGTAACAAACTATCACAAACTGCCCTTTCATCGTTTAAGATGGGATAAGTATATTGAATATTCAGCACAGATGTAATTCTTAACTGCGCTAGTGCTGAAGAACTGTATTTGGCACTACACAAGTATACCTGAGGGGTCAGTTTCCTGTTTGTAAAGTACGCGTCTGAGTGCGTGTGCGCATGTTAGAATACTGGAAAGGGTGTCAGCGGGTAATACTAGAAGAAGTGAAATCCGTGAGCAAGTGGAAAGAAAGTGCAATATCCATAAGAAGTGTTAGCACATTGCGTTAGAAAAACTTAAGAAAAGGGTGACAGATCAGACAGTTGAGGCGTTATAACGAGAGACGGAATTACTCAGTCCAGACAAAACAGATTGTTTGAATGCAACCAGAAAAGACTTGTCAAGAAATAGAAGGAATCGAAAGGGACAGTGATGCAATACTGGACGCAGACGAGTGCCGAAACGTTTGGGATAGGATTTGGGTTAAAAATGTGGAGCATAATGCAGAGGTCGGATGGTTACAAAATCTAAAACACGATCTGGGTGAACTGGAACAAGGTGAGGTGGAGATGTCGGCACTAATGATTGAAAAACAATTCAAGAAAAGAGCTCGGGCACAATGGTTTGTAGGGCTATTGCTTAAAGATGTTTACACCTTTACATGTGTTAAAGAAATAAACAATTGCGAGTTAAATTGCGAGTTAAATTGTGTTTGTTTTGATTAGGTAACGATGCATTTAAGTACTTTTGTCGCGTGGCAAAGCAATATGTGTGATAATGATTTATTTGTCGTATGATTAAGACGAATTGTGCATAACAAATGCTTGTACAGCTGAAGTAAATTGTGCGTAACGAATGGTGCTGCAAGGCACAAAGCTTTTTAGAATGAAGCATACTTGTTATTTCCAGTAGTGTAAAGTTATCTTTATATTTATTAGTGAGTGACTGATGATTCAGAAAAGACTTGATCTTGTGTTAAAGCTATGAAACAGTATGTTAAGAAACGGAGGTGACCACTTCAACAAAGGGGCCACACAAAATGCATGTACTGGAAAACACAACTAAGTTTACTCACAAAGGCGTTTCAACGTCTCTCACGGAAACTTTCGTGCGTATCCTGACCTCGTAAACAATTTAATTCATACCTGGATACACTAGGATATATTTCTTATTTGGAATTAATCCATCTGGGCTAATTAACTAGAGAAGTTAAAAGGACTATGTTGACAAGTGCTTCTAGTACATGTTGTCATGCATGTGTATATTAGTAAAGCTGTAACGCTAAACTTAGGTCAACTGTTGTTGTTTCGTGAGGCCGTGGGTACACCTTCCTAGTTCGTGTTAAGAACGCTGCCTACTATTGTTATTGCGCATACGTTCTGCGCATCTCGAGATACTCGGATTTCCTATGGGTGATGCTTATTAATACAGGGATATTTTTGCGCGGTTCAAAACTATGCGGAGAAAGCAGGACTTAGCAAGTGCTCTTGGAATCCAAATGGAAAATTGTGAGTAACCATGCATTTTTCAG
>OX421452.1:14602240-14622240 GCA_949126865.1 Montipora capitata
GCAGCTACTGAGCAAACAGCTGACATCATTTATAGGCCCAATGTTAAGCAACAAACTAACTGCATATCGAAAGGGTCAGAGCTGTGAAACCTCCCTAATTGGATTGGTAGAGAGATGGAAACAGGCTGTTGATAACAAGAACGTTGTTGGAGTCTTGTCCACCGATATGTCAAAGGCATTCGATTCGCTGCACCCTCCCTTACTGATCAATACGCCAAGAGCATACGTTTTTTTTTAATAATTCACTAGACTTGATGCGATCATATTTCAGAAACACTGAGGATATACAGAGTGAGGATTAGTCAAGATACAACAAGTGGTTCGTACACGACCACAAGAGGTTGTCCCTAGGGATCGGCCTTCGGGCCTCTTCTTTGGAATGTTTTCCAAAACGATCTGCATTTCTCCACTGACGAAAACAGGCTATTTATGTACGCTGATGACCATCAACTGTTTTCAGTGGCGAAGACAACTAGCGAGGCGGAATGTTTTTTAACTGAGGAAGGAAACAACATCTCTGAGTGGTGCAACAACAATATTTTACAAGGAAATTTTCCAAAGTATCAGGTGATGTGTCTGGGCCCGAGGAATTATCACAAGGATTTACACATCGTTATTAATGACACTGAATTGATCAGAAATCAGAGATAACGCTCTTAGGGGTTACCTTAGACGATCAACTATCATTTTCGAGTCATGCACGCAGTGTTAATACAAAAGTCTCCTGTCAAACCAGTGTTCTTTTGAGATTACGTAACCTTATTCCGACATCTGCTAAATCACACATTGTTAAATTTGCTATACTACCTTATCTTACATATTGTCAGACTGTCTGGCATTTCTGTCGTTCTTCTGATGCCAGAAAACTAGAACGAATTCAAGAAAGAGCACTTCGAGCTGTCTATTGTGACAATAAATCGATGTATGAGGAACTCCTGCAAAGAGCGAAACTACCAAACACTTCATACACGACGACTGCAAGCCATTGCAATCATAATGGCCACTCACTTCTGTCCCCAAGGTGGTTGTTGTGGACATTTCTGTGCAGAAATGCTCCAAAGGAGATGCATGCCCAATTACGATGTGTCCCTTTAAGGTGGCTTACTACAGTTTTCAGAAGAAAGAAATCAAGATTTTGAAATATCTGTGAAATTAAAGCAACAGGATGTCTCTTCTGAAGTGTTAGTCACTGCAATTGAAGTAAAATGTAATTTTACCAAACAACCTGAAATGCAAATCAGGGGAAAATGCTAAATATAGTGACCGAGCTCCTGGAGAGGGGACTGGAAACTAGGCATTTCAATGCCTTTTTGTCCAAACCTAGCCGCACTACCAGGGTTAAAATTTTAAGAATTAGTAAACAATATAAAGACGAAACCATCAACATTATTTTAAAAAGATCTATTAGACAGCTTTTTAGTTATTATCAGAATAGACGAAAATCGACGTTTTTGTCATTGCGAAAAACCTGTCTGACAGGTTTAACTATTTATTTCTGTACATGATTATTTTTTCTCGCCAAGAAATTCCGGAAATTTTAAGGTGGGGTCGTACGGCTAGTTTTTGAGGAAAGGGCTCTTGAAATGTCTAGTTTTCAGAGCCCCCTCCAGGAGCTCGGTCAATACATTTAGCATTTTACCCTGATTTGCATTTATTTGTTTGGTAAAATTACATTTCTTTGTATTTTAGATCGAATTGTCTTGTTAAATTAAATACGGTTCTTTCTCCGTATTGGCGTGTTTGGTCTCTTGTTCAACGGAACAGAGCGTACGGTTTACTGGAAACAGCCAGAATCCTTCGCAAAGTCTTAGACACCTAAGGGCATGCGCAGTGACTTGTTGTCAGGGGAACACTCCAGCAAGATTCAGCAGCTGTTCTTAATGGAATAATGATGATGATGATGATGATAAATGCGGGAGTGAAACGATAATGAGGAAAGTTATGTCTGGACTGTTGACATGAGGTGTGCTGACAAACTTTGGCAGTTATGTCATTCCCTCCAGTAACCTACCTAGACTATAGATAACCCAGGGGATCTTGTGGGATTCACAAGGGTGGAAAATGTCCGACTTTACTGTATAGTCGGTTAAATCAGACAAATAATAATATTAATAATGAAAGGAATGAATGGAATATAGGGCTATTAAATTACGTTAAGGTCATAACTGTCCAGTAATATTCCTGGGACTGAACTTGACGAGAATAATAGAGATGTATTCCCCCAGTTGTGATAACTCAATCTTTATGACCAGCTAAAAATGCTTCCAAATAACTGTTTTACAGGTTGTCTAATTCCCTTCATTTTCCAACAGTAGAGAAAAGGGTTGAGTAACGAGTTAAAGAAAAGAAGTGTTCCTGTAATACTCCCCAATAACTTGTAACGTGTTCCAAAAAGAGGTTCGCCACGCGAAGCTGTAACAGCAGTTGCAACGGTGTACGGCAGGTAGCATATTACTAAAATGGAATGAACCCAAATGGCATTGGAAAATGTCTTTTTGTACCGGTTTATATTTAACACTGAAAGGACACGATGATTTGACCCCTGAATTTGTGCAGGGCTAGTTCTCAGGACCTCTCTTCTTTGGGAAGAAGAGATACCCTGGGAAAGAGGCTGTATTTCCACCTGGTGGTGTCCAAGGACCAGATAAATCTTAAAGTAACAGCAAGATGAAATAATTATAAACGTGAAAATATACCCACAGCCCCCTAAAAAGAAAACTGGTTTGTTCCAGTAATAAGTGAAGGTAAAAGCGAAGTTCGCAACCCAAGAAATTGTCACAGAGAGGCGAACGCGCGGCAAAGTAACAACTTGTCGGTATCTTATCCGAAGCCACAGAGCAAGAAGTCTGTCCACACTTACTATAGTCAACGTGGTGATGGACTGTCCACAGAGTACTGTACTCACAGCGAAAGCCAAGCCTTCGCTCTTACTACACAAGCTCCAATTCTTTTCTTCAACTGCCATACGATAAACGACAAATAACGGTAGAGAAACGAGTCCGACACAGAGGTCAGTGATGCAAAGACATAGAAAAAGGACTCGAGATGGCCTGTGGATAGAAGAAACTTTGGGAAGAACAAGTAAAATCAGGAGATTCCCACAAATCATAAGAAGTGAAATAACTGAAGATATAGTAGTCTGTATAGTACTGTATTCGAATCCGGTGACAGACTTCCTATAACTTACAGCTTCCGAACACGCAGATAAAGAAACTTCATCTTGGTTGCCGTGCACCGTAGATACCGTAGAGTTGACCATTATTGAATGAGGTCGCTACAGACGAACTGCAACCACCACTTGAATACTTTGCTAACGCAATTGTTTACATTTTAAAAGTTGAAAACTACACCTGTCAGTCGACTGTTTAGTAGCGAATAATTTACGCGCGTGCAGGTGTCTGCGTCTAATCTTACAACGAGTTTCTATAGTTAGAGAGTTACGCTCATCAGACTGTATTAGACTGCAGGTTCCTTTAGAAAAGGGGACCTTTCAAGACACCACGGCCGCTTTATTTAATAACCTACCAAAGGAATTGAAAATCTGTGATAACTTAAATTTATTTACCTCGCGTTTATTTAAATTCTTAAAAAACCGTGCAAAGGCACGTCTTTAGAAATTTTTAAATTAGTTTAAGTTTTAAGTCTAGATTAGAATGTTTCGCTATTGTACATATTAAATAGGTAATTCTTATTTTTAGCATGTAATTAGTTAGTAACAGATGAAGAGCCACTCTGTGGAAACGCTGTTATTAAACCCTTTACTTACTTACTTACTTACTTACTTACTTACTAATCTCAGTTTTATATATATAATTAAACTTCATCTTGGTTGCCGTGCACCGTAGATACCGTAGAGTTGACCATTATTGAATGAGGTCGCTACAGACGAACTGCAACCACCACTTGAATACTTTGCTAACGCAATTGTTTACATTTTAAAAGTTGAAAACTACACCCGTCAGTCGACTGTTTAGTAGCGAATAATTTACGCGCGTGCAGGTGTTTGCGACTAATCTCAGTTTTATATATATAATTAAGCTTTTGTTCAAGAGCGATTTGCTTGACATAAACAAGAATAGTTGAGAAACTAAAAAAGCAAACTAATGTCATAATCTCGGAAACACATCTGGAAATTTGTTTGCATGGAAAAATTGATTATGGTTTTTAAACTGAAGTGACCTGATCTAAAATTTATCTAATGAAACACTTAAATGGACGTTCAAGATTGTTTTCATTCATATTATACACTTGGTTTTTACATTTCCGGACAAGAAAATTAGGCTTTCACTCAAATCTTAAATTATCAGCTCACAATCAACTTTCCAAACAATGGTAATTAGATTACGTACATTGCTCAGAAACAGTTTTGTGTAAACCATTTGCGTTTTTTGAGGTTGAAGGAAATTAGTAAAAGAAAATGACATATAACATATTTTAACTCCGTTTTCATACAGATGAATGATTTTCCGAGATCTGTGTAGTGTATTTGAAATTTTGTGCACCATCACTACTAGATTTTGCTTTCGGAAAACGTTAATTTTCCAAACTCGCAAGATGGGTGCTCGTTTGAAGCTTGTCATCTATTAATTAACACCAATTCAGTTGATTTTCAAAACAACTTGAGGCCAGGACTCAGGCTCAACTACAGAAGGAACCGCAACTTATTTGCATGTCACTGAATAAGAATAAGGTCTATTTTATTTGGACTCATTTTTGAGAGAACGCCTCCAGACCACTTTATGTTGTCATTGTCAAAATGAATTTTAATCTTAGGCTTAAAAGAAACTGTTATTATTAATTATCCGACTTCTGTTAGTGAAGTAGCCGACGATTTTCCGTGGGCTGTCGGCACTTGTGGTGAAACCCCTGAACATTAGAGCATAGCTGAACAAGGAGTATTTCGAGAGCAAGTATTCGAAAGCCGAACACCTGTACGCCAGCGATCTTTGCAAAATGATCCCATATTTTAGTGTTCACGTAGTAATCAAGGGGCGGCTATTTGAGTTTGCAGTACTCTAGCATAGTGTTAAGTTCTTTTGAGTGGTGAGTGTTTTCATGCTAGGTTAAAAAAGATTATTGGTTTCACTATTCCTGGCAGTTCCCCAGCAAGGTCACGGTTGTTATTTTATAATTAAGAGATCGCTTAGAATAAAGGGGGTAGTTTCTAAAAAAACTGTGGCGCTGCGTCGGTGGGGAAGTAGTATACAAAAATATGGTTTTATCAACGGAGTTGATAATGTAAATTGACCACCGTACAGGGATTCTAAAAGCTGACGTTTCGAGCGTTAGCCATTCGTCAGAGCGAATCGAGGAATTATGGGCTGTGTGTAGTTTTTATAGTGGAGTAGGAGCTACGCTATCGGTGGTAACATGGAATTCTGTCATTCCATTCACCCTTACTTTCCATCCTCATAATCACGCAGTCAAAAGTATCATTCTTAGTAACTTTAAATTACTCCAAAATGATCCCGAGACTGGTAGAATATTTTCGCAATCTCCACTAATTTCATTCAAACGTGACAAAAACGTAGGCAACTTTTTAGTTAGAAGCGCACTCAAAACTAACGAGCAACCCGGCACTTTCAAACGCGCGCGCTCACGATGCAAAACTTGTCCTTTCACTCTTAACTAGGCGACCGATTCCGCGTACACCTTCGCGATGTTGAGAAGAACGACAAGGATGCATCTAAGGCAGTCACTCGTTATTTTAATCTCCCTAGCCACTCCAAACATCACATGGCCATCTGCGGCCTTTCCCTACATCAAGGTACGACGGAAAGCCGCAACAATCTGGAACAAAAATTGATCTTCCAAATCGGCACCCTTAATCCTCACGGTATTAACGAACGCTTTTCATTTAACTAATGTAATCCTATTTTTCACGTTGCCATGTTACCACCAATAGCGCCGGAAGCTGCGACTCCACTAAAAAAACTACACATAACCCATAATTCCTCGATTCGCTCTGACGAAGGGCTAACGCTCGAAAAATCAGCTTTTAGAATCCTTGTACGGTGGTCAATTTACATTATCAACTCCGTTGATAAAACCAAATTTCTCATAGAAAGTCGTTTCTAAGGTTCTATTTGCTCTTTAGTACCCGTGATTAAAACATGTCTTCTCCTATTTGAGAATGTTCTTTTTCTGTATTTCCTGGAAATAACTCAACTTCATTCTTTGGTCTGTCCTTGCGGTTCCAGGACGAGAAAGCGATTCTCTTTGATGTAAAAACAAAAGGCTTTTACATACGTTTCACTTGCGGTGAATGGTAAATTGGTAAAAGTGGGAATCGTACAGCTGTCCTGGCACAGCACTTTTGCCACGTGCGTTTAATAATTTATGTAGTAGACGGAGCATTAAGCCCTTCCCCCTCTATGTGTAGTCCTTTGTTTTGATTTTGTTATGTAACAATCATAAATTATTTTCCTCTGTGCATATACTGTGTGACTTAATTCTCGATATTGTAACCTGTTTCTTGAAATTTTTTAAAGATGTCATACTCCGATCGTGCTAATTCTAATCTGATGTCGACAAACCTGTAAAATACTGTTTCAAACAAACGAATTTCTCTCATGTGAAAAATATGTGAGCTCATGTAGCTGACGCGCAGGCGTAGTGCGTCTGGCAGGTTTTATTTTGGCGCGTGATTGGCACTTAATTGACCGGTCAAACTAAGAACATTGGAAAAATAGAGTTAGCTGAAGGAGAGCTGTAAGGCCGACCCAAGTACAGCAGATAAAGAAGTAAACCAACAAGATTGTTGAGGAGTCTTCCATTCCCCCAATATTTCCTTCAACAATATGCAGCATAAAAATTTTGAGTGTGAATTGACAACGCCTGTTCTTTTTGGTGATTCTGTAAAGATGTCGGTTAAATAGAGGTTATTAAGAGCTGTAGAATTCTGGCAAACCATTTCCACGCCTAATTTCATATTAAGTGTAATTGAGGAGGTTTACAAAGTACTATTTGTGTCTATGTTGCCGGTAAAATCCGTTCTCAGGTTGAATCCGTTTTTACCAAGGTTAAACTGGTGATTCCCAATTTACCTAGGTTGAATACGCACCGCACTCAGATGAATTGAAGAAACTTTTGTTTGGAGCCTAAATTAAGCCTAGAGAAAAATTAGGGTCAGGTTAGGATTAGTTTTGGTTATAATACATGAATATCAATTGGCTTTTATACAAAAGTAAATAATGAAAAGAACTGTGTTGGGTTGAGCATGCTCGTCGCTGTAGTGCAGTGGTGAACACACAGGACTATAGATCTTGAGGGTCCGATTTCGAGTATCGGTAAGTGCATTACTTACTATGTTGTAAAGTTGAGAGTGAATGGATAAGTGTATGAATACAGAAAACCGATAAAATGATACGAAAGATGAGATGCGTAAGACAGAGGGGAGAAAAAGGTGTTTTCAGTCCTTTTTGGGCGGTTGTTAGCTGCTTTAAACTAAAAGAAACAATGCATATTCAACCTAGATAAAATGAGGAATACCAACTTAACTTGTAGGTAAAAACGGATTCAAACTGAGACCGGATTTGACCGACAACATCTACCACGCCGCCAATGCATTTTTCTAATAACGCCTCATCTCTGAAGGAGGCGGGGCTATTTTGGAGCTTTTGGCTGATAATCACGTTGAGAAGCTGTTTTCTCCGCCCAAAATTCTTAATCCTTTGATCGTCTCCATTCAGCCCAACGAGAAAAAGCGTCTTATTTCGGATTTGAGGCATATCAATTTTCATATTTTTAAGCAGAAATTCAGGTGTGGAGCCGGGTTTGCATACCATTCGAGATGTAGCGGTACAGGATAAGGAGCAGAGGAGAGATGAGGCGTTATTAGAAAAATGCGTTGGCGGCAGGGTAGATGTTTTCGGTCAAATCCGGTCTCAGTTTGAATCCGTTTTTACCTACAGGTTAAGTTGGTGATCCTCATTTTTACGTAGGTTGAATACGCGCTTTACCTAGTTTAAAGCAGCCATCAACCACCCAAAAAGGACTGAAAACACCTTTTCCTCCCCTCTGTCTTACGCATCCCATCTTTCGTATCATTTTATCGGTTTTCTTTATTCATACACTTAGCCATTCAGTATCAACATTACAACATAGTAACTAATGCACTTACCGGTGCTCGAAATCGGACCCTCCAGGGTCAGGTTCAAACGACGGATAGCTCTATCCGCCGGATAAATCACTAACCAGTGGATAAGTCATAGCAAAACCAATTGTGCTATCCAATGGATAGTGACTTATTCGGTGCAAAGCGTTATCCACCTTTTGAACAACTGGGGCCAGATCTATAGTCCTGTGTCTTCACCACTGCACTACAGCGACGAGCATGCTCAACCCAACACAGTTCTTTTCATTATTTACTTTTGTATAAAAGCCAATTGATATCCATGTATAATAACCAAAACTAATCCTAACCTGACCCTAATTCAGTTTTTCTCTAGGCTTAATTTAGGTTCCAAACAAAAGTTTCTTCAATTCATCTGAGTGCGGTGCGTATTCAACCTAGGTAAATTGGGAATCACCAGTTTAACCTTGGTAAAAACGGATTCAACCTGAGAACGGATTTTACTGGCAACATAGACGCAAATGGTATTTTGTAACCCTCCTCAATTATACTTAATATGAAAGTAGGCGTGGAAATCGTTTGCCACAATTCTACAGCTTTTAATAACCTCTATTTAACCGACATCTTCACAGAATCACCAGAAAGAACAGGCGTTGTCAATTCACACTCAAAATTTTAATACAGCATGAGCTTGAGGGAATGGAATACTCCTCAACAATTTTGTTGGTTTACTTCTTTATCTGCCGTACTTGGGTTGGCCTTACAGCTCTCCTTCAGCGAACTCTATTTTTCCAATGTTCTTAGTCGGAACGGTTAATAAAGTGCCAATCACACCTGACAGAATGACACCTGCCAGACGCACTACGCCTACGCGTCAGCTACACGACTTCACATATTTTTCACAACAAAGAAAATCGTTTGTTTGAAACAGTATTTTACAGGTTTGTCGACATCAGATTATAATTAGCACGATCCGCGGAGTATGACATGTTTAAAAAATTTCAAGAAACAGGTTACAATATCGACAATTAAGTCACACAGTATATGCACAGAGGAAAATAATTTATGATTGTTACATAACAAAATCAAAACAAAGGACTACACATAGAGGGGGAAGGGCTTAATGCTCCGCCTACTACATAAATTATTAATCGCACGTGGCAAAAGTGCTGTGCCAAGACAGCTGTACGATTCCCACTTTTACCAATTTACGATTCCCCACAAGGTGTTAGAAAAGTGAAACCTATGTAAAAAGTCTTGTTTTCACATCAAAGAGAACCGATTATCTGTCCTGAATCCGGCCTGGAATCGCAAGAACAGACCAGAGAATGAAGTCGAGTTATTTCCAGGAAATATAGAAAAAGAACATTCTCGAATTGGAGAAGACAGGTTTTGATCGTGGGTACTAAAGAGGAAATAGAACCTTAGAAGAGAGTCAATAAACCCTTCCATGGTTTTTGGCTGGGGAGGGGGCAATTACGGCTAAATTTACAGTAAATGTAAGGGTCGACTTTGAACCGCTGTAGCGTCGCTAAAAAGAGACGGATTTCCACAGTGAAAGTGTCTTTTAAAAGACATTTATACTGACATTATTTTCATGAAATATAAAGAACAGTTTCAGGCTACAAGGGACAATAAACGAATTTTTAAGATTTCATACAAACCCTTTTAAAATCATGACGGAGATTAGAAGCAACATGAAAAGATTTATTATTCCGCGAATTTACGGACGTCATACCTTCCTAATGGCCTTATAATCTGTTGTATGAATGATATCAATAAAACTATTTAAAGTAGTGGCAAAAGTTGGAAATCTGTCTCCTTTTAGCGGTGCTACAGCGGTTCAAAGTCCGTCGAA
The DNA here is from genome assembly GCA_949126865.1 of Montipora capitata. Classification (NCBI taxonomy): domain Eukaryota; kingdom Metazoa; phylum Cnidaria; class Anthozoa; order Scleractinia; family Acroporidae; genus Montipora; species Montipora capitata. Next base: position 14,612,173 of record OX421452.1, read on the forward strand.
ATCCCGTACATTTACTATAAATTTAGCCGTGTTTGCCCCCCTGCCAAGACCCGTGGAAGGGTCTATTAACGACCGTGACGTTGCTGGGGAACTGCCATTAATAGTGAAACCAATAACATTTTTTAATCTATCATGAAAACACTTACCACTGAAAAGAACTTAACACTAAGCTAGAGTACTGCAAACTCAAATATCCACCCCTTGATTAATACGTGAACACTAAAATATGGGAACATTTTGCAAAGATCGCTCGCTTTCGAATACTCGCTCTCGAGATACTCCTTGCATTGTTCAGCCATGCTCTAATATTCAGGCATTTCACCACAAGTACCGACAGCCTACGGAAAAGAGTCGGCTGCTTCATTAAGAGAAGTCGGGAACATGAAGTAATTACTAAAGACAGATTCTTTTACGGCTAAGATTAAAATTCATCTTGAAAATGACGACATAAAGTGGTCTGGAGGTGATCATCAGTTTTGCTTTTAAAACGTGGCATTTGGCGGCGTTCTCTCAAAAATGAGTCCAAATAAAATAGACCTTGTTCTTATTCAGTGACATGCAAATAAGTTGCGGTTCCTTCTGTAGTTGAGCCTGAGTCCTGGCCTCAAGTTATTTGAAAATCAACTGAATTGGTGTTAATTAATAAATAGTGAGCTTAAGCAACGACGACGGCAACGGCAACGAGAACATCATGTCAAAAAATAAATTCACGTTGTTGTAATCACTTCGTGACTACTTCAACCTTTTTAACATGACAAGGGCGTGGTAGTTCCTCACAAATGACACTGGTCGGAACGGCGGTTACTTTAGGGGAGAAAATGAAAATTTATCCTCAAGTGCTGAAGTTCTTCATAAACCTCAAATTTGGCTATTTCCGGCACGTTGTTGTTTTGCTGACGACGGCAAAGAAATGGACAAAAGTGAAAAACGCACGTGCAGGGCGTGCAAAGATATTGTTTTTGCCCCACTAATTATGCCAATTTGTGACGTTCTCGTTTCCGTTGACGTTGTCGTTGCTTAAGCTCCCTATAATGACAAGCTTGAAACGAACGCCCCTCTTTGCAAGTTTGGAAAATTAACCTTTTCCGAAAGCAAAATCTAATAGTAATGGTCCACAAAATTTCAAATACACCACAAAGATCTCGGAAAATCATTTCTTTGTATGAAAACGGAGTTAAAATATGTTAAATGTCATTTTCTTTTACTAATTTCCTTCAACCTCAAAAAATGCAAATTAAATGGTTTACAAAAAACTGTTTCTGAGCAATGTACGTAATCTAATTACCGTTGTTTGGGAAGTTGATTGTGAGCTGATAATTTAAAATTTGAGTTAAAGCCTAATTTTCTTGTCCGGAAATGTAAAAACCAAGTGTACAATATGAATAAAAACAATCTTGAACGTCCATTTAAGTGTTTCATTAGATAAATTTTAGATGAGGTCACTCCAGTTTAAAAACCAAAATCAATTTTTCCATGCAAAAGTATTCCAGATGTGTTTCCGAGATTATGACATTAGTTTGCTTTTTTAATTTTTCAACTTTGCTTGTTTATGTTAAGCAAATCGCTCTTGAACAATAGTTTTATTATATTTATAAAACAGTGATTAGCCGCAAACACCTGCACGCGCGTAAATTATTCGCTACTAAACAATCGACTGATAGGTGTAATGTACTGTAGTTTTCAACTTTTAAAATGTAAACAATTACGTTAGCAAAGTACTCTCACGGGCAATGCCATCTCTATCAACTTTTCATTGTGTGAAATTTCAATGACGTCATTGAAAAAAACTTAAACAAGACTTCACCATCCGCATCTCTTCTCCGAGATTTTGCATTTACTTTCTCGACTACGCACGCAGCATAGAAGTACAAGTGTTCAAGTGGTGGTTGCAGTTCGTCTGTAGCGACCTCAGTCAATAATGATCAACTCTACGGTATCTACGGTGCACGGAAATCAAGATGAAGTTTCTTTATCTGCGTGTTCGGAAGCTTTAACCTCTCAAAAGCCTGTCACCGGATTCGAATACACTACTGAGATATTTTTTCCTATATCTTCAGTTTTGTCACTTCTTATGATTTGTGGAAATCTCCTTATTCTACTTGTTCTTCACAAAGTTTCTTCTATCCAACCGCCATCTAGAGTCCTTTTTCGATGTCTTTCCATCACGGACCTCTGTGTCGGACTCGTTTCTCTACCGCTATTTGTCGGTTATCGTATTGCAGTTGAAGAAAAAAGTTGGAGCTTGTGTAGTAAGACCGAAGGCTTGGCTTTCGCTGTAAGTACAGTACTCTGTGGACAGTCCATCACCACGTTGACTGCAATAAGTGTGGACAGACTGCTTGCTATGCAGCTTCGGTTGAGATACCGACAAGTTGTTACCTTGCCGCGCGTTCGCCTATCTGTGACAATTTCTTGGGTTGTGAACTTCGCTTTTGCCTTGAGTTATTACTGGAACAAACCAGTTTTCTTTTTAGGGGGCTGTGGGTATATTTTCACGTGTATAATTATTTCATCTTGCTGTTACTTTAAGATATATCTAGTCCTTGGATACCGCCAGGTGAAAATACAACCTCTTTCCCAAGGTATCTCTAATTCCCGAAGAAGAGAAGTCCTGAGAACTAGCCCTGCAAAAATTCAGGGGCCAAATCCTCGTGTCCTGTCAGTGTTAAATATAAACCGGTACAAAAAGACAGTTTCCAATGCCATTTGGGTTCATTCCCTTTTAGTAATATGCTATCTGCCTTACACCGTTGCAACTGCTGTTACAGCTGCGCGTGGTGAACCTCTTTATGGAACTCGTTACAAAGTATTGGGGAACAGTACCGGAACACTTCTTTTCTGTAACTCGCTACTCAACCCTTTTCTTTATTGCTGGAAAATCAAAGGAATTAGACAGGCTGTAAGACAGTTACTTCGAAATAGTTTTAACTGGTCGTAAAGACCGAGCCATCATTACTGACTTTAGTCAATTTCAGTCCCAGCAATAATACAGGACAATGGTCACCTAAACGTATTTTAAGGTGGCTCAAATCTGTTTCAATATTTTGAAGGTAACTTATCAGAAGGATTAATTCTACAACATTGTTTCTTTCTTTTTTTGTTACCAGTAACGCGTTTCGCTAAATTAAATAAGCCCCCCCCCCCCTCAGATAAGCTTCCCCCCCCATCAAACGTCCGTGAAATAAATAACTCCTCCCCCCCCCGGAAGAGGCTTAATAGAGGATTTACCGTAGTTAGTTTTAATGTCGATCTGAGTTACTCTATAGTTATTATGTAAGTTTTTAATTCCTCTACGTAAGTCGTTGTATGTGATGTTTTCTCTTTGATCTTTCCTACTTGACACACTGTTCCTTTCATCAGTATCCATGTGTTGTGCTCCTTATCCTGTACCGCTACATCTCGAATGGTATGCAAACCCGGCTCCACACATGAATTTTTGCTTAACATATGTAAATTGATATGCCTCCAAAATCCAAAATAAGACGCTTTTTTTCGTTGGGCTAAATGGAGAGGATCAAAGGATTAAGAATATTGGGCGGAGAAAACAGCTCCTCAACGCGATTATTAGCCACTGATGTCGGCAGACCTGTAAAATACTGTTTCAAACAAACGATTTTCTTTGTTGTGAAAAATATGTGAAGTCGTGTAGCTGACGGGTAGGCGTAGTGCGTCTGGCAGGTGTCATTCTGTCAGTTGACCGTTCAGACTAAGAACATTGGAAAAATAGAGTTCGCTGAAGGAGAGCTGTAAGGCCAACCCAAGTACGGCAGATAAAGAAGTAAACCAACAAAATTGTTGAGGAGTATTCCATTCCCTCAAGCTCATACTGCATTAAAATTTTGAGTGTGAATTGACAACGCCTGTTCTTTCTGGTGATTCTGTGAAGATGTCGGTTAAATAGAGGTTATTAAAAGCTGTAGAATTGTGGCAAACGATTTCCACGCCTACTTTCATATCAAGTATAATTGAGGAGGGTTACAAAATACCATTTGCGTCTATGTTGCCAGTAAAATCCGTTCTCAGGTTGAATCCGTTTTTACCAAGGTTAAACTGTTGATCCCCATTTTACCTAGGTTGAATACGCACCGCACTCAGATGAATTGAAGAAACTTTTGTTTGGAGCCTAAATTAAGCCTAGAGAAAAATTAGGGTCAGGTTAGGATTAGTTTTGGTTATTATATATGGATATCAATTGGCTTTTATACAAAAGTAAATAACGAAAAGAACTGTGTTGGGTTGAGCATGCTCGTCGCTGTAGTGCAGTGGTGAAGACACAGGACTATAGATCTGGCCCCAGTTGTTCAAAAGGTGGATAACGCTTTGCACCGGATAAGTCACTATCCATTGGATAGCACAATTGGTTTTGCTATGACTTATCCACTGGTTAGTGATTTATCCGGCGGATAGAGCTATCCGTCGTTTGAACCTGACCTGGAGGGTCCGATTTCGAGCACCGGTAAGTGCATTAGTTACTATGTTGAAATGTTGATACTGAATGGCTAAGTGTATGAATACAGAAAACCGATAAAATGATACGAAAGATGAGATGCGTAAGACATAGGGGAGGAAAAGGTGTTTTCAGTCCTTTTTGGGGGGTTGATGGCTGCTAGGTAAAGCGCGTATTCAACCTACGTAAAATGAGGATCACCAACGTAACCTGTAGGTGAAAACGGATTCAAACTGACTTGACCGACAACATCTACCCTACCACCAATGCATTTTTCTAATAACGCGTCATCTTTGAATGAGGCGGGACTATCTTGGAGCTTTTGGCTAATAATCGCGTTCAGAAGCTGTTTTCTCCGCCCAATATTCTTAATCCTTTGATCCTCTCCATTTAGCCTAACGAGAAAAAGCGTCTTATTTTGGATTTTGGAGGCATATCAATTTACATATGTTAAGCAGAAATTCATGTGTGGAGCCGGGTTTGCATACCATTCGAGATGTAGCGGTACAGGATAAGGAGCACAACACATGGATAATGATGAAAGGAACAGTGTGTCAAGTAGGAAAGATCAAAGAGAAAACATCAGCAAAGCAAGAGAAATACAACGAGGAATTAAGAACTTACATAGAAACTATAGAGTAACTCAGATCAACATTGAATCCTCTATTAAGACCCCAGGGGAGGGGGAAGAGTAGTTATTTATTTCAGGCACGTTTGAGGAAGGGGGGGGGGGGGGGGGGGGAGGGGGGCTTATTTAATTTTTGGAAACGCATTACCAGTAACAAGAAAAAAGAAACAGACTAGAGTTAAGGTTCCCTTCTTCGTGTTTTGGACCAGAGCAATGACTGTCTTATATGGAGATTTGAGAGATACAAGGTATTTGCAAGATTCTTATTCACTTGCGGGACCAAATCTGAACTTCCAGCACGTGAATAAACCATACCGCATCAGTCAACATGAGGTGTTACTGACGTGAATGATTGATACAGTCTATCATTTATTGATTTGGTTATGAAGAATAAGGTAGGAGAGTAGGTTGGACGGGCTCAAAAGAGAGTGGGTGCTTAATAACTTTCTCTCTGTGAAAAGGGGGGGGGGGGGCTTATTAGAGGGGGGACTAAATAGAGAATTTACGATAAGAACAAAAAACAAACTGACAATCTAATCAAAAAATGTCAAAAATGGATTTTGTCGCAGAACAATGAAATTCTTTAAAAAATCTACGGATAGAAGAATTTAACCTTACCATGCAGGAACTTTACCAGCAAATGCTCCCGACCAAGGTCTATCATTATAAGAAGACTGGTCAGAATACCTCCTCGGATGTGATATGCCGATTGTGTGGGAAGTTCCCAGAGACTAAGGAACATTTTTTGGCAGGGTTTAGTGCCTTGGCACAGATGAAATATCTTGCGCGTCAAAATGCTGGTTTAAAAATCTTCGTTTCTGAGCTTCTCCGAGATCGAAACCTAGTCGACATAGCTCCACCGTAGTACTCTATGGTGGGGCCGAAAGATTTTCATCAGAACGAGCAAGCAAGAGCCTAATGGGTTGTGCCCCTTTATGCCAAGAATGTTTGAAGTGAGAGCAAACAGAATCGATGCACGGATAGTGGACAAGAAAGACAAGAAGGTAGAGTTGTTAGATATGAGCTGCCCATGGGTCACCAACAGGGAGCTCAAGAACAGAGAGAAATCGGTGAAATATGGGCCACTGATGCATGAGATTCGACAAGAGATGCCAGGATACATAGTGGAACAACACAACATCGTCATAGATGTTCTAGGGGGATGCTCGTTAGACGTCTGGTGGAGCCTCACACATGCTCCGTTGGGCATGACCTAAGGAGGTTACCGAGAGCAGTCATATCAGGAACATTAAGCATCATGACTAGGACTTTTAAGATCACCACTAGAGAATACAGTTTTAAATAGATATCAGGGCCGTAGCCAGTATGAGGCAAACCGAGGCACTTGCCTTGGTCATTTTTTCGTGAATTTTAAAATAAAGCGTGATTTCATTTTTGTCTTTAATATGTACTCATCATAAACACTTAAAATATGTCCGAAGATGATTTAAACACGGACATTGCCTCAGGCATAATTTTTTTTCTGGCTACGGTCCTGGATATCTCTTACCTATAGTTAATCACACGTTTTGTTTAGTTTAAAGCAGTTTTGGGTTTTAGGCTTTAGGTTTTTGGGTTTTGGGTTTTACTACGATGCTTCTTTCAGTATAGTTTATAGAGTTTTCTTTTTGTTAGATTAATTAAGTTGAAGACCGGTCCAAAGGCTATGCTTTTGGCGCATAATGCACCTTTAGTTGTTTGAGTGCCTCCAGAAGTATATAATAATAATAATAATAATAATAATAATAATAATAAATCTGGTTATTTTTCTCCATAGTACATGCAATCTCATCCTCAGCCAAGCAAAGAAGACAACGAAGCAAAGATATTATGAGACATACCATGGCAACTTCAAAAATGTCCTAAGGACGGTGCAAACAAGCCAGATATCAGTATACTAGACAAGAAGAAGAAAGAATGGTCTCTTGTGGAAGGTACGATATGTACTCCAGGAGCAACTGGTCAAAGAACCAAGGACAAACAGAACAAGTATGTACACCTTAGATTGGGGATAAAGAACTTGTATCCAAGTTACAAGGTAAAGCTTATCACCATAGTATTTGACTATCTTGGTGCATTCTACAAAGACCTAGACAAAGAACTGAATATGTTATGTGGGCCAGAAGTAACAAGGTTAACAACTGAACGTTCCCAGAAATGGGTTATTTTACGGGACTGTGAAATTGTAAAGAGATTTTGGTGCATGTAGTTATGTAAATGCATAAATATAGCGATATAATAGTTGAAAGAGCAGATTCCAGCTTTATCATACTGAGACTTTTAAGTACGTGAAAGATGAGATTTTTTAGTATATTCATCTTATTCAATTTTTCGCTACTTTTCATTATCTTAGATTCATATTAACTTGTACAACGTGTACATATAAATATTTTATATCCTAGTCCACGTTGCCTAGGCTGTCGCTCGCAATGATATCGATATATACACTGAATGATTTTACCAATAAAGTTTACCATAATAATAATAATTGTCCCTGCATTCCCGCGGAGGCATCATTGTAGTCCGCGCTTAAAGTGATGTAGTATTACGTATACAGTTTTTTAACCACACAAAATCTCGACTTGCCAGATGGAGCGTACGGAATAAATGGGTATGATGACGTTTTCACACCAAATGCCCGCACATAAGTCTTGGGTACTGTTGCCTTTGAGCAGAAAACGGCCGAGAGCGCGGTAGTTACAATCACCTTGCATACGGCGGGAGCTACTGAAATTTAAACTGACCAATCAGAATTCAGCGAGCGGGAAAAACTGTGCTATCCTTGTGCTATCTGACGTCACGCCAATTGTTTACGTTCTGATTGGTTAGATCGGTGGACATTCGCTCAGCCTTCTCTTGTGAGTCTCTTGACCACAGGCTCCCCAAGCTGAAAATAGGTGGTGTATGCGACAGTTTGTGTATATAGAGAATTGTATGGGAAAATCACCGATCGTAAAAAAATTGTGTAAATAACTATCTCATTTGAAATAAAGTTTTCCTACCTCAAATGTGTGACGAACTTGTCTCTTTTGCCGAGTTTCGAGCCATTCTGACGCCGTTTAGTGAAGTGATCCGGAAGGCCGTTACTGAAATAATAGGAAGGCCGGTAACTCCATCCATCGCCGGCCAGACCTCACTCCACAAATCGTTTTCTCCTCAACAGGAAAAGTCCCGAATCGCAATAAAAACAACAGTTCCATAAAGCCCAATAAATTTCACTCCAACTACGTGTGTTTCGGCGTCCGAAAGACTCGTGACGAACGAAAACTTTGCCTTAAAATTCACCTCTTCGGCTTTCCTCAGAGGCTTGTGACCGGGCAGTCAACAACGGAAACTCGCAAGATGGTTTCACCCTCAACTCTGATTGGAGGGTTGTGTTGCTAGCGCGCGGTCAAATTCAAATGGACCAATCAGAGTTGAGGGTGAAACCATCTTGCGAGTTTCCGTTGTTGACTGCCCGGTCACAAGCCTCTGAGGAAAGCCGAAGAGGTGAATTTTAAGGCAAAGTTTTCGTTCGTCACGAGTCTTTCGGACGCCGAAACACACGTAGTTGGAGTGAAATTTATTGGGCTTTATGGAACTGTTGTTTTTATTGCGATTCGGGACTTTTCCTGTTGAGGAGAAAACGATTTGTGGAGTGAGGTCTGGCCGGCGATGGATGGAGTTACCGGCCTTCCTATTATTTCAGTAACGGCCTTCCGGATCACTTCACTAAACGGCGTCAGAATGGCTCGAAACTCGGCAAAAGAGACAAGTTCGTCACACATTTGAGGTAGGAAAACTTTATTTCAAATGAGATAGTTATTTACACAATTTTTTTACGATCGGTGATTTTCCCATACAATTCTCTATATACACAAACTGTCGCATACACCAACTATTTTCAGCTTGGGAAGCCTGTGTCTTGACCGTTGCGTCTTTGAACATGACGCATTGTTCTGACAATCAATTTGCCAATCCACTTTATCCAGTTTATGACATGGGCTAGCATGTGATTAACAACCAGGATCGCTTTTTGAACTTTATTCTGTAGAAGAAGAAGACGTTGCTTAGTGAACATTTTTACGACGAAATCCCTTGGTTTGTTCAGCACTTTGATGTCCGATAACTGAGCCGCTCTAACGAGTGTTGGGTCAATCACATTTGGTCGTCTGACCTTTTGAAGTTCGTTCAGCTCTTGTTTGTGTGTGTCCATCATGATCGAACTACAGGTGAATAGTGAGGGGAACAATTTTTCGTTCATCTGCTGTGCCAAACAACAAACAATCCTGTTGGGTGTACCACGTGCTTGGCAAGTTTTGCACGACCATCGTCTATCAGATCTGGAGTGGAGTTTTCTTTCAGTGATTACAACTTGCGATCGTTCTACAAACATCCACGTAGCATGCAGCACTTTTTAGTGACTCGAGGATCCTGTTTTGCTGTTTCAAAGGGAGTCGTGCATTCTTGAGCAGTTAATTTGTTTGTTCTTCAGTGCTTGTATTTTTTCGTTTGTTCCTGGTGTCGCAAAGTAACTTTGATGATTTGAAAGGACTTGAATCCTTAATTGAATTAGCGATTTTTTTTATTAAGGAACCAACAAGTGAATGGTACACAAAATTAGGAGAAACTGTTGGTTGAATGGACAATAATTGTAGCCATAATTATCTACCCAGTTTAAGTACTAAAGTCAACAAGTTGTTTGGCTCCACAAGTTTCAGTTTCAGGCCAGGTACCCGAATTCACCCAGGTACTGGTACACTTACTACCATTGTTCTTTGGAAATTGAATAGCTCCTTGATCACCTGGTTGCTTGAGAAGAAACTTGATGTGTTTGTTCTCTACATTGGTGAATGCAGCCACTAACTGTCCATTGTGGATAAACTCCAGACCAACTCTTCTTTTTATTTATTCTTTGTTCTTTGCAGGGCATCAACAATGGTTTCCCTCGTAAAATATTAGTTTAAACGGTTTGTTAAAGCTGTTTCCCATTTCATAGGGCACTGTGGTTGCC
>OX421452.1:14642240-14647240 GCA_949126865.1 Montipora capitata
TTTGGTAGTGTTTATCCGGCTGATAGCACTATCCATGATTTGAACAACTGGGGCCTGGTGGGTAGCGCTATTCACTTTTTGAACAACTGAGGCCAGGCCCCAGTTGTTCAAAAGGTGGATAACGCTATCCACCGGATAAATCACTATCCGATGGATAGCGCAATTGATTTCACCATTACTTATCCACTGAATAGTGATTTATCCAGCGGATAGCGCTATCCATCGTTTGAACAACTGGGGCCAGGTCTTTATCCAACCTCTCTTCTCTGCCTCCTTGGTCGATGAGGACAAAGGAGGCAGAGAAAAGAGACTCTGGGAATGAGGTTGGTCTTGATCATCTCTCAGTTTTTTAATCCATGTTGCCTCTCTATATGTACCCGGATACAACTTAATACCGACAAATGTTTGATAGACTTTGTGATAAATTCTGTGATCGGTTAGCATCCCATTTAATGGAAGGGACAAAGTTTTTGACTGCTTAACCCATTGACACCCCAAACGCCCTAGGATGACCCCAGTTGACGACTAGAATCTCCCTGGCATTAGACAGAGTAAAATCTGTCAAGTCTCCCAGTGATACCCCTTGTTACTCTACAGAAAACAGAGCTAAGTGCTGCCATCAATGAACTACCTGGCTCATTCAGTTTCATTATCTTGACACAGACTTTATGCTTTTACAGTGTGTTTGGGAGCAACTTTACAGCGGCCTATATTTCCGATAAATTATAACTATTTTGTGAAGCAAAAGGAGACGGTAACATTGCAGACTGTGCGGTATTTCTAGTCACTTGAGAGCGTATTCCACACATCCCCTCAATTTAAATTTTGTCAGTTGACGGTTAAGTTTGTCAGTAAATTATACTGTCTATTTTGAGGTCAGACTGACTTCTTCATGTTGGTATGTACAGTTGTCAATGGTTTCTAATGTAATTTATTTTTTATGCCAACAAAAGAAATGTTTAGGTTCAAGGTTGTAGACAAGTATCCGTTCCTGTTTGGAGTGTTAAAATCAACAGTCTTAGGCTTTTTTGCATTACTAGTCAGAGAGTTGAAGAGAATAGTACCATTTCAAAACTTGTATGGTGCTGGCCACCCTACAGAAAGCCTTTGGCAGTGAGGAAAGGATGACATTATTTGGGGGGTAAGATGGGAAATAAACATTCTCAGGATAATATACAATGTAATTATAATATTATTACATCCAATCTGTCAAATTTGATGGTTTAAAATAAGAACTGACCTCCAATCATCTGGAAAAATGGAATATAAAGTGCATTAAGGATGATTAGTCTTAACCAGTCATGAAGAACTTTTGGCTTTTGCAGTTTTAATTTTGCTTGATACATAATTTCATTGGCCTTTCGGTGTGCATCTCTCTGCTCTCCCAAAGGGATTTGACGATGTTACTTAAACGATTATGTGAATTAAACAGTTTTAAGTGGGGATGTTCATATGCTTCTGGAAGTAACATTACATGGTTAACCTAGAGTATCCAAGAAAGCCAACATGTCTGCACTGAGTTTCTTGAGAGTATGTATTTAGCATTCGTCAAAAGAAAAATGCCCTGTATAGAAAAGGTGTCTCTACTCTTTTAGCTTAAAGTTAATAGCCTCTTATTACATGTAATAACAGTTGCACCACCACTGGAGCTTGAACTAACCTACATGCAGGGGTTTTATTAGAAGCTGGGACCTGGGTACTAGCACCTGTCTTGCACTGAGTACAGTACCCGCCATTGCTCAAAGGAGGTCTCAAGATCAAAAGCCAGACTATATATAGGGGTGCCCGCTCACTTCACTTAGACGAAGTCTTAGACGAAGTCTTAGACGAAGTCTTAGACGAAGTCTTACACGAAGTCTAAGACTTCGTCCGTGTTTTCAATGTTCTAAGACTTCGTCTTAGAACACTTGAAAACACGGAATTCCCGAAACGGTAAAATAAGCTCCAAAAGGCACAAGAATACACCAGAGGTGAGTCATTTTCATCCCTTTTATTGAATGAACGTTAAATTGAGCGTTTTTTAGGCTTCATAATCGACGGTATTTAATTTCTCATACAAAGTCTTATAACGTGTTTAAATTCTCAACGGCTGTCTGTAGTGACGCGAGCTTGGGCTGCCTATGGACAACACAGCCCGTTGGTAACATATTCAGCACAGAATTTTGTCCAGGCATATCGCTCCAACACGTCATATTGTTTCTTGTTCAGTTCTAGGTTGGGATATCCTAATTTTGCTAAAGAAAATTGCATGCCATCATGAAATTAATCCTCAACTCTCTTCGCCATTTTGGCGTTGCGCCTACGCCTGCGCAATGGTGTTCATGACAAGAATCTTGTCATTCGAAATCCCAGAGTAACCCGACCCGCTGGTCAAGGGGAACGAAGACTCCGTGCAATCGAGCGTTGGACTTTGAGCAGCTATACGAAAGGTAAGAGAAAGCTTTTGTCCGCTTTTGTCACAAGTCTGTTTTCATACAAAGGGGTCGCAAAGTGACCAAATCATCTCCTCATGACAAGAAAAATCCTTTGATTTGATTAAGAGTCGGGAACGGACGAATTCATTAGGGGAAACAATTTGTCCATGTACGAAAATAATTTGCACACACACGCACGAACTTTTCGGCAAACGATTTGCCAGACAAAAATCACTGTTGAGGGATTCAAAGACTCATTCCACGACAAGCAAATGTTGTTAGAAAACACGATTGAAGACAAACATTAGCGATTCTTAATTTTATAAAGTTTTTACAAGGCAAACACTCGGCGAGGTGCCAAGAATTAAGATTTTTGGCTAGCGACAGTATTCTGTCCTGAAGTGGTTGTTGTTTAGAAAGAACTGCATGGATCGTGGACTGAGGGAAAAAAACCACAAGTTATTATCATATTCGTCTTTCAAGGTGTTAATAAAGTGGTAGACAAAATATGAGTTAAGTTAAAATAGTATAATAAAGAAAGGGATAAGTGGAAGATACGTTGACTCACTTGAGGTGACAAGTGACGGTTCTTTAATATTGCTGGGACTGAACAATAATAGAGATGTATGTGTTACAGGTAAATTTGAAATTCAGGTTGAAATGATTTCAACCTGGGTAAATTTAATTTTTAACTAGGTTGAAATTGAAAGTAGGAAACATCAACAAAAAGTCCATCAATTGTTAGCAAGTACGTGTATATTGGTAAGTAAATCAGTAAGGAGATGTAGTTGGCGTACGTTTTTCATGAGTTAGTCTGAAAAAACGCCTTTTGTTGTTTGTTATTAAGTCTAAGCACTGATTCTAAATGGTTAGCATTAAGGTTGGGGTTAGGCATACTGTGCATGATAACTAATTCTGCTTCTTTTTTATCTTAGAGCAGCAGAAAAACAAAACCTTGTTTAATAAGAATGACCTTCATCTTTTTGGAAGGAAAAAGACAATTGACTTTTTAGAAGGTAGATTATTGAATGATGTACAGTTACTTGGGCAAATGCAATTCAGTAAAAAACCCCTTTGTGGTTATAAGTACTTCAACAATCAAATTCAAAGTTTTTTTTTCTGGTAGTCCCTTCATTAAACAGTCATTACTTGCATGTAGTTGACTTTAGTTGAACAATGAGAAGTCATTTCCTTGGTTTTGCACCTCTTGTACATGTGTCACTGGTCAAGTGCCTTTTTGCATGCGGCAGTGGAACTGTGTCTAACAACACATTCATGTCTTCAGTAATTTGTAGTCTGTTTGGTGTGCATGCAATCCAAGTGTTAATAATTCCAAATTTGGTTACAACTTTCATAAATCCATGTTCTTTTTCAATTACTTTACCAAGAAGTGTGTTTGGTTGTAATAGACTTTTGTCCACTTAATTAATTTTTATTTTGACAAAGTTGTTAACTTGGAATGAAATGGTACTGTATTGGGTTTGCTTGTTGTCATTTTGTTGTTGTATTTTCCTTGTGTGTTTCTTGCTTTTCCATGTTGAGGTGTCCTTATCTCCTTTGTTGACTTGGTAAGTAAATAACAAGCACGTTTAGGTTCTTCTTCTTCTTCTTGTTCTTCTTCTTCTTCTTCTCCTCCTCCTTCTTCTTCTTCTTCTTCTTCTGAATATTTTGTGAAATGATCAATCATGTGGAGAATCCAGTTGTGTTTGCAATGACATGAACATGTTAATGGTAAGTTTCTAAGGTCCACTTGAAAATGTGTTAGGAATTCTCTTGTTTGAATAGGGGCTAGCACAGGCTGTTTTTGCCTGCTGGTGATCGACTTTTAGCTACTTTTGTTCTTTGTGTATCGAGCAGAGTGACACAAAGTGTTGTATTACTTCTTGGGATACCATTGATTCGTAGTTTCGCTTGATATACTTGTCCATCTTGTCTCTTCCTTTGTGCGCGATATTCTTTGGCAAAGAACTTGGTGTAGTTGACATTTTTGAAAAATTTCTTTTCCGTTCTTGGATAATATTTTGCCACCCTCCAGTTTCCATCCTTTTCTTTTGATAATTGCTACGTCTTGACTTGTCAGATTTGTTCTGTCCTTGCTGTCTTCATTACGTGTTTCTAACTACGTCACTGCATCGTTGCAAACGTTGTCGTCAATAAAAGGGGTTATTTTTGCTTGGTTTTGGCTTTTTGGAAGCTTTAACTTCACCCAATTTTTGGTAGAATATCTCTGAATCAACGCACCTTGTGTTAGCCATTTTACGAACCGTACAGGGCCACGCATTGCGCACGAGTAAACTTTTGCATAATTTACTATGACCGAGAAGAGTCTGGGCCCTCTTGGACCACAAGAAAAGTATTTGCTATTAAAATAATGGCGACCGCTTGTCCAAGTCCTGTGTGGTTTAGCGGTTAGTTGCGACTAAGGACGCCATGCTAAGGGATATCAGAGGTACCCGGTTCAAGACTCTGTAAGTGCAGTTCAAAGCGATTTCTTTCTCTCATGTAAACATTGGAATTGAGTGGGTCAAGGGTACGTAAAATAGTGGTAGGTATGACGAATGGATCAGGGGATGGAAAGTTAAGAGG
>OX421452.1:14652240-14694740 GCA_949126865.1 Montipora capitata
ACGACAAATAGCGGTAGAGAAACGAGTCCGACACAGAGGTCCGTGATGGAAAGACATCGAAAAAGGACTCTAAATGGTGGGTGGATAGAGGAAACTTTGTGAAGAACAAGTAGAATCAGGAGATTCCCACAAATCATAAGAAGTGAAATAATTGAAGATATAGTAGTCTGTATAGTACTGTATTCGAATCCAGTGACAGGCTTCCGAGAACGTAAAGCTTCCGAACACGCAGATAAAGAAATTTCATCTTGATTGCCGTGCACCGTAGATACCGTTGAGTTGATCATTATTGACTGAGGTCGCTACAGGCGAACTGCAATCACCACTTGAACACTTGTAGTTGTATGAGACTGCTACTGTGCGTATTCTAGAAAGTAAACGCAAAATGCCGAAGAAAAGGTGCTGATGGTGAAGCCTTATTCACTTTTTTCAATGACTTGATTGACATTTCACAAAATGAAAAATAGAGATGGCATTGCTTGTCAGAGTACTTTGCTAACGTTATTGCTTACATTTTAAACTGAGTTGAAATTGGACCAAGGAACTATAATAAATTATAATTGGAGGAGACTGTTTAGTTATGAATAAATTAAGCGTGTGCAGGTGTTGGCAACAAATACCTATTTTCCTTTTGTTATTTTATAGATCATTTAAACTATTGTTCAAGAGCGGTTTGCTTAAGGATAAACATGCAAAGGTTGAATGAAAAGCAAAATAATAACATAATCTAGGAAACCCGTCTGGAAATTATTTTGCATTGAAAAAGTTAATTGTGGTTTTTAAAAATGACTTGATCTAATGAAACACTTTTTTCAAAAAAACTTGAGGCCAGGACTCAGGCTCAACAACAAGAAGTGAAACCGCAACTTATTTGCATGTCACTGAATAAGAACAAGGACTATTTTATTTGAACTCGTTTTTTAGGGAATGCCGTCAAACGCCACATTTTAAATTAAAGCAAAATTGATGATCACGTCATTATCAAAATGAACTTTAACCTTACGTTTAAAAGAATCTGTCTTTAACTACTTCGATCAAAGGGAACAAGTTGCCGACTTCTAGGAAGGAAGTAGCCGACGGCCATCGTCGGCTGTCGGTACTTGTCGGTACTTGTATCATGGATCTCGAGAGCGAGTATTGGAAAGCCGAACACATGAACGCCAGCGATCTTGGCAAAATTATCCTACATTTTTTAGCGTTCCTGTAGAGATCAAGGGATCATTAATAACCGGAAATTCAAGTGAATTCTTAATACCATGTTAATATTTACGAGAAGAGTTTCCTTCTTTGAAGTGCTTCGAATAATTGATGAATCCTTTTTTAACTTCAAGAGTCAATAATGCATTAGGCAGATGTCGTCAATGCAATTGCACTTTAATTACAAAGCGAATTGTTGTGTAGGAACAAACTCAGTGCCTATTTGCATACCTTTTGTCAGTGGACTATAGCTTGAATTTGGAAACATTGAGCGGAATAACGTAATGATGAGCTATTAGAACGAGCCCGGCGTTCGACTGGCGGAAAAGTTGCTTGTGTGTCTTATATGGTTTTTATTGAAAAACACCCGCGATAGCTCTCAGTGGAGGCAGAAAGCAACATTTGTACTAGTCGTCTCAGACAGAAAGTAAGCATAATGTTAATGTGAATAATTAATTTTATTGTGTTATATTTAGACAAGTTACGAGGTAGTTTAGCAAAGTACTCAAAGTGCTGCAAAGGAGAGAGATGAAGCTGAGGATGTTTTTTTAATGATCACTGCTGCTTGTGGAAGATAATTTTGTATTTCTGCTAGATTTAAATAAATACAAAAAAACAGCTGGCCCCAGTTGTTTGAAGGGTGGATAGCGTTAATAATAATAATAATAATAATAATAATAATAATAATAATAATAATAATAATAATAATAATCTTTATTTCTTAAGATAAAAATACATATCCTAAGTTACAATTAATAAGAAAGAAAAAATAATAAACTCCAGAAACTATTTACGTGTCATATTTAAAAATTATTCTGTTACTAAAAACGTTCTTA
Source organism: Montipora capitata (assembly GCA_949126865.1). Classification (NCBI taxonomy): domain Eukaryota; kingdom Metazoa; phylum Cnidaria; class Anthozoa; order Scleractinia; family Acroporidae; genus Montipora; species Montipora capitata. The sequence continues at coordinate 14,654,274 of OX421452.1, forward strand.
AATCTGTCAGTGTGGATCCTAGGGACAGAGACTGACGTGTTTCTAAGATGGTACCTCGTTTTCTTTTCCTTAGGTAAAAACTGGAAGAACGGACATTCGGGGTCGTTCGATCCTTTTTTGTAAAGTGTCTTGTCTTGATTTATCCAGTGGATAGCGTTATCCACTGGATAAATCACTATCCATTGGTTAACTCAATTGGTTTTGCTAGTGTTTATCCCGGCTGGATAGTGGTTTATGCGGTAGATAGCGTTATCCACCCTTTGAACAACTGAGGCCAGGGGCCCGTTTCTCGAAAGTCCCAAAAACTTTTCGGGCCCGAAAAGCCATTTGTGAAATCTGCTAACCGTTAGCTGCTTATTTTGGAGAGCCGATCCTCTAACGTGTTTTCAAGGTAACAAAAATTAAAGTAACTGTGAAGTTTGACGACTTAAATCCTCTCCGTTCTTGAGATAAAAGGGAATCGTGACACCCGAAAATGGCCCGTGAATATTCGGGACTTTCGAGAAACGGACCCCTGACCCGGGTTGCTCAAAGCATGGTTAGCACTAACCAGCGTTAAATACCATGGAAACGTATAGGATTTGATTGTTGAAGGAAAATCTTTCGGGGGAAGTAAAGACTCCTCAACACTCTGGTTGTCTCTTATCTTTATTGGTCTTCTCGGGTCGATCTTCGACTAGTCCTTGCTTAACTCTCTATTTGTTAGGTATACAGCTCTTTTTATATGTTCCTAATCTGACTGAACAATCAAGTGCCAATCACACGTTAAAATGACGCCAGCAAGACGCACTACGCCTGCGCGTCAGCACATTAACATATTTTTTCCACAACAAAGAAAGTCGTTTGTCTCGACGAGATCTTACGGGTTTGTCAACATCAGACTAGCACGAACGGAGTACGACAAGTTACAAAAATTACAAGGAACGAGTTACAATCAATATCTAGAACCAAGTTACACAGCATATTTACGGAGAAAATGGCGATTTACGATTATTACATAACAGAGTTAAACAATAGACAAAAAGGAGGACAGGACGAGCGTAAGCGCCGCCTTTTCCATAAATTTATCTGGCATACGTGTTCCAGGCAGAACAGGACAATAACTACAATTACAGGTGTTATTTTTAATTACTTAGAAATATTAGAATATAGATTGAAAAACACTTATTGAGAACCCAAAACCTCTGTTGTCATGAATGTGATCTGGAACCGCGGAAACGAGTCAAAAAAGACCCAGAGCTGAACTGAAAATAAGTTGCTTCCAAAAACACAGTAAAAGACTTCGTTAGGGTAAAAACACCACTGAGTGAAACACAAATAGTCGTAATGACACCAAAAACTAATTAAAACATTCCTAATGGAAAACGTAGTTGGCCTAGCACACCAAACACCTTTCTCGACACCTGTTCCAAACCAAATTTATGACCTTAGGAGAAGACACATTCTGATCGCAACTATACTAAAGAGCAAACAGCCATGAAATAATGGTAGCTACAATTTTTATCGTTTAACAAATTCTCCCTCCTTAGATGGAGCTGTCCTCAGCATCAATTCTCAAGTGGGTATAACAACTAACTAAGCTTTGCTGCTGGATTAGTTGCTTAGTGAACTATGGTTACCGTAAGATGGTCACTAAAGCCAAAATTAAACTCATGAGCGGGGTGGGAAAATAAGAATTAAGAATCCCTGTCCTAGCGGAATAGCGCGCAGCACCAAGTGTCGCTACGAAGTCACTCGCGAAGTGCGAGCGGCAGGCCGGTGCAGATCCCGAGAAACATACAGTCGAATTTCATCGAAAACAACACAGTGAATGAATGGGAATAATTACATAAGCGAGCGAGAGATATAGGGATAAATCAGTTGCAATTGATCCTTGGGGTTCTCTTTCGAGAAAAAAAACGAAAAGAAAAATAAACTCCGCTGGAGACTAAATGGAAGGAAGTCAAAAACGCTGGATCGAGTGCTCAGAACCACATTGATCACTTGCGGTGTATGCGGTTGTGTAAGTAAGATGTAGGTTTGAGCAGTGTTGATTAACTGTGAATTTAAATTATCTTGAAATTCTCTTTTATTCTCAAAAACGTCCGATATATTCACGGTAATGCTCTTTAATTTCATTTTGTACTTTTGGCAGCAACTTCAATTTCTTCACTAATATTTTATCGGTAGGAACTCTATTTTAAATTTATTTCCATTTCCGTCAAAATCATTGCGCAAGTGGGCATCTGCGTTTCCATAACTATTTTCGTGGGCTTCAATCGTGTTCTCTGTTTAGTAAGTCCTTAAATTTCTGGTTCAATAACGATATCTTTATTTTCATGAGAGATTGTCTCATTTATTTGTAAATATCCGCACGGGCATAATCCAGTTCATTATTCTGTGTAACCTTTTACGTGTATTCATCCACGTAGGAAAACTTCTATGTAGGTATATAATCTTCTACGAAGGAAAGCATCTACGTAGGTATAACAACAGGTTCATCCACATAGGAAAACTTCTATGCAGGTATATAATCTTCTACGCAGGAAAGCATCTACGTAGGTGTAACAACGGGTATTCATCCACATAGGAATACGTCTATGCAGGCATCAATATGTATATTAAAGTCAGCTGCATCAAAGTACACATCGGTAGTTTGTTTTGGCCGTATATGCACTGATGATAAAAAAAATACTGTATTTTTATCAAGAATGCGTACATTCATTATATTACGGTTGAAAGATCCCATAATACAAGGTTCCGATTAGTTGTGTTATTGTCCTAGCTCATAAAATGCGCATTTTATGTGTGGGGCAATCATCCCACAGAGATATAATTTTCACTGGATTATATTACAGTGAAGATGTTCGTATTTACACTATGTACACGATCCTCACCAGAGCAATTAACCCTAGAGAGATTCATACATGTTCTGGTGATACGCAGGAGCTGGGGAGTTAGAAACATCCCGCCGGCGTCGTCTACAAGACTGCCAAGAGTGTCCCATTCGAGAACAGTAAGTACATTTGGGGCCGTTGTGCTCCGTACTATGGTAAGGGTAACCGGCTGATTTTTGTGCCGTAATTCATTTTCTAAGCACGTGATTTGGTGTTGTAACTCTTCTACCAGATGATTTGGTTGCCCTTGCCAATGGTGCGTTTGTGTAAAATGTGGAGTACCCACATACTGTGGCTGCTCGTATGCAGCCATGTTAGGATTCGAAACGGTAGACTGCTGATTTTGTTTTTGTAATTGCTTAATTTGCTTAGAAAGCTCGTCAAAGCGCTGGTCTATATACGAACGACTTGGCTCAGCAGAAACAGCGGCGACCGTTTTGGAATCGCTATGCTTTGGCTGTCGAGTCATAAGTTTGGAAAACATAGTTTCCATCCTTGCTGCGATATTTTCCGATTCGGTAGTACGTTGAGTTGAGTCCACTAATTCCTTCATGCGGTCCAATGACTCTGCCTCCTGAAAATTTTAGGGCGAGCCAGGATAACGTAGCTTTGGATCTGTGGTTGAAGGCCCTGGGTGAAATAGCGCACTCAATCTGCATCCGACAACTTAAGGCGTTTGCATAAGCGAGTTATATCTGCTATATAGTCATCTATGCGCTCCCCCTTTGCCTGCTTCCGAGCACTTAGTTGCTGGCTTAGGATCCATTCCTGTGAAAAGCTACCTTAAGCTGATCGAAATCAGTCTTAGTTTTTTCTGATAGTTGTATAAAGTAAAAAAAACAAAAACAGCAGTAGACTAGCAACCTTTGTGGCATGATTATGGTGCTGCAGCAAGAATCCCCCTACGAGAAGGGGTTTCTCTCCACTAACTGAAATAATAATCTCTAGTAAAGTGGGTAAGTGTGGGGAAAATACTGTGTGTGTGGATGGTGAGTTGAGGGAAAATCATAACCAAAAATTAGCCTGTGAATTGAGGAAGAGAAACTCACAAAGCAAACTCTCAACCTCACAGTGGAGTTAGAAAAACAAAACAAACTCTGTGTGAAAATAAAAACTTTAATTTCATAAACAACCAGATAGTACATGTATAAGAAACTAAATCAAGTAAGAGGGATAAACAAATATTTGAACATGAAAATTATTCGTTCTTAAAAAATAAGAATAATAAATAAGGAACAATCCCTACACAAACCCTTCGTTCTTAAAAAACAGGAAAGGGCAGTTCCAAAACCCAAAGAAATCCCATGCAAAATGAAACACAGGTGTATTAAATGAGGCAAATCTAAACAACTCAAAGGGAAAGAAAAGCTGACTGCGACACCATTAGGCTCGTAAATGGCTGCGAATCTTCAGGGGTAGAGCGCAGCCGAGCAAAGGGGTTTCTAGTCCAGCGCTGGACCTCTACCCGACCCCCTTGTGCCGAGTCAAGAAAGAAAAAAGAAAGGAACAAACGGAAAACCAGGAGAAAACAACACCAAAACCATGGACACACTTGCATTGGAAACTGTCTTTTTGTACCGGTTTATATTTAATACTGACAGGACACGAGAAATTTGTGTCCTGAATTTGTGCAGGGCTTGTTCCCAGGACTTCGGGAAGCAGAGATACCCTGGAAAAGAGGTTGTATTTTCACGTAGCGGTATCCAAGGACCAGATAAATCTTAAAGTAACAAAAAGTTGAAATAATTAAACACGTAAAAATATACCCACAGCCCCATAAAAAGAAAACTGGTTTGTTCCAGTAATAAGTGATAATAATAATAATAATAAAACAATTATTGAATTCGGATAATTATCAAGGCCTCAGTTTGTGTTATTCGCCTTAGCCTTCGGCTTCAGCAGATAACACAAACTTTGGCCTTGATAATTATCGCTAACATGCTCAACCTCATCCAATAATTGTTAATTAACACAATTTTGATTTTCAAAAAACTTGAGGCTAGCATTCAGGCTCAACTACAAAAGAACTAGCAACTTATTTGCATCTCACTGAATAAGAAAGAGGTCTATTTTCTTTAGACCTATTTTTAATTAAGAGAACGCCGGTAAACGCCACATTTCAAAAGCAAAATCGATGATCACTTTTAAACTACTTCATGATGTCATTGTCAAAATGATTTTAATACTAGGTTTAAAATAAAAGAATCTGTCTTTAACTACAGTAAAAACCCACGGATTAAGAACCTAGTAGATTAAAAGAGCCCGTTAGGTTAAGATTGTCCATTTAGACCCTTTTTACATAAAAATCTGTTTTAGCCTACAATTCTGAAACAGGTTCTTATTTTGAGAAATTAAGTCAAACACTGAACACACAAATTTTATATAACAAGCTCTACGCCATTTTAAACATACTAGGATTAAAGGGAGTTTTCAACATATTATTTCTGCAGATGTAACAAGACTGACACCATCCATTACAGTGTTAAAAGCTGAGATTTAGTTCATAAGCTTCAAATGACGGTTGCCACATCCTGGACCAGTAACAAACTATCACAAACTGCCCTTTCATCGTTTAAGATGCGTGGGATAAGTATATTGAATATTCAGCACAGACGTAATTCTTAACTGCGCTAGTGGTGAAGAACTGTATTTGGCACTACACAAGTATACCTGAGGGGTCAGTTTCCTGCTTGTAAAGTGCGCGTCTGAGTGCGTGTGCGCATGTTAGAATACTGGAAAGGGTGTCAGCGGGTAATACTAGAAGAAGTGAAATCCGTGAGCAAGTGGAAAGAAAGTGCAATATCCATAAGAAGTGTTAGCACATTGTGTTAGAAAAACTTAAGCAAAGGGTGACAGATCAGTTGAGGCGTTATAACGAGAGACGGAATTACTCAGTCCAGACAAAACAGATTGTTTGAATGCAACCAGAAAAGACTTGTCAAGAAATAGAAGGAATCGAAAGGGACAGTGATGCAATACTGGACGCAGACGAGTGCCGAAACGTTTGGGATAGGATTTGGGTTAAAAATGTGGAGCATAATGCAGAGGTCGGATGGTTACAAAATCTAAAACACGATCTGGGTGAACTGGAACAAGGTGAGGTGGAGATGTCGGCACTAATGATTGAAAAACAATTCAAGAAAAGAGCTCGGGCACAATGGTTTGTAGGGCTATTGCTTAAAGATGTTTACACCTTTACATGTGTTAAAGAAATAAACAATTGCGAGTTAAATTGTGTTTGTTTTGATTAGGTAACGATGCATTTAAGTACTTTTGTCGCGTGGCAAAGCAATATGTGTGATAATGATTTATTTGTCGTATGATTAAGATTAATTGTGCGTAACAAATGCTTGTACAGCTGAAGTAAATTGTGCGTAACGAATGGTGCTGCAAGGCACAAAGCTTTTTAGAATGAAGCATACTTGTTATTTCCAGTAGTGTAAAGTTATCTTTATATTTATTACTGAGTGACTGATGATTCAGAAAAGACTTGATCTTGTGTTAAAGCTATGAAACAGTATGTTAAGAAAGGGAGGTGACCACTTCAACAAAGGGGCCACACAAAATGCACGTACTGGAAAACACAACTAAGTTTACTCACAAAGGGGTTCCAGCGTCTCTCACGGAAACTTTCGTGCGTATCCTGCAGGACCTCGTAAACAATTTAATTCATACCTGGATACACTAGGATATATTTCTTATTTGGAATTAATCCATCTGGGCTAATTAACTAGAGAAGTTAAAAGGACTATGTTGACAAGTGCTTCTAGTACATGTTGTCATGCATGTGTAGTAAAGCTGTAACGCTAAACTTAGGTCAACTGTTGTTGTTTCGTGCGGCCGTGGTTACACCTTCCTTAGTTCGTGTTAAGGACGCTGCTTACTATTGTTATTGCGCATACGTTCTGCGCATCTCGAGATACTCGGATTTCCTATGGGTGATGCTTATTAATACAGGGATATTTTTGCGCGGTTCAAAACTATGCGGAGAAAGCAGGACTTAGCAAGTGCTCTTGGAATCCAAATGGAAAATTGTGAGTAACCATGCATTTTTCAGAGATAATTAAGCTTCAATTTGGAAAAGAAGGCCATACATTGCTTTGTATTTCAAAGCTTTTTACAAATATTGTTGATTAATTATCTTCGAAAAATGCGTGGTTAGCCCCGATTTTCTTTTTGGATTTCAATAACACATGTTCAGTAAACCGCGCAAAAACACCTTTGAATTAGTAGGCACCTTCCTTAAGTACTTCTTTTGTAGTTGACGTCATTGCGTTCTAAGCCTCTAATCCTTTGAGCAATGCGTTACCTGGACCGGGGGCGCTAATAAGTAAACGAATCTTTCAATCTCAAGGCGCACTTTTAACAAACCACTCGCTAGAGAACAGACTCCCTAAGATGAATTGTTGTAAGAAGGAAAGAACAAATTAAAAGCAAGTGAGCAGTCAGTTGTTGTTCTGAGTTTCTGTGGACTATGCAGAAGGGAAAAGGGAGTGCGAGCTAATCCTTGCCCGTGGCAAAAAGTTCCCTTCTACAGATGAGAGAATTGTAATCCATTTGAATGAACATCTACGCATGAAATCAGTGGCAGAGTGGTTAACCAAAGGGACGACTGTGTTGATAATAAAGAAGGACAAAGAAAAGGGAGGTGAAGTGTCAAACTTCAGACTAATAACATTCTTAGCACTGATGTGGAAGTTCTTCACTGGGGTGTTGGCGGACACAATGAAGCTGTTATTATAATAATAATAATAATAATAATAATAATAATAATAATAATAATAATAATAATAATAATAATAATAATAATAATTTATGAACTTACTGCGCGTAGCTTAACATGAGAATGATCAGCTGCGCATTACAATTGTAATTGCTTTAGGAAAAACAAACCAATGGAATGAAGAACATATATAAAAAGACAATAAAAAGAATATAGATGCATGCAAGTAAATAACTGACAAAATTGATCACCAATATACAGTTCTAAAAAGATAAGTCTTTAAGATGCGCCGTAAAAACTGTTCACTTTAGTAATTGCACGAAGTTCTTTTGGAAGAGAGTTCCAGAGTGTTGCCGCTGCTGCCATAAAAGTTCTGTCACCTAACGTAACTTTCGATCGAACAGCTGGCATAAAAAGTAAAATACTACCTGAAGATCTAAGGTTATATGAAGACGATCTAAATGTTGGTAAATCGCATAGATATTTAGGGGCAAGGCGGTGAATTGTTTTGAACATAATAAGCAGTAGCTTAAATTGTATCCGGGCTTTAACAGGTAGCAAATGCAGATCACGCAGAAGGGGTGAGATGTGGCAAAACCTAGGTACATTACAAACTAGCCTGGCTAAGGCGTTCAAAACTCTCTGCAATTTGTTAAGCTGGTAGCTGTGCAGCCCGTGGGAGGCACGGTGGCCTCATGGTCAGTGTGCTCGACTTCGGATCGAGTGGTCCGGGTTCGGGTCCTGGCTGGGGACATTGTGTTGTGTTCTTGGGCAAGACACTTTACTCTCACGGTGCCTCTCTCCACCCAGGTGTATAAATGGGTACCGGCGAAAATGCTGGGGGTAACCCTGCGATGGACTAGCATCCCATCCAGGGGGGAGTAGAAATACTCCTAGTCGCTTCATGCTACAGAAACCGGAGATTAGTGCCGGCCTGGTGGGCCTTATAGGCTCGTAGCGGACTTTATCTACCCTGTGCAGCCAGTACAAAAGACTGTTGCAATGATCAACGCGAGATATAATAAATGCATGGACAAGCATTTCCGTTGATTCTCGAGACAAGTACTTGCGAATGCGTTTGATATTATGCAAATGTTAAACGGCAACACCACATAACTTGCTAATATGAGTTGACATAGTGAAATGCTCATCTAATCAGGAGCCTAGGTTTCTGGCTACTGTTACAGGACAACATCAGTCGACCCAACCTTCATGCAATTGATGCTAACCTTTGCCAGCCGCTGCCTAGTAGCTATAATTAAAAATTCTGTTTTATCATCGTTTAACATGAGATTATCCGAAATCATCCTAATACCACTGATACAAATGTAAAGCACTAACTGTGACTAGAAAAAAGACCCCGATTGGTTTCGACTACACCCTTGATGGCACAACGTTAACAACTGTCTCAGAAGAAAAAGATCTTGGCGTCATCATAACTAGTACGCTCTCTTGGGACTCACACATCCACACTATCACTGCGAAAGCAAGCAAGCTTCTTGGTTGCTTAAACGAATATGTCCCCTGCTTATTGACGTCTCTGTTAAGCGCTCCCTCTATTTGTGTTTGGTCAAGTCACAGCTGTGTTACCCCACCCAAGTCTGGTCGCCCGCTTACGTTACTCTGAATGCTAAGGTAGAACAGGTGCAGAGACGTGCAAGCAGGTGGATTTTACGCACGCGCAGAAGCGAGACGTCATAAAAGGTGCGACTTACCATGCTAGACTTACTTCCACTCTCAAAGACTTGGTCTTTTTTTTATAAATGCCTTTACTGTAGTACTGATTTAGATGTCCTGAACTACTTATCTTTTGTTTCCCACCTTCGTACAAGACAAAGTAACTCCTTTAATCTACGCAATCCTCTTTGCAAAACATCTACCTTTCAGGCCTCCTACTTTAAAAGAATAGTTAAACTATGGAACCTTGCTTGTAAGCTACAACAAGTTGCAAAAATAGTGGAGACACTTCACCTTCTTGGGGCGTTATTAATTTACTTATTATCTCTCACACTGCAGCTCCCCTCCCCACCTTATCAGTGTTGCCAGCAAGACAAAAAAATTGTTGCAAACTTAAACAGTCAACATTGAAAGGGGGAGAGGGGAAGAGAATTGGGAAAGGTTTAAATTCTAGATACGGCGGGTATTGGAAGCTAGAAAAGGTGTTTTTTAATGAAAGTGTCTCAACAATTTTGCAACTTGTTGTAGCACCCCCAACCAGTTTTTCCTCGCCTGCTGGCTTTCAACTCTTTGTCGGTAAATTAGTATGCTCTCACCTGTCAAGGGTACATGAAATCAATTACCCCTGCCCGTGGACGCTAGTCCCTACGTGCCCATGCCACTGTTTGAGTATCCATTTTATTGTCCTGTTGCACCTGTCCCTTTTGGGTTTTGCTCCCTTCTTTTCTTTTTTCTTTTTTTTTTGGCTTTTCGTTGTTTCGTGTGTGGTGTTATTGTGAATTTATGAATTTATGTTATATATTATAAGAGGAGTGCGTACCCAATAAAGCTAATATAAAAAAAATACAGTCAGTCGTGGACTTGACATCCGCAGATCGATTAGGGCTGAATAATACATAAAACTGTGTATCGTTTGCTTAGCAGTGGACTTGTGGGAGGTGGCGTTCAACGATCTAAAACAGATCTGTTGCCAGAGGAACAGAAGGGATGATGCAAAAGGAAGACTCGAGGAAAACAAGACTGAAAAACTGTAGAAAGCGAGGAAAAGACCTAGGAATGGCATGGGTGGACTATATCAAAGCACACGACCTGGTTTTTCACTCTTGGTTATTGAATGTGCGAACTTGTTTGGCATCCCAAGGAATTTGACTGGAATAGTCCAAAACAGTATGAAACCAAGTCCTGGGTGAGGTATTAAAAGGTGAATCTTCCAAGGAGAAAGCCTCTCTTCATTGCTGAGGAAAGGATAACTTCAACTCCAAATTCAATTCTCTTGCATACTTCACTGCATCTTTGCCTAAGGATTGATAGCCTCGCTCGGATGCTCTCTCGTCAAAATCTCGTACACTTCCTATCATTGGGTCAGGGTTCTCATAAACCTTCAAAGCTGCCTTGATCTTGTTCAGCTTGTATTCCAGCTCCACTGATCGGAGGCCTCTTCCGCCTATACTTCTTGTCAGATAAAGCACTGCATTCGAGCTTGTAGGGTGCCGATCACCATTTTCAGTAATAATCTTTCTCGTTTCCCGATCAATTTGTCGAAGCTCAGCTAGCGGCCAGGTCTGGGTCCACATCAGATACGATAACGTAGGTAGTGCAAACTGATTGGATGAGTTGACTTTATTCCAATCAGAGAGAGGACTAGACCATATGACAGATATCTTCTGAAGATATATCTTCGCTGCCTGTTGTAGGGCCAGCTTGTCGTCTTGTTTCAGGTTTTCTAGTACTCCAAGGAACTTGTATCGTTCACCCTCATTCAGACTTGCTGTCTCGGTTGAGTGGTCTAGTTTCTCTTTTGATCCATTATATACTTGTTTGCCACGCTTCACGTTGATGATGGAACACTTCTTTGGGTTTCATTCTAAGCACAACGGATGTCTCTCATTGCAGCTTGAGTACTTATCAGCACTCTCTGTAACTTACTTTCAGTCTGTCATCTATGTACAGAAGGTCTGTGATCTTAGTGGAGATAGGTTATTTAGCTTATATCCTTCAGTCGCTTTGAGCATCCATGCCACGGGGCTTAAACATAAGGCAAATAGTCTCAGGCACAAAGCATCACCCTGAGGTAGTCCTCTTTCAAATCAGATCTTCTCTGACGTTTCCAGGCCATTCTTCGTCTTTGCCACGATTCTGGTATTCCACGAGGAATACAAGTTCTTCACACATGCTTCTGTCCAGCTTGGGAACTTGTGAAGGGCCATCATGGTACTTAACCACTTATGATTTACTGAATCATAAGCCTTTTTTACATCTATCCATGCCGTACTGATGTTACGCTTTCCTCTTACACAGTCCTGTATCACCATCCTGTATATCAATAAATTATCACTAGTACCGCTACATCCACTCTTGGCTCCTCTCTTTTGACTCTCCATCAAGTTGTTCCTGTCTAAGAGGTGGTTAATAGGAAGAATTAACCACCGCTGAAAAAGATGAGAGTCCGTGCGATGGACGTACCGTACACGACGCTCGAATGGAAAAAAAGCAATTAGAAAGAAGAGAACGTTTGCGAGGCGATATGCAAGAAACCCAACTGAAGAGAACAGAGATCTCATGAAAACGTGGAGGAATATTGCTACAAGACTTCGGTGGAGAGCAATCAAAGAGTATTGGAGAGAAAAAGCCGATGATCTCAAAACAAATCCAAAGAATTTTTACAGTGTTTTCAAGCCTTTTCTTCCCTCAAAGTCGAAAAAGTGTGAAAGAACTTTACTTAACCTTAACATAGAAGGTGTCATTGAAAGTGATCAACGCAAGAGCGCGTAGCACTTTGCCAAATATTTCTCTTCAGTGGCTAATGACATTGGTGATGCTCGTTTATTAGGTATGTCCGAGGACCAGTTGTATTATCATGAGTTGCAAAGTTGCAATGGTCGACCTCCTGGGGACTCCCCACAATTTAAATTCCACGTGCTCGAGCCGAAGAAAATTGGGGTGGCATTGTCTAAGTTGGATCCTACCAAGAGCACAGGTCACTATCTATTACGTCCTAAGATCTTAAAGATAGCGAGTAGGGAGCTTTCTTATCCCCTGGCCGACTTATACAACCGCTGCAATGGGTCTTGTGATTGGCCACTGCAATGGACGAAAGGTGACTGGGCAGTGTTTAAGAAAGATAACAAACAGGCCCCGGTGGTTCGAAGGGTGGATAGCGCTATCCACTGGATGACTCTAGGTTTTGCTAGTGCTTATCCCCTGGATATTAGTGATTTATCCGGTGGATAGCGTTTATCCACCTTTTGAACAACCGAGGCCAGGACATCAAGAACTACAGACCTGTTACTGTACTAACGATGATAAGGAAGGTCTTTGAGCAGCTACTGAGCAAACAGCTGACATCATTTATAGGCCCAATGTTAAGCAACAACCTAACTGCATATCGAAAGGGTCAGAGCTGTGAAACCTCCCTAATTGGATTGGTAGAGAGATGGAAACAGGCTGTTGATAACAGGAACGTTGTTGGAGTCTTGTCCACCGATATGTCAAAGGCATTCGGTTCGCTGCACCCTTCCTTACTGATCAATACGCCAAGAGCATACGTTTTTTTTAAATAATTCACTAGACTTGATGCGATCATGTTTCAGAAACAGGAAAAACAGAGTGAGGATTAGTCAAGATACAACAAGTGGTTGGTACACGACCACAAGAGGTTGTCCCCAGGGATCGGCCTTCGGGCCTCTTCTTTGGAATGTTTTCCAAAACGATCTGCATTTCTCCACTGATGAAAACAGGCTATTTATGTACGCTGATGACCATCAACTGTTTTCAGTGGCGAAGACAACTAGCGAGGAGGAATGTTTTTTAACTGAGGAAGGAAACAACTTCTCTGAGTGGTGCAACAACAATCTTTTACAAGGAAATTATTCAAAGTATCAGGTGATGTGTCTGGGCCCGAGGAATAATCACAAGGATTTACACATCGTTATTAATGACACTGAATTGATCAGAAATCAGAGATAACGCTCTTAGGGGTTACCTTAGACGATCAACTATCATTTTCGAGTCATGCACGCAGTGTTAATACAAAAGTCTCCTGTCAAACCAGTGTTCTTTTGAGATTACGTAACCTTATTCCGACATCTGCTAAATCACACATTGTTAAATTTGCTATACTACCTTATCTTACATATTGTCAGACTGTCTGGCATTTCTGTCGTTCTTCTGATGCCAGAAAACTAGAACGAATTCAAGAAAGAGCACTTCGAGCTGTCTATTGTGACAATAAATCGATGTATGAGGAACTCCTGCAAAGAGCGAAACTACCAAACACTTCATACACGACGACTGCAAGCCATTGCAATCATAATGGCCACTCACTTCTGTCCCCAAGGTGGTTGTTGTGGACATTTCTGTGCAGAAATGCTCCAAAGGAGATGCATGCCCAATTACGATGTGTCCCTTTAAGGTGGCTTACTACAGTTTTCAGAAGAAAGAAATCAAGATTTTGAAATATCTGTGAAATTAAAGCAACAGGATGTCTCTTCTGAAGTGTTAGTCACTGCAATTGAAGTAAAATGTAATTTTACCAAACAACCTGAAATGGAAATCAGGGGAAAATGCTAAATATAGTGACCGAGCTCCTGGAGAGGGGACTGGAAACTAGGCATTTCAATGCCTTTTTGTCCAAACCTAGCCGCACTACCAGGGTTAAAATTTTAAGAATTAGTAAACAATATAAAGACGAAACCATCAACATTATTTTAAAAAGATCTATTAGACAGCTTTTTAGTTATTATCAGAATAGACGAAAATCGACGTTTTTGTCATTGCGAAAAACCTGTCTGACAGGTTTAACTATTTATTTCTGTACATGATTATTTTTTCTCGCCAAGAAATTCCGGAAATTTTAAGGTGGGGTCGTACGGCTAGTTTTTGAGGAAAGGGCTCTTGAAATGTCTAGTTTTCAGAGCCCCCTCCAGGAGCTCGGTCAATACATTTAGCATTTTACCCTGATTTGCATTTATTTGTTTGGTAAAATTACATTTCTTTGTATTTTAGATCGAATTGTCTTGTTAAATTAAATACGGTTCTTTCTCCGTATTGGCGTGTTTGGTCTCTTGTTCAACGGAACAGAGCGTACGGTTTACTGGAAACAGCCAGAATCCTTCGCAAAGTCTTAGACACCTAAGGGCATGCGCAGTGACTTGTTGTCAGGGGAACACTCCAGCAAGATTCAGCAGCTGTTCTTAATGGAATAATGATGATGATGATGATGATAAATGCGGGAGTGAAACGATAATGAGGAAAGTTATGTCTGGACTGTTGACATGAGGTGTGCTGACAAACTTTGGCAGTTATGTCATTCCCTCCAGTAACCTACCTAGACTATAGATAACCCAGGGGATCTTGTGGGATTCACAAGGGTGGAAAATGGCCGACTTTACTGTATAGTCGGTTAAATCAGACAAATAATAATATTAATAATGAAAGGAATGAATGGAATATAGGGCTATTAAATTACGTTAAGGTCATAACTGTCCAGTAATATTCCTGGGACTGAACTTGACGAGAATAATAGAGATGTATTCCCCCAGTTGTGATAACTCAATCTTTATGACCAGCTAAAAATGCTTCCAAATAACTGTTTTACAGATTGTCTAATTCCCTTCATTTTCCAACAGTAGAGAAAAGGGTTGAGTAACGAGTTAAAGAAAAGAAGTGTTCCTGTAATACTCCCCAATAACTTGTAACGTGTTCCAAAAAGAGGTTCGCCACGCGAAGCTGTAACAGCAGTTGCAACGGTGTACGGCAGATAGCATATTACTAAAATGGAATGAACCCAAATGGCATTGGAAACTGTCTTTTTGTACCGGTTTATATTTAACACTGAAAGGACACGATGATTTGACCCCTGAATTTGTGCAGGGCTAGTTCTCAGGACCTCTCTTCTTTGGGAAGAAGAGATACCCTGGGAACGAGGCTGTATTTCCACCTGGCGGTGTCCAAGGACCAGATAAATCTTAAAGTAACAGCAAGATGAAATAATTATAAACGTGAAAATATACCCACAGCCCCATTAAAAGAAAACTGGTTTGTTCCAGTAATAAGTGAAGGTAAAAGCGAAGTTCGCAACCCAAGAAATTGTCACAGAGAGGCGAACGCGCGGCAAAGTAACAACTTGTCGGTATCTCAACCTAAGCTGCAGAGCAAGCAGTCTGTCCACACTTATTGCAGTCAACGTGGTGATGGACTGTCCACAGAGTACTGTACTCACAGCAAAAGCCAAGCCTTCGCTCTTACTACACAAGCTCCAATTCTTTTCTTCAACTGCCATACGATAAACGACAAATAGCGGTAGAGAAACGAGTCCGACACAGAGGTCCGTGATGGAAAGACATCGAAAAAGGACTCTAAATGGTGGGTGGATAGAGGAAACTTTGTGAAGAACAAGTAGAATCAGGAGATTCCCACAAATCATAAGAAGTGAAATAACTGAAGATATAGTAGTCTGTATAGTACTGTATTCGAATCCGGTGACAGGCTTGCGAGAACTTAAAGCTTCCGAACACGCAGATAAAGAAACTTCATCTTGATTGCCGTGCACTGTAGATACCGTAGAGTTGATCATTATTGACTGAGGTCGCTACAGACGAACTGCAACCACCACTTGAACACTTGTAGTTGTATGAGACTGCTACTGTGCGTATTCTAGAAAGTAAACGCAAAATGCCGAAGAAAAGGTGCTGATGGTGAAGTCTTATTCACTTTTTTCAATGACTTGATTGACATTTCACAAAATGAAAAATAGAGATGGCATTGCCCGTTAGAGTACGTTGCTAACGTTATTGCTTACATTTTAAACTGAGTTGAAATTCGACCAAGGAACTGTAATAAATTATAATTGGAGGAGACTGACTCATTTTGATTCATTTTATTGATTGAGCGTTAAATTGAGCATTTTTTAGGCTTCATAATCGACTGTATTTTATTTCCCATACAAAGTGTTATAACGCTTTTAAATTCTCAACGGCTGTCTGTAGTGACGCGAGCTTGGGCTGCCGATGGTTTAAGTTGAAAAAATGGAACGACAATGCCGTTAATTTTTTGCACAGAATACAGCTGCATTCAAGCAAAGATGATAGAGATATCCGTTTCAAATTTCTCCTGAAAACGTTATATTCTCTGATGTTCTAATGTTGTTGGAAAGATTGTTCCAGTGTTTGGCCGCTTGATAAGTAATGGAGTGAAGCATAAAGGCGTGAATTTGGTCTTGGGAGGAGCAGCTTAAATTGGCCGCGAAGACTTTATTCACTTCTTCGCAAGATGAACATTTCGCGAATATAATTCGGTACTGGGTCATGAATAATCTTGTAGACCAAAATAAGGGCTTGCTTGATGCGTCGATGTTCCAGGGAATCAATCTTCCCAAATTATGTGGTTTTGCTTCACTCCTTCAGCCGATTGAAAATTCAAGCTTTTTATTATACCGCTACCGCTAAACAGCTCTAAAGAAATATAGCTTTTAAATAAGAGTCACGGTCTTGCCAATTCAAAGATCCTCTCAGCCCCGCGCAAAACTAATTGAAAACATATTTACTTTTCCATTTCAGGCCAAGCAAGGAAACTGGAAAAACTTGAAAAGAAGGTATGCCTTTTATCGTTGAGAATGAAATGAAATCACGGTAACTTTGAGGAAAAAATTCTTGTTTCCATCGCTCTCCTAACCTTTCCCGTCCAAAAGTGAATGTCGAAACAGTTAAGAAAAAATTTATGGAATATAAATAGCTGTCGCTGCTTGTCTTTAGTGTAAGGCTGACCAAGAAATGAGTAAAAAGAGTGAAAAGTAAAATGATTGCTTAAATTGTAACCGTGGTCAAACCATGAGAAAAAAAGCTCTCTATGAATTCCCTTGGTGTAAAAGTCGAATAATTAATTTTACGTTGGGTTTTTTTTTTTTGGATTACTTTTTTTTACTTTTATATTTTTTTTTGTGTGTGTTTTCAAAATCAAGGTGGCTTCCTTAAAGCACTGTTAGCTAGAGCCGGGAAACCTTCTGGTTTCGCTGTGCTCAACAGCAATGGCCGCTTGAACCAGAGTCTCCTTGTGGCAGGTTACGACAAATACTCTTTGTACGACTTGGGCTGGCAGTCTCTTCACATGGCGGCCGCTGCTGCCTGCAGAGGAAGCACCAGTTCAGGGGGCTCTGGCTGCTGTCACAACGTCGTCCTTGTGCGTAACGCGGCTGATAAGAAGACCTGTGCTCAGATTTGTGCCCAGTCTCCGTTTCGCAACTGTGACGCAGAAGTTTCCATTCATGGAAAAACAGGAAAAGCCACTCAAAACGGAGAGCAGATTGGCGCCTTCTACAACTATCATTGCGGTGAAGCGTACGGCGGAGGGAGTGAGGTGTCACGCTCTGTTAGTGACATCACTCGGTACCCAGACCCATATCCCTACTACAGCTTTTGCTGTTGCCGGAAGTAAAAGAAAGAGTGTAAACAGAACGTGTTTCCTAGTTTAGATGTACGCTGTGATACTTTGACTAGCGTTGTCTCTTCGGTTTGAGGGTAATAAAGGTGTCACAATTATTTGTTGTGACTTTTACTGCCGAATTTTTGTTTTCCGTTTCGCTTTTAAATTGACTCGCGTAAGTTAAGCCCCCCATAAATAAGAAATCATTATAATGGAGAGGAATACAATTTATTAATGCAGAAAAAGAGGCAGTACTAGGAAACAGTTTTGCTTTCGAGGTAAATTGGTTGCTTAGTCCTATTTTAGAATTGATTGTTCTACTGTCCAGACTTAGTAGTTCGGACAACACATCAAAAAACTGCATAGCATCTTCACCCAGCTTCCTGTACCTCCCTTTTTAATTCCCTCCGCGCATTCCTCCTTCCTCTCTCCCTCTTCCCATGCCACCTCCATGCTAGACTGCAAGCAGTCTCCCTTTTTCTGGAATATATTCGGTAAGCGATCTAAATTTTGAACTGAACATTATTGAATCTTTTAATATCAGCGCACTAAATATTGGAAAACACTTTCCCACGGGCGTAGAGGGAGGCTGAGTTCGCTGATAAACAGTATTTAAGTCTAAACACCCATTTCAAATAGCGCTGATAAACAGTATTTAAGTCTAAGGACCCATTTCAAAACGGTTAGCTTTCAATTGGTTAATTGGTTAGCTTTACATGGGTTCTTAGACTTAAACTCAGCCTCCCTCTACGCCAGTGGGAAAGTGTCACCCCTAAATATTAGCAGAACAAATTTTCTGACTTGGACATCCCCTCTGATATTAAACATTGTAACTCTCATCCCTCTGTTACGACTGCTTCCTTTAAAAATTTCCGATCTTGACCTGGACGTAACCAAGATGAAATGTAAAGACTATTAATCTATGCTTGTGAGTTGTAAGGCAGAGAAGCCAAATTTTGCCCTAAATCTCTCAAATTGGACTTCCGGTTATCAGAACACCAACTATTGGAGGTATAACAGGAAAAACGGGAAACAAAGCCAAAATTTGTTGCTCAGAGTAGACCCGCGCTATATTTTTCGCAACAACTTTCTTCAACCCGCAAAAAATGTTTTTGTTGCGCGACAAGTTGATCATGCAAGGTGAAAAACGGGAAACATCGACCCAAACTGGCAACGAAACAATGTTGCGCGCCAAGTTGAGGGTTTTTGTATCTTGTATTTCGCCGCCTTTAGTATCACACCTTTGAGAACTATCACCGGGGATAAGATTAAAGAAGCTGAAGGATGAGAGCTCACGGCAACCTCTCGTTGGCGGCTGCCAGATGTATGCATTGGGAAGCACTAGCTAGTTTTCCCGGCATCGGCAGAAAATGCGCTGCATGGACAAGGCATTTCTCAACGTGCTGAAACGAAAAGTCTAATAACTTCCACAAAAATTTGTCGGCTATATATATCATTGTCGACGAATCGCACACAATAGAAACATGGACAGGGAAACGTAAACGGTAAGTTGAAATTTCACTTCGATCTTGTGTTCTTTCCCTAGCGAATTATTGTAGTACTGTACGGTACTATAAGTTAATTTATGCCTTTACATTTATGATTCCGCTAGTTGCACTGCAGTAACTAACCAAAAAATTGGCAGAGGCCTCTTTTCCCGTACTCGTCAGCCCAGCGAACGCAAAAGGAAAGAGACTTCTGCTAGCAGGGAATAGACGAACCTTTCAGGAACTAATTTGAAGAGAAGGAGATGAAACTAGGAAATGAAATACAAATCTGCCGGTGTGCGCTCTCGTTTTAATTAGAACTTGGTATTTGGTCATTTCACGTTGCACATTTGTAGACAAATCCGAAGAAGTGTACAAAATTTCAAAACGCATGTCTAGAACAACCGTTTTGCTTTTTAAGTGCCAATTTTTACTGACGTTCTTGTTGAGGTCCGCGTTAAAGATTTTTAAGTCCATTATCACAAAAAGAACGCACCCTTGGACAAACCGAGGTCATGCACAGCCTTCTATCCTCTAACGCCTGCTTTCTTCCCACCCATTGCCCGATACTGTTTTCACACGGCCTCGATGCCCAAAAATTTGGGAGTCCCCGCAGCTTTGGATTGGGTGAATGTCACCGTTTATAAGCCATTCGGAAGCGACGTTATAATACGTGCGGGGAAAAATTTACACGTACGTGTGAAAATTACGCTCAGCCCTTAGCTCATTGATGATTGTTTAATCGAGAAATTCTTGTAAGTACATGTAAATTTCCCTCACGAATTATAACCAAGTGAAGCTATGATCCTCGCAGTTATGAACGCAAAGTAGAGAAGCCTGAAATTTTCAGGAGTTCAACGGGGTTTGAACCCGTGACCTCGCGATGCCGGCGCGATGAATTATATAGCGAATTACAACGTCACTGTTGTAGTTCGCTTTGACGTCATTTACATACATACATACATACTTTATTCGTCCCAAATGGGCTTTTCAGAATAAAGAAATAACTAATGCTATATACAAGAAAATTAATTAACAATTAACTAGTAAGTAAGATGACATAAACAAACCGATTAATTGTTAATGAACAAATTAATTAATGAGATAAAAACAGCATAAATCGAGCAATTATATTTACATTTTTAGTTGAGCATTGTAACTTGTTGTGAAACGTCAATCAGTAACGGCCTACCATCGCATAATAAATCAGTTATTATTCGTTTAAGGTAGCTTTTAAATCTTTAAATCTTGAAGTGATTCGACGAATTGATGAATCTTAGCGCATTTTTTCATAGTTAGTAGACAAAGGACACCTGCGAGGTAGGGGCATTAAGATTTGCGATTTTCGCCTTCTTTTAGACCGGGTTTTTCGGTTTTTGCGCCGAAAAACTTCGCTTTCCCATTTTAAGAATTTGATTTTCGGTTTTCGGCATAGATGAAAGTGGTTTTTCGGATTTGATATCCTATGCAGTTTTCGGTTTTTCCTATTTGGTGTAGGGTTTCGGTTGGGTCCAGAGCTTTAACAAACACTTTAAGTGGACGAGAATTTTAGCATTAATCAGAGAACAGGACCGAAGCAATCGAATACTCTATTTAATTTTCACAACAAATTATAACTGTCATTGTTAGTTTGTAAGTATTCTGCTCGATTAGAATATTTAACTACTATTCACCGAAGTGGAGGTCACGGCTCGGTAAATATCCACCACTAGCGACCACTAGCCACCATCGACACTAAGAAAGTACTCTTACGTCTGAGGTCCTTGTTGTGACTTGATAGTGTATTCACAGGAAATCCACCATTACCGTGTGATGACTCCTTTGTTGTCATGGCAACCTACTACGTCATATTAATGACCGCGTCTTGTTAAGCGATTTGGTACCCTAAAATTGCTGTTACATGAAACAGTATTGTAGAATTAATCCTTCTAATAAGAAGTTACCTCCAAAAAATTGAAACAGGCTTGAGCCACCTGGGAATGAAATTGACTAAAGTCAGTAGTGATGACTCGGTCTTTATGACCAGCTAAAACTATTTCGAAGTAACTGTTTTACAGCTTGTCTAATTCCTTTCATTTTCCAGCAATAAAGAAAAGGGTTGAGGAGCGAGTTACAGAAAAGAAGTATTCCGGTACTGTTCCCCAATACTTTGTAACGAGTTCCATAAAGAGGTTCGCCACGCGAAGCTGTAACAGCAGTTGCAACGGTGTAAGGCAGATAGCATATTACTAAAAGGGAATGAACCCAAATGACATTGGAAACTGTCTTTTTGTACCGGTTTATATTTAACACTGAAAGGACACGAGGATTTGTGCCCTGAATTTGTGCTAGGCTAGTTCCCAGGATTTCCACCTGGTAGTATCCAAGGACTAGATATATCTTAAAGTAACAGCAAGATGAAATAATTATACACGTGAAAATATACCCACAGCCCCATAAAAAGAAAACTCGTTTGTTCCAATAATAAGTGAAGGCAAAAGCGAAGTTCACAACCCAAGAAATTGTCACAGAGAGGCGAACGCGCGGCAAAGTAACAACTTGTCGGTATCTCAACCGAAGCTGCATAGCAAGCAGTCTGTCCACACTTATTGCAGTCAACGTGGTGATGGACTGTCCACAGAGTACTGTACTTACAGCGAAAGCCAAGCCTTCGCTCTTACTACACAAGCTCCAATTCTTGTCTTCAACTGCCATACGATAAACGACAAATAACGGTAGAGAAACGAGTCCGACACAGAGGTCAGTGATGCAAAGACATCGAAAAAGGACTCTAGATGGCCTGTGGATAGAAGAAACTTTGGGAAGAACAAGTAAAATCAGGAGATTTCCACAAATCATAAGGAGTGAAATAACTGAAGAAATAGTAGTCTGTATAGTACTGTATTCGAATCCGGTGACAGACTTCCTATAACTTACAGCTTCCGAACACGCAGATAAAGAAACTTCATCTTGGTTGCCGTGCACCGTAGATACCGTAGAGTTGACCATTATTGAATGAGGTCGCTACAGACGAACTGCAACCACCACTTGAATACTTTGCTAACACAATTGTTTACATTTTAAAAGTTGAAAACTACACCTGTCAGTCGACTGTTTAGTAGCGAATAATTTACGCGCGTGCAGGTGTTTGCGTCTAATCTCAGTTTTATATATATAATTAAGCTTTTGTTCAAGAGCGATTTGCTTGACATAAACAAGCAAAGCTGAGAAACTAAAAAAGCAAACTAATGACATAATCTCGGAAACACATCTGGAAATTTTTTTGCATGGAAAAATTGATTATGGTTTTTAAACTGAAGTGACCTGATCTAAAATTTATCTAATGAAACACTTAAATGGACGTTCAAGATTGTTTTCATTCATATTGTACATTTGGTTTTTACATTTCCGGACAAGAAAATCAGGCTTTCACTCAAATCTTAAATTATCAGCTCACAATCAACTTTCCAAACAATGGTAATTAGATTACGTACATTGCTCAGAAACAGTTTTGTGTAAACCATTTGCGTTTTTTGAGGTTGAAGGAAATTAGTAAAAGAAAATGACATATAACATATTTTAACTCCGTTTTCATACAGATGAATGTTTTTCCTTTATCTCTGTAGTGTATTTGAAATTTTGTGCACCATCACTATTAGATTTTGCTTTCGGAAAAGGTTAATTTTCCAAACTCGCAAGATGGGTGCTCGTTTGAAGCTTGTCATTTATTAATTAACACCAATTCAGTTGATTTTCAAAACAACTTGAGGCCAGGACTCAGGTTCAAATACAGAAGGAACCGCAACTTATTTGCGTGTCACTGAATAAGAATAACGTCTATTTTATTTGGACTCATTTTTGAGAGAACGCCTCCAGACCACTTTATGTTGTCATTGTCAAAATGAATTTTAATCTTAGGCTTAAAAGAAACTGTTTTTATTAATTATCCGACTTCTGTTAGTGAAGTAGCCGACGATTTTCCGTGGGCTGTCGGCACTTGTGGTGAAACCCCTGAACATTAGAGCATAGCTGAACAAGGCGTATTTCGAGAGCAAGTATTCGAAAGCCGAACACCTGTACGCCAGCGATCTTTGCAAAATGATCCGATATTTTAGTGTTCACGTAGTAATCAAGGGGTGGCTATTTGAGTTTGCAGTACTCTAGCTTAGTGTTAAGTTCTTTTGAGTGGTCAGAGTGTTTTCATGCTAGGTTTAAAAAAAATTATTGGTTTCACTATTCCTGGCAGTTCCCCAGCAAGGTCACGGTTGTTATTTTATAATTAACAGATCGCTTAGAATAAAGGGGGTAGTTTCTAAAGAAACTGTGGTGCTGCGTCGGTGGGGAAGTAGTATACAAAAATTTGGTTTTATCAACGGAGTTGATAATGTAAATTGACCACCGTACAGGGATTCTAAAAGCTGACGTTTCGAGCGTTAGCCCTTCGTCAGAGCGAATCGAGGAATTATGGGCTGTGTGTAGTTTTTATAGTGGAGTAGGAGCTACGCTATCGGTGGTAACATGGAATTCTGTCATTCCATTCACCCTTACTTTCCATCCTCATAATCACGCAGTCAAAAGTATCATTCTTAATAACTTTAAATTACTCCAAAATGATCCCGAGACTGGTAGAATATTTTCGCAATCTCCACTAATTTCATTCAAACGTGACAAAAACGTAGGCAACTTTTTAGTTAGAAGCGCACTCAAAACTAACGAGCAACCCGGCACTTTCAAACGCGCGCGCTCACGATGCAAAACTTGTCCTTTCACTCTTAACTAGGCGACCGATTCCGCGACAAGGATGCATCTAAGCCAGTCACTCGTTATTTTAATCTCCCTAGCAACTCCAAACATCACATGGCCATCTGCGGCCTTTCCCTACATCAAGGTACGACGGAAAGCCGCAACAATCTGGAACAAAAATTGATCTTCCAAATCGGCACCCTTAATCCTCACGGTATCAACGAACGCTTTTCATTTAACTAATGTAATCCTATTTTTCACGTTGCCATGTTACCACCAATAGCGCCGGAAGCTGCGACTCCACTAAAAAAACTACACACAACCCATAATTCCTCGATTCGCTCTGACGAAGGGCTAACGCTCGAAAAATTAGCTTTTAGAATCCTTGTACGGTGGTCAATTTACATTATCAACTCCGTTGATAAAACCAAATTTCTCATAGAAACTCGTTTCTAAGGTTCTATTTGCTCTTTAGTACCCGCGATTAAAACATGTCTTCTCCTATTTGAGAATGTTCTTTTTCTGTATTTCCTGGAAATAACTCAACTTCATTCTTTGGTCTGTCCTTGCGGTTCCAGGACGAGAAAGCGATTCTCTTTGATGTAAAAACAAAAGGCTTTTACATACGTTTCACTTGCGGTGAATGGTAAATTGGTAAAAGTGGGAATCGTACAGCTGTCCTGGCACAGCACTTTTGCCACGTGCGTTTAATAATTTATGTAGTAGACGGAGCATTAAGCCCTTCCCCCTCTATGCGTAGTCCTTTGTTTTGATTTTGTTATGTAACAATCATAAATTATTTTCCTCTGTGCATATACTGTGTAACTAAATTCCTGATATTGTAACCTGTTTCTCAATATTTTTGTAACTTGTCATACTCCGATCGTGCTAATTCTAATCTGATGTCGACAAACCTGTAAAATACTGTTTCAAACAAACGAATTTCTCTCATGTGAAAAATATGTGAGCTCATGTAACTGACGCGCAGGCGTAGTGCGTCTGGCAGGTGTTATTTTGGCGCGTGATTGGCACTTAATTGACCGGTCAAACTAAGAACATTGGAAAAATAGAGTTAGCTGAAGGAGAGCTGTAAGGCCGACCCAAGTACAGCAGATAAAGAAGTAAACCAACAAGATTGTTGAGGAGTCTTCCATTCCCCCAATATTTCCTTCAACAATATGCAGCATAAAAATTTTGAGTGTGAATTGACAACGCCTGTTCTTTTTGGTGATTCTGTAAAGATGTCGGTTAAATAGAGGTTATTAAGAGCTGTAGAATTCTGGCAAACCATTTCCACGCCTAATTTCATATTAAGTGTAATTGAGGTGGTTTACAAAGTACTATTTGTGTCTATGTTGCCGGTAAAATCCGTTCTCAGGTTGAATCCGTTTTTACCAAGGTTAAACTGTTGATCCCCATTTTACCTAGGTTGAATACGCACCGCACTCAGATGAATTGAAGAAACTTTTGTTTGGAGCCTAAATTAAGCCTAGAGAAAAATTAGGGTCAGGTTAGGATTAGTTTTGGTTATTATACATGAATATCAATTGGCTTTTATACAAAAGTAAATAAAGAAAAGAACTGTGTTGGGTTGAGCATGCTCGTCGCTGTAGTGCAGTGGTGAACACACAGGACTATAGATCTTGAGGGTCCGATTTCGAGTATCGGTAAGTACATTACTTACTATGTTGTAAAGTTGAGAGTGAATGGATAAGTATATGAATACAGAAAACCGATAAAATGATACGAAAGATGAGATGCGTAAGACAGAGGGGAGAAAAAGGTGTTTTCAGTCCTTTTTGGGCGGTTGATAGCTGCTTTAAACTAAAAGAAACAATGCATATTCAACCTAGATAAAATGAGGAATACCAACTTAACTTGTAGGTAAAAACGGATTCAAACTGAGACCGGATTTGACCGACAACATCTACCACGCCGCCAATGCATTTTTCTAATAACGCCCTCATCTCTGAAGGAGGCGGGGCTATTTTGGAGCTTTTGGCTGATAATCACGTTGAGGAGCTGTTTTCTTCCCCCAATATTCTTAATCCTTTGACCGTCTCCATTCAGCCCAACGAGAAAAAGCGTCTTATTTTGGATTTGAGGCATATCAATTTTCATATTTTTAAGCAGAAATTCAGGTGTGGAGCCGGGTTTGCATACCATTCGAGATGTAGCGGTACAGGATACGGAGCAGAGGAGAGATGAGGCGTTATTAGAAAAATGCATTGGCGGCAGGGTAGATGTCGGTCAAATCCGGTCTCAGTTTGAATCCGTTTTTACCTACAGGTTAAGTTGGTCATCCTCATTTTACGTAGGTTGAATACGCGCTTTACCTAGTTTAAAGCAGCCATCAACCCCCCAAAAAGGACTGAAAACACCTTTTCCTCCCCTCTGTCTTACGCATCTCATCTTTCGTATCATTTTATCGGTTTTCTGTATTCATACACTTAGCCATTCAGTATCAACATTACAACATAGTAACTAATGCACTTAACCGGTGCTCGAAATCGGACCCTCCAGGTCAGGTTCAAACGACGGATAGCTCTATCCGCCGGATAAATCACTAACCAGTGGATAAGTCAGAGCAAAACCAATTGTGCTATCCAATGGATAGTGACTTATCCGGTGCAAAGCGTTATCCACCTTTTGAACAACTGGGGCCAGATCTATAGTCCTGTGTGTTCACCACTGCACTACAGCGACGAGCATGCTCAACCCAACACAGTTCTTTTCATTATTTACTTTTGTATAAAAGCCAATTGATATCCATGTATAATAACCAAAACTAATCCTAACCTGACCCTAATTCAGTTTTTCTCTAGGCTTAATTTAGGCTCCAAACAAAAGTTTCTTCAATTCATCTGAGTGCGGTGTGTATTCAACGTAGGTAAAATGGGGATCAACAGTTTAACCTAGGTAAAAACGGATTCAACCTGAGAACGGATTTTACTGGCAACATAGACGCAAATGGTATTTTGTAACCCTCCTCAATTATACTTAATATGAAAGTAGGCGTGGAAATCGTTTGCCACAATTCTACAGCTTTTAATAACCTCTATTTAACCGATATTTTCACAGAATCACCAGAAAGAACAGGCGTTGTCAATTCACACTCAAAATTTTAATACAGCATGAGCTTGAGGGAATGGAATACTCCTCAACAATTTTGTTGGTTTACTTCTTTATCTGCCGTACATGGGTTGGCCTTACAGCTCTCCTTCAGCTAACTCTATTTTTGCAATGTTCTTAGTCTGAACGGTCAATAAAGTGCCAATCACACCTGACAGAATGACACCTGCCAGACGCACTACGCCTACGCGTCAGCTACACGACTTCACATATTTTTCACAACAAAGAAAATCGTTTGTTTGAAACAGTATTTTACAGGTTTGTCGACATCAGATTATAATTAGCACGATCCGCGGAGTATGACATCTTTAAAAAATTTCAAGAAACAGGTTACAATATCGAGAATTAAGTCACACAGTATATGCACAGAGGAAAATAATTTATGATTGTTACATAACAAAATCAAAACAAAGGACTACACATAGAGGGGGAAGGGCTTAATGCTCCGCCTACTACATAAATTATTAATCGCACGTGGCAAAAGTGCTGTGCCAAGACAGCTGTACGATTCCCACTTTTACCAATTTACGATTCCCCACAAGGTGTTAGAAAAGTGAAACCTATGTAAAAGTCTTGTTTTCACATCAAAGAGAACCGATTATCTGTCCTGAATCCGGCCTGGAATCGCAAGAACAGACCAGAGAATGAAGTCGAGTTATTTCCAGGAAATATAGAAAAAGAACATTCTCGAATTGGAGAAGACAGGTTTTGATCGTGGGTACTAAAGAGGAAATAGAACCTTAGAAGAGAGTCAATAAACCCTTCCATGGTTTTTGGCTGGGGAGGGGGCAATTACGGCTAAATTTACAGTAAATGTAAGGGTCGACTTTGAACCGCTGTAGCGTCGCTAAAAAGAGACGGATTTCCACAGTGAAAGTGTCTTTTAAAAGACATTTATACTGACATTATTTTCATGAAATATAAAGAACAGTTTCAGGCTACAAGGACAATAAACGAATTTTTAAGATTTCATACAAACCCTTTTAAAATCATGACGGAGATTAGAAGCAACATGAAAAGATTTATTATTCCGCGAATTTACGGACGTCATACCTTCCTAATGGCCTTATAATCTGTTGTATGAATGATATCAATAAAACTATTTAAAGTAGTGGCAAAAGTTGGAAATCTGTCTCCTTTTAGCGGTGCTACAGCGGTTCAAAGTCCGTCGAAATCCCGTACATTTACTATAAATTTAGCCGTGTTTGCCCCCCTGCCAAGACCCGTGGAAGGGTCTATTAACGACCGTGACGTTGCTGGGGAACTGCCATTAATAGTGAAACCAATAACATTTTTTAATCTATCATGAAAACACTTACCACTGAAAAGAACTTAACACTAAGCTAGAGTACTGCAAACTCAAATATCCACCCCTTGATTAATACGTGAACACTAAAATATGGGAACATTTTGCAAAGATCGCTCGCTTTCGAATACTCGCTCTCGAGATACTCCTTGCATTGTTCAGCCATGCTCTAATATTCAGGCATTTCACCACAAGTACCGACAGCCTACGGAAAAGAGTCGGCTGCTTCATTAAGAGAAGTCGGGAACATGAAGTAATTACTAAAGACAGATTCTTTTACGGCTAAGATTAAAATTCATCTTGAAAATGACGACATAAAGTGGTCTGGAGGTGATCATCAGTTTTGCTTTTAAAACGTGGCATTTGGCGGCGTTCTCTCAAAAATGAGTCCAAATAAAATAGACCTTGTTCTTATTCAGTGACATGCAAATAAGTTGCGGTTCCTTCTGTAGTTGAGCCTGAGTCCTGGCCTCAAGTTATTTGAAAATCAACTGAATTGGTGTTAATTAATAAATAGTGAGCTTAAGCAACGACGACGGCAACGGCAACGAGAACATCATGTCAAAAAATAAATTCACGTTGTTGTAATCACTTCGTGACTACTTCAACCTTTTTAACATGACAAGGGCGTGGTAGTTCCTCACAAATGACACTGGTCGGAACGGCGGTTACTTTAGGGGAGAAAATGAAAATTTATCCTCAAGTGCTGAAGTTCTTCATAAACCTCAAATTTGGCTATTTCCGGCACGTTGTTGTTTTGCTGACGACGGCAAAGAAATGGACAAAAGTGAAAAACGCACGTGCAGGGCGTGCAAAGATATTGTTTTTGCCCCACTAATTATGCCAATTTGTGACGTTCTCGTTTCCGTTGACGTTGTCGTTGCTTAAGCTCCCTATAATGACAAGCTTGAAACGAACGCCCCTCTTTGCAAGTTTGGAAAATTAACCTTTTCCGAAAGCAAAATCTAATAGTAATGGTCCACAAAATTTCAAATACACCACAAAGATCTCGGAAAATCATTTCTTTGTATGAAAACGGAGTTAAAATATGTTAAATGTCATTTTCTTTTACTAATTTCCTTCAACCTCAAAAAATGCAAATTAAATGGTTTACAAAAAACTGTTTCTGAGCAATGTACGTAATCTAATTACCGTTGTTTGGGAAGTTGATTGTGAGCTGATAATTTAAAATTTGAGTTAAAGCCTAATTTTCTTGTCCGGAAATGTAAAAACCAAGTGTACAATATGAATAAAAACAATCTTGAACGTCCATTTAAGTGTTTCATTAGATAAATTTTAGATGAGGTCACTCCAGTTTAAAAACCAAAATCAATTTTTCCATGCAAAAGTATTCCAGATGTGTTTCCGAGATTATGACATTAGTTTGCTTTTTTAATTTTTCAACTTTGCTTGTTTATGTTAAGCAAATCGCTCTTGAACAATAGTTTTATTATATTTATAAAACAGTGATTAGCCGCAAACACCTGCACGCGCGTAAATTATTCGCTACTAAACAATCGACTGATAGGTGTAATGTACTGTAGTTTTCAACTTTTAAAATGTAAACAATTACGTTAGCAAAGTACTCTCACGGGCAATGCCATCTCTATCAACTTTTCATTGTGTGAAATTTCAATGACGTCATTGAAAAAAACTTAAACAAGACTTCACCATCCGCATCTCTTCTCCGAGATTTTGCATTTACTTTCTCGACTACGCACGCAGCATAGAAGTACAAGTGTTCAAGTGGTGGTTGCAGTTCGTCTGTAGCGACCTCAGTCAATAATGATCAACTCTACGGTATCTACGGTGCACGGAAATCAAGATGAAGTTTCTTTATCTGCGTGTTCGGAAGCTTTAACCTCTCAAAAGCCTGTCACCGGATTCGAATACACTACTGAGATATTTTTTCCTATATCTTCAGTTTTGTCACTTCTTATGATTTGTGGAAATCTCCTTATTCTACTTGTTCTTCACAAAGTTTCTTCTATCCAACCGCCATCTAGAGTCCTTTTTCGATGTCTTTCCATCACGGACCTCTGTGTCGGACTCGTTTCTCTACCGCTATTTGTCGGTTATCGTATTGCAGTTGAAGAAAAAAGTTGGAGCTTGTGTAGTAAGACCGAAGGCTTGGCTTTCGCTGTAAGTACAGTACTCTGTGGACAGTCCATCACCACGTTGACTGCAATAAGTGTGGACAGACTGCTTGCTATGCAGCTTCGGTTGAGATACCGACAAGTTGTTACCTTGCCGCGCGTTCGCCTATCTGTGACAATTTCTTGGGTTGTGAACTTCGCTTTTGCCTTGAGTTATTACTGGAACAAACCAGTTTTCTTTTTAGGGGGCTGTGGGTATATTTTCACGTGTATAATTATTTCATCTTGCTGTTACTTTAAGATATATCTAGTCCTTGGATACCGCCAGGTGAAAATACAACCTCTTTCCCAAGGTATCTCTAATTCCCGAAGAAGAGAAGTCCTGAGAACTAGCCCTGCAAAAATTTAGGGGCCAAATCCTCGTGTCCTGTCAGTGTTAAATATAAACCGGTACAAAAAGACAGTTTCCAATGCCATTTGGGTTCATTCCCTTTTAGTAATATGCTATCTGCCTTACACCGTTGCAACTGCTGTTACAGCTGCGCGTGGTGAACCTCTTTATGGAACTCGTTACAAAGTATTGGGGAACAGTACCGGAACACTTCTTTTCTGTAACTCGCTACTCAACCCTTTTCTTTATTGCTGGAAAATCAAAGGAATTAGACAGGCTGTAAGACAGTTACTTCGAAATAGTTTTAACTGGTCGTAAAGACCGAGCCATCATTACTGACTTTAGTCAATTTCAGTCCCAGCAATAATACAGGACAATGGTCACCTAAACGTATTTTAAGGTGGCTCAAATCTGTTTCAATATTTTGAAGGTAACTTATCAGAAGGATTAATTCTACAACATTGTTTCTTTCTTTTTTTGTTACCAGTAACGCGTTTCGCTAAATTAAATAAGCCCCCCCCCCTCAGATAAGCTTCCCCCCCATCAAACGTCCGTGAAATAAATAACTCCTCCCCCCCCCGGAAGAGGCTTAATAGAGGATTTACCGTAGTTAGTTTTAATGTCGATCTGAGTTACTCTATAGTTATTATGTAAGTTTTTAATTCCTCTACGTAAGTCGTTGTATGTGATGTTTTCTCTTTGATCTTTCCTACTTGACACACTGTTCCTTTCATCAGTATCCATGTGTTGTGCTCCTTATCCTGTACCGCTACATCTCGAATGGTATGCAAACCCGGCTCCACACATGAATTTCTGCTTAACATATGTAAATTGATATGCCTCCAAAATCCAAAATAAGACGCTTTTTTTCGTTGGGCTAAATGGAGAGGATCAAAGGATTAAGAATATTGGGCGGAGAAAACAGCTCCTCAACGCGATTATTAGCCACTGATGTCGGCAGACCTGTAAAATACTGTTTCAAACAAACGATTTTCTTTGTTGTGAAAAATATGTGAAGTCGTGTAGCTGACGGGTAGGCGTAGTGCGTCTGGCAGGTGTCATTCTGTCAGTTGACCGTTCAGACTAAGAACATTGGAAAAATAGAGTTCGCTGAAGGAGAGCTGTAAGGCCAACCCAAGTACGGCAGATAAAGAAGTAAACCAACAAAATTGTTGAGGAGTATTCCATTCCCTCAAGCTCATACTGCATTAAAATTTTGAGTGTGAATTGACAACGCCTGTTCTTTCTGGTGATTCTGTGAAGATGTCGGTTAAATAGAGGTTATTAAAAGCTGTAGAATTGTGGCAAACGATTTCCACGCCTACTTTCATATCAAGTATAATTGAGGAGGGTTACAAAATACCATTTGCGTCTATGTTGCCAGTAAAATCCGTTCTCAGGTTGAATCCGTTTTTACCAAGGTTAAACTGTTGATCCCCATTTTACCTAGGTTGAATACGCACCGCACTCAGATGAATTGAAGAAACTTTTGTTTGGAGCCTAAATTAAGCCTAGAGAAAAATTAGGGTCAGGTTAGGATTAGTTTTGGTTATTATATATGGATATCAATTGGCTTTTATACAAAAGTAAATAACGAAAAGAACTGTGTTGGGTTGAGCATGCTCGTCGCTGTAGTGCAGTGGTGAACACACAGGACTATAGATCTGGCCCCAGTTGTTCAAAAGGTGGATAACGCTTTGCACCGGATAAGTCACTATCCATTGGATACCACAATTGGTTTTGCTATGACTTATCCACTGGTTAGTGATTTATCCGGCGGATAGAGCTATCCGTCGTTTGAACCTGACCTGGAGGGTCCGATTTCGAGCACCGGTAAGTGCATTAGTTACTATGTTGAAATGTTGATACTGAATGGCTAAGTGTATGAATACAGAAAACCGATAAAATGATACGAAAGATGAGATGCGTAAGACATAGGGGAGGAAAAGGTGTTTTCAGTCCTTTTTGGGGGGTTGATGGCTGCTAGGTAAAGCGCGTATTCAACCTACGTAAAATGAGGATCACCAACGTAACCTGTAGGTGAAAACGGATTCAAACTGACTTGACCGACAACATCTACCCTACCACCAATGCATTTTTCTAATAACGCGTCATCTTTGAATGAGGCGGGACTATCTTGGAGCTTTTGGCTAATAATCGCGTTCAGAAGCTGTTTTCTCCGCCCAATATTCTTAATCCTTTGATCCTCTCCATTTAGCCTAACGAGAAAAAGCGTCTTATTTTGGATTTTGGAGGCATATCAATTTACATATGTTAAGCAGAAATTCATGTGTGGAGCCGGGTTTGCATACCATTCGAGATGTAGCGGTACAGGATAAGGAGCACAACACATGGATAATGATGAAAGGAACAGTGTGTCAAGTAGGAAAGATCAAAGAGAAAACATCAGCAAAGCAAGAGAAATACAACGAGGAATTAAGAACTTACATAGAAACTATAGAGTAACTCAGATCAACATTGAATCCTCTATTAAGACCCCAGGGGAGGGGGAAGAGTAGTTATTTATTTCAGGCACGTTTGAGGAAGGGGGGGGGGGGGAGGGGGGCTTATTTAATTTTTGGAAACGCATTACCAGTAACAAGAAAAAAGAAACAGACTAGAGTTAAGGTTCCCTTCTTCGTGTTTTGGACCAGAGCAATGACTGTCTTATATGGAGATTTGAGAGATACAAGGTATTTGCAAGATTCTTATTCACTTGCGGGACCAAATCTGAACTTCCAGCACGTGAATAAACCATACCGCATCAGTCAACATGAGGTGTTACTGACGTGAATGATTGATACAGTCTATCATTTATTGATTTGGTTATGAAGAATAAGGTAGGAGAGTAGGTTGGACGGGCTCAAAAGAGAGTGGGTGCTTAATAACTTTCTCTCTGTGAAAAGGGGGGGGGGGGGGGGCTTATTAGAGGGGGGACTAAATAGAGAATTTACGATAAGAACAAAAAACAAACTGACAATCTAATCAAAAAATGTCAAAAATGGATTTTGTCGCAGAACAATGAAATTCTTTAAAAAATCTACGGATAGAAGAATTTAACCTTACCATGCAGGAACTTTACCAGCAAATGCTCCCGACCAAGGTCTATCATTATAAGAAGACTGGTCAGAATACCTCCTCGGATGTGATATGCCGATTGTGTGGGAAGTTCCCAGAGACTAAGGAACATTTTTTGGCAGGGTTTAGTGCCTTGGCACAGATGAAATATCTTGCGCGTCAAAATGCTGGTTTAAAAATCTTCGTTTCTGAGCTTCTCCGAGATCGAAACCTAGTCGACATAGCTCCACCGTAGTACTCTATGGTGGGGCCGAAAGATTTTCATCAGAACGAGCAAGCAAGAGCCTAATGGGTTGTGCCCCTTTATGCCAAGAATGTTTGAAGTGAGAGCAAACAGAATCGATGCACGGATAGTGGACAAGAAAGACAAGAAGGTAGAGTTGTTAGATATGAGCTGCCCATGGGTCACCAACAGGGAGCTCAAGAACAGAGAGAAATCGGTGAAATATGGGCCACTGATGCATGAGATTCGACAAGAGATGCCAGGATACATAGTGGAACAACACAACATCGTCATAGATGTTCTAGGGGGATGCTCGTTAGACGTCTGGTGGAGCCTCACACATGCTCCGTTGGGCATGACCTAAGGAGGTTACCGAGAGCAGTCATATCAGGAACATTAAGCATCATGACTAGGACTTTTAAAATCACCACTAGAGAATACAGTTTTAAATAGATATCAGGGCCGTAGCCAGTATGAGGCAAACCGAGGCACTTGCCTTGGTCATTTTTTCGTGAATTTTAAAATAAAGCGTGATTTCATTTTTGTCTTTAATATGTACTCATCATAAACACTTAAAATATGTCCGAAGATGATTTAAACACGGACATTGCCTCAGGCATAATTTTTTTTCTGGCTACGGTCCTGGATATCTCTTACCTATAGTTAATCACACGTTTTGTTTAGTTTAAAGCAGTTTTGGGTTTTAGGCTTTAGGTTTTTGGGTTTTGGGTTTTACTACGATGCTTCTTTCAGTATAGTTTATAGAGTTTTCTTTTTGTTAGATTAATTAAGTTGAAGACCGGTCCAAAGGCTATGCTTTTGGCGCATAATGCACCTTTAGTTGTTTGAGTGCCTCCAGAAGTATATAATAATAATAATAATAATAATAATAATAAATCTGGTTATTTTTCTCCATAGTACATGCAATCTCATCCTCAGCCAAGCAAAGAAGACAACGAAGCAAAGATATTATGAGACATACCATGGCAACTTCAAAAATGTCCTAAGGACGGTGCAAACAAGCCAGATATCAGTATACTAGACAAGAAGAAGAAAGAATGGTCTCTTGTGGAAGGTACGATATGTACTCCAGGAGCAACTGGTCAAAGAACCAAGGACAAACAGAACAAGTATGTACACCTTAGATTGGGGATAAAGAACTTGTATCCAAGTTACAAGGTAAAGCTTATCACCATAGTATTTGACTATCTTGGTGCATTCTACAAAGACCTAGACAAAGAACTGAATATGTTATGTGGGCCAGAAGTAACAAGGTTAACAACTGAACGTTCCCAGAAATGGGTTATTTTACGGGACTGTGAAATTGTAAAGAGATTTTGGTGCATGTAGTTATGTAAATGCATAAATATAGCGATATAATAGTTGAAAGAGCAGATTCCAGCTTTATCATACTGAGACTTTTAAGTACGTGAAAGATGAGATTTTTTAGTATATTCATCTTATTCAATTTTTCGCTACTTTTCATTATCTTAGATTCATATTAACTTGTACAACGTGTACATATAAATATTTTATATCCTAGTCCACGTTGCCTAGGCTGTCGCCCGCAATGATATCGATATATACACTGAATGATTTTACCAATAAAGTTTACCATAATAATAATAATTGTCCCTGCATTCCCGCGGAGGCATCATTGTAGTCCGCGCTTAAAGTGATGTAGTATTACGTATACAGTTTTTTAACCACACAAAATCTCGACTTGCCAGATGGAGCGTACGGAATAAATGGGTATGATGACGTTTTCACACCAAATGCCCGCACATAAGTCTTGGGTACTGTTGCCTTTGAGCAGAAAACGGCCGAGAGCGCGGTAGTTACAATCACCTTGCATACGGCGGGAGCTACTGAAATTTAAACTGACCAATCAGAATTCAGCGAGCGGGAAAAACTGTGCTATCCTTGTGCTATCTGACGTCACGCCAATTGTTTACGTTCTGATTGGTTAGATCGGTGGACATTCGCTCAGCCTTCTCTTGTGAGTCTCTTGACCACAGGCTCCCCAAGCTGAAAATAGGTGGTGTATGCGACAGTTTGTGTATATAGAGAATTGTATGGGAAAATCACCGATCGTAAAAAAATTGTGTAAATAACTATCTCATTTGAAATAAAGTTTTCCTACCTCAAATGTGTGACGAACTTGTCTCTTTTGCCGAGTTTCGAGCCATTCTGACGCCGTTTAGTGAAGTGATCCGGAAGGCCGTTACTGAAATAATAGGAAGGCCGGTAACTCCATCCATCGCCGGCCAGACCTCACTCCACAAATCGTTTTCTCCTCAACAGGAAAAGTCCCGAATCGCAATAAAAACAACAGTTCCATAAAGCCCAATAAATTTCACTCCAACTACGTGTGTT
This sequence comes from Montipora capitata, assembly GCA_949126865.1. NCBI lineage: Eukaryota > Metazoa > Cnidaria > Anthozoa > Scleractinia > Acroporidae > Montipora > Montipora capitata. Next base: position 14,690,779 of record OX421452.1, read on the forward strand.
TCGGCGTCCGAAAGACTCGTGACGAACGAAAACTTTGCCTTAAAATTCACCTCTTCGGCTTTCCTCAGAGGCTTGTGACCGGGCAGTCAACAACGGAAACTCGCAAGATGGTTTCACCCTCAACTCTGATTGGAGGGTTGTGTTGCTAGCGCGCGGTCAAATTCAAATGGACCAATCAGAGTTGAGGGTGAAACCATCTTGCGAGTTTCCGTTGTTGACTGCCCGGTCACAAGCCTCTGAGGAAAGCCGAAGAGGTGAATTTTAAGGCAAAGTTTTCGTTCGTCACGAGTCTTTCGGACGCCGAAACACACGTAGTTGGAGTGAAATTTATTGGGCGTTATGGAACTGTTGTTTTTATTGCGATTCGGGACTTTTCCTGTTGAGGAGAAAACGATTTGTGGAGTGAGGTCTGGCCGGCGATGGATGGAGTTACCGGCCTTCCTATTATTTCAGTAACGGCCTTCCGGATCACTTCACTAAACGGCGTCAGAATGGCTCGAAACTCGGCAAAAGAGACAAGTTCGTCACACATTTGAGGTAGGAAAACTTTATTTCAAATGAGATAGTTATTTACACAATTTTTTTACGATCGGTGATTTTCCCATACAATTCTCTATATACACAAACTGTCGCATACACCAACTATTTTCAGCTTGGGAAGCCTGTGTCTTGACCGTTGCGTCTTTGAACATGACGCATTGTTCTGACAATCAATTTGCCAATCCACTTTATCCAGTTTATGACATGGGCTAGCATGTGATTAACAACCAGGATCGCTTTTTGAACTTTATTCTGTAGAAGAAGAAGACGTTGCTTAGTGAACATTTTTACGACGAAATCCCTTGGTTTGTTCAGCACTTTGATGTCCGATAACTGAGCCGCTCTAACGAGTGTTGGGTCAATCACATTTGGTCGTCTGACCTTTTGAAGTTCTTTCAGCTCTTGTTTGTGTGTGTCCATCATGATCGAACTACAGGTGAATAGTGAGGGGAACAATTTTTCGTTCATCTGCTGTGCCAAACAACAAACAATCCTGTTGGGTGTACCACGTGCTTGGCAAGTTTTGCACGACCATCGTCTATCAGATCTGGAGTGGAGTTTTCTTTCAGTGATTACAACTTGCGATCGTTCTACAAACATCCACGTAGCATGCAGCACTTTTTAGTGACTCGAGGATCCTGTTTTGCTGTTTCAAAGGGAGTCGTGCATTCTTGAGCAGTTAATTTGTTTATTCTTCAGTGCTTGTATTTTTTCGTTTGTTCCTGGTGTCGCAAAGTAACTTTGATGATTTGAAAGGACTTGAATCCTTAATTGAATTAGCGATTTTTTTTATTAAGGAACCAACAAGTGAATGGTACACAAAATTAGGAGAAACTGTTGGTTGAATGGACAATAATTGTAGCCATAATTATCTACCCAGTTTAAGTACTAAAGTCAACAAGTTGTTTGGCTCCACAAGTTTCAGTTTCAGGCCAGGTACCCGAATTCACCCAGGTACTGGTACACTTACTACCATTGTTCTTTGGAAATTGAATAGCTCCTTGATCACCTGGTTGCTTGAGAAGAAACTTGATGTGTTTGTTCTCTACATTGGTGAATGCAGCCACTAACTGTCCATTGTGGATAAACTCCAGACCAACTCTTCTTTTTATTTATTCTTTGTTCTTTGCAGGGCATCAACAATGGTTTCCCTCGTAAAATATTAGTTTAAACGGTTTGTTAAAGCTGTTTCCCATTTCATAGGGCACTGTGGTTGCCAGATTCACTTTCAAACTTATCATGGAAACGTAAATCAATACCAGTGAAAAGTCAGTCCCTTGAATTGTTGATAGAAAATTAATTTAAATGCATATTAAAACATCAGTTGAGGAATTTTTTTTTTCATTCCCACTTTGTGAACCTAACATACATTGCTGCAGTTTGTTTATTGCTTGGTCATTCAATGTCTTGATCACATCAAATTATTTAATTTTTAGGTATTGTCTCAGACCTCCATAGAGACACTATCTTTATCTAAAAACTTAACTGGTTGCTTTTTGGAGCCCTTTTGTGGCATATTTAGATAGGCAGGAAATGTTCCACATTTTATGGTAAATAGTTCTGCATGGTTTTAAGGAATATATTGCAGCCAAATCTAATTGAATATGAGAGTAAAATATGCTGTTTCACATTTTGTGAATTTAAAGACTATTAATATTGTTTGCGCTTGTTTTAAAAGGCTTAAGGTTGGCGTTCAAAAGTGTTTATTCAATAATCTTATTCTGTAAAGATTACTTTGGGAGAATTGGACTAAGGCCAGTTTTTTCTTCTAGCTTCTTTCCCCAGTGCCCTCTGAGAATGGAGTTGATTTGGTTTTGCCCAATGTTGAAAGATGAAACAATGCCTAAACCAGCCGCAAGGAATACTTCATAGTGCTTTTTTACAAACATGGGCATGAGGGTGCTCGTAAGCATCTGACCATGTCAGGCTCTTATGTAGCCTTTAATTTACTCCCGTCGGACCCGTTTGACCTTTTAGCATCCTGTATAGTGTCCCTCACTCAAAGGATTAATAAATATGTATATGTATGTATGTACCATTGTTTCGCATGCTAAAGTGTTATAAATAATTTATTTCTCTAAGAGAGTCTTCTTTTCGTGTCGGTCATTCAAAAATTGTTGGAATTGCTTGTTTGAGCTGTTGGATGAAAGAGGCAGAACATTTGATGAGGCCCTCCTGTGGGGAGGGGTCCTTGTTTCCATTAAATATTTGCTTGTGTTTCCAGATTGTTCCCCAAATTACTTTCAAACTTGTTCCCAGCTTTTTGATCCCTAAAATTTAAATTGGTTTTCTTCCCTTGTTCCCTAAAATATTTTGATGTTGTTACTCTGTTCCCCAGTTCAAATTAACCATGTTCTCTTCTTCCCCAAAACCCCTGGGAGTGCCTCTTTGATGTTGATTCTCTTATTGGCCTCATAGTAATTCACTGTAGAATTGCAAGACACAGCAAGTTCTTATTTGGGAGTGAGGGAAAAGTTTTGAATGAATTTTCGCACAATACAAGAAACACAATTTTGACTGCCCCTTCTACAATCGGCGACAAAATTAGTTGAGACAGTTGCCAACAGAGCACACTGGCAACGACACATTCATTGTTTGCAAAGAAAACTTGTCCAGAAAGTACGTTTCCGGGATACCCCTCCCTCCCCCACCCTAATCAATGTTGTACCGCTGTCGACAAGGCTCGTAGAAAACAGAAAAACACAACATTGTCCCAGGGGTGCGCGGGAGGGGGCCATTTGCGCCGCCGAGCTTGATATCGACTCTAAAGGATAAGAGTGTCTCAACAATTTTGACGCCGATTGTCTGTATGAAAAAACTTTGTATGAAGTGTAACGACGACTTCTGATAAGCGTTTTTTTGCATTAATATATGAAATATACACATTTCAATAGCGTTTTCATGCGTTGTCATGTCATATAGGAATCAGAACATATATAAATCACCTTTTTCTTTATTACCGTGATCTAGCAGTCAATGGTATGGTTGCAGACATTTCAGTGTCGAACATGGTTTTCACACAGAACATTTCTAACGAGATAAGGGCATGTAAACGCCTGCCATCTATTTGCGAAGGGCAGAAACTGAATGATATTGTCAGGGAAAGTGATATCTCACGGGCTTCGATGCACCGCATTCTAAAAAAAGAGAAATTTTAACGCAAGTAATCACTACCGAGAACGTCAATTACAACGGCCAAAATGTGGATGTCGAACGTCCAGCGAAGTTAAATTCACGCCACAAACGCTTATTATTGAGAGAAAGGACGTCGTACTAAATAATGACAATTTCAAGACGATTTGTGCAGTGTTTTGGATTTGACATACCTTGAAATAAAGTGATACTTTCGGAAGATTGCGTGACGTTTAGCATTCCCTTTTGAAATTCATCATACATAATTCCATTTCAACTTGTTACAATGG
>OX421452.1:14707240-14719740 GCA_949126865.1 Montipora capitata
AACATGTCTGCACTGAGTTTCTTGAGAGTATGTATTTAGCATTCGTCAAAAGAAAAATGCCCTGTATAGAAAAGGTGTCTCTACTCTTTTAGCTTAAAGTTAATAGCCTCTTATTACATGTAATAACAGTTGCACCACCACTGGAGCTTGAACTAACCTACATGCAGGGGTTTTATTAGAAGCTGGGACCTGGGTACTAGCACCTGTCTTGCACTGAGTACAGTACCCGCCATTGCTCAAAGGAGGTCTCAAGATCAAAAGCCAGACTATATATAGGGGTGCCCGCTCACTTCACTTAGACGAAGTCTTAGACGAAGTCTTACACGAAGTCTTACACGAAGTCTAAGACTTCGTCCGTGTTTTCAATGTTCTAAGACTTCGTCTTAGAACACTTGAAAACACGGAATTCCCGAAACGGTAAAATAAGCTCCAAAAGGCACAAGAATACACCAGAGGTGAGTCATTTTCATCCCTTTTATTGAATGAACGTTAAATTGAGCGTTTTTTAGGCTTCATAATCGACGGTATTTAATTTCTCATACAAAGTCTTATAACGTGTTTAAATTCTCAACGGCTGTCTGTAGTGACGCGAGCTTGGGCTGCCTATGGACAACACAGCCCGTTGGTAACATATTCAGCACAGAATTTTGTCCAGGCATATCGCTCCAACACGTCATATTGTTTCTTGTTCAGTTCTAGGTTGGGATATCCTAATTTTGCTAAAGAAAATTGCATGCCATCATGAAATTAATCCTCAACTCTCTTCGCCATTTTGGCGTTGCGCCTACGCCTGCGCAATGGTGTTCATGACAAGAATCTTGTCATTCGAAATCCCGGAGTAACCCGACCCGCTGGTCAAGGGGAACGAAGACTCCGTGCAATCGAGCGTTGGACTTTGAGCAGCTATACGAAAGGTAAGAGAAAGCTTTTGTCCGCTTTTGTCACAAGTCTGTTTTCATACAAAGGGGTCGCAAAGTGACCAAATCATCTCCTCATGACAAGAAAAATCCTTTGATTTGATTAAGAGTCGGGAACGGACGAATTCATTAGGGGAAACAATTTGTCCATGTACGAAAATAATTTGCACACACACGCACGAACTTTTCGGCAAACGATTTGCCAGACAAAAATCACTGTTGAGGGATTCAAAGACTCATTCCACGACCAGCAAATGTTGTTAGAAAACACGATTGAAGACAAACATTAGCGATTCTTAATTTTATAAAGTTTTTACAAGGCAAACACTCGGCGAGGTGCCAAGAATTAAGATTTTTGGCTAGCGACAGTATTCTGTCCTGAAGTGGTTGTTGTTTAGAAAGAACTGCATGGATCGTGGACTGAGGGAAAAAAACCACAAGTTATTATCATATTCGTCTTTCAAGGTGTTAATAAAGTGGTAGACAAAATATGAGTTAAGTTAAAATAGTATAATAAAGAAAGGGATAAGTGGAAGATACGTTGACTCACTTGAGGTGACAAGTGACGGTTCTTTAATATTGCTGGGACTGAACAATAATAGAGATGTATGTGTTACAGGTAAATTTGAAATTCAGGTTGAAATGATTTCAACCTGGGTAAATTTAATTTTAAACTAGGTTGAAATTGAAAGTAGGAAACATCAACAAAAAGTCCATCAATTGTTAGCAAGTACGTGTATATTGGTAAGTAAATCAGTAAGGAGATGTAGTTGGCGTACGTTTTTCATGAGTTAGTCTGAAAAAACGCCTTTTGTTGTTTGTTATTAAGTCTAAGCACTGATTCTAAATGGTTAGCATTAAGGTTGGGGTTAGGCATACTGTGCATGATAACTAATTCTGCTTCTTTTTTATCTTAGAGCAGCAGAAAAACAAAACCTTGTTTAATAAGAATGACCTTCATCTTTTTGGAAGGAAAAAGACAATTGACTTTTTAGAAGGTAGATTATTGAATGATGTACAGTTACTTGGGCAAATGCAATTCAGTAAAAAACCCCTTTGTGGTTATAAGTACTTCAACAATCAAATTCAAAGTTTTTTTTTCTGGTAGTCCCTTCATTAAACAGTCATTACTTGCATGTAGTTGACTTTAGTTGAACAATGAGAAGTCATTTCCTTGGTTTTGCACCTCTTGTACATGTGTCACTGGTCAAGTGCCTTTTTGCATGCGGCAGTGGAACTGTGTCTAACAACACATTCATGTCTTCAGTAATTTGTAGTCTGTTTGGTGTGCATGCAATCCAAGTGTTAATAATTCCAAATTTGGTTACAACTTTCATAAATCCATGTTCTTTTTCAATTACTTTACCAAGAAGTGTGTTTGGTTGTAATAGACTTTTGTCCACTTAATTAATTTTTATTTTGACAAAGTTGTTAACTTGGAATGAAATGGTACTGTATTGGGTTTGCTTGTTGTCATTTTGTTGTTGTATTTTCCTTGTGTGTTTCTTGCTTTTCCATGTTGAGGTGTCCTTATCTCCTTTGTTGACTTGGTAAGTAAATAACAAGCACGTTTAGGTTCTTCTTCTTCTTCTTCTTCTTCTTGTTCTTCTTCTTCTTCTTCTCCTCCTCCTTCTTCTTCTTCTTCTTCTTCTGAATATTTTGTGAAATGATCAATCATGTGGAGAATCCAGTTGTGTTTGCAATGACATGAACATGTTAATGGTAAGTTTCTAAGGTCCACTTGAAAATGTGTTAGGAATTCTCTTGTTTGAATAGGGGCTAGCACAGGCTGTTTTTGCCTGCTGGTGATCGACTTTTAGCTACTTTTGTTCTTTGTGTATCGAGCAGAGTGACACAAAGTGTTGTATTACTTCTTGGGATACCATTGATTCGTAGTTTCGCTTGATATACTTGTCCATCTTGTCTCTTCCTTTGTGCGCGATATTCTTTGGCAAAGAACTTGGTAGTTGACATTTTTGAAAAATTTCTTTTCCGTTCTTGGATAATATTTTGCCACCCTCCAGTTTCCATCCTTTTCTTTTGATAATTGCTACGTCTTGACTTGTCAGATTTGTTCTGTCCTTGCTGTCTTCATTACGTGTTTCTAACTACGTCACTGCATCGTTGCAAACGTTGTCGTCAATAAAAGGGGTTATTTTTGCTTGGTTTTGGCTTTTTGGAAGCTTTAACTTCACCCAATTTTTGGTAGAATATCTCTGAATCAACGCACCTTGTGTTAGCCATTTTACGAACCGTACAGGGCCACGCATTGCGCACGAGTAAACTTTTGCATAATTTACTATGACCGAGAAGAGTCTGGGCCCTCTTGGACCACAAGAAAAGTATTTGCTATTAAAATAATGGCGACCGCTTGTCCAAGTCCTGTGTGGTTTAGCGGTTAGTTGCGACTAAGGACGCCATGCTAAGGGATATCAGAGGTACCCGGTTCAAGACTCGGTAAGTGCAGTTCAAAGCGATTTCTTTCTCTCATGTAAACATTGGAATTGAGTGGGTCAAGGGTACGTAAAATAGTGGTAGGTATGACGAATGGATCAGGGGATGGAAAGTTAAGAGGGATAGGGACAGAAAGGAAGAGAGTAGAGAGGAAAGTGGGAGGAGAGAAAGGCTAGGTTAATTAAATTCACCTAGTTTGATTTAAATTTACCTAGTTTTATTTAAATGGACCTGAATTTAAATTCAACCTGTAACATATGCAGTAATGATAACTCCATCTTTATGACAAGCTAAAAATATTTCGAAGTAACTGTTTTACAGCTTGTCTAATTCCTTTCATTTTCCAACAGTAGAGAAAAGGGTTGAGTATCGAGTTAAAGAAAAGAAGTGTTCCTGTAATGCTCCCCAACAATTTGTAACGAGTTCCATAAAGAGGCTCGCCGCGCGAAGCTGTAACAGCAGTTGCAACGGTGTACTGCAGATAGCATATTACTAAAAGGGAATGAACCCAAATGGCATTGGAAACTGTCTTTTTGTACGCGTTTATACTGATTTAATACTGACAGGACACGAGGATTTGTGCCCTGAATTTTTTCAGGGCTTGTTCCCAGGACTTCTCTTCTTCGGGAAGCAGAGATACCCTGGGAAAGAGATTGTATTTTCACGCGGCGGTATCCAAGGACCAGACAAATCTTAAACTAACAGCAAGTTGAAATAATTAAACACGTAAAAATATACCCACAGCCCCATAAAAAGAAAACTGGTTTGTTCCAGTAATAAGTGAAGGTAAAAGCGAAGTTCGCAACCCATAAAATTGTCACAGATAGGCGAATGCGCGGCAAAGTAACAACTTGTCGGTATCTTATCCCAAGACACAGAGCAAGAAGTCTGTCCACACTTATTGCAGTCAACGTGGTGATGGACTGTCCACAGAGTACTGTACTCACAGCGAAAGCTAAGCCTTCGGTCTTACTACACAAGCTCCGATTCTTTTCTTTAACTGCCATAAGATAACCGACAAATAGCGGTTGAGAAAAGAGTCCGACACAGAGGTCAGTGATCAAAAGGCATCGAAAAAGGACTCGAGATGGCGGGTGGATACAACAAAATTTGTGAAGAACAAGAAGAATCAGGAGATTCCCAGAGAAAGTAACCAATAACAAAACCAAAGATAGGGGGATAAACAGCTCGGGAGTATATTCGACTCCGGTGACAGGTTTCTGAGAGTTTAAAGCTTCCGAACACACATATAACGAAACTTCGTCTTGATTTTCGTGCCTCGTAGAGTTGGTCATTATTGACTGAGGTCGTCACAGACGAATTGCAGCCATGACTTGAACACTTCCTCTTCTATGAGATTGCTACGTACGCAGTGGAGAAAGTAAACGCAAAATTGCCGAAGAAAAGATGCGGATGGTGAAGTCTTATTTACTTTTTCAATGACTTGATGGCATTTAACACAATGAAAAGTAGATAGAGATGACGTTGCCTATGAGAGCACTTTGCTAATCAAATTGTTTAAAATTGAAAAGTTGAAAACCGACCAAGGAACTGTATAATAATTTACAATTGTCAGGCGACTGTTTAGATAAGAATAATTTACGTGTGTGCAGGTGTTGGCACCTATCTAATGGCTGTTTTCATTTTGTTATTTTATATATAATTTAAAGTATTGTTCAAGAGCGATTTGCTTAAGCATAAACATACAAAGATGAAAAGAAAAAAGCAAACTAATAATATAATCTCGGAAACCCATCTGGAAATTATTTTGCAAGGAAAAATTGATTGTGGCTTTTAAAAAATGACACACCTTAGTGATCTAATGAAAGACTTAAATGGACGTTCAAAGTTGTTTCCATAGAAGGTTTGCTCTTGTTTTTTACTTTTCTGGACAAGAACTCAACTTTTAAACAATTAGCTCACAATCAACTTTGTAAGCAACGGTAATTAGATTACATATATTGCACAGAAAACAATTTTGTGTAAACCATTTGCGTTTTATGATCTTTTATGGGAAAAGTGAAAGACGTTGATAAAGAAATGACTGAATCGCCTAAAGTGATATGTAACACATTTTAGTTACGTTTTCATACACATAAGTGATTTTTCTGTGGACTATGCAGAAGGGAAAAGGGAGTGCGAGCTAATCCCTGCCCGTGGCAAAAAGTTCCCTTCTACAGTGCCAGAGTGGTTAACCAAAGGGAGGACTGTGTTGATAATAAAGAAGGACAAAGAAAAGGGAGGTGAAGTGTCAAACTTCAGACTAATAACATTCTTAGCACTGATCTGGAAGTTCTTCACTGGGGTGTTGGCGGACACAATGAAGCTGTAATAATAATAATAATAATAATAATAATAATAATAATAATAATGATAATGATAATGATAATGATAATGATAATGATGATGATGATGATGATGATGATGATGATAATAATAATAATAATAATAATAATGTTAATAATAATAATTTATGAACTTACTGCGCGTAGCTTAACATGATCAACAATGATCAGCTGTGCATTACAATTGTAATTGCTTTAGAAAAACAAACCAATGGAATGAAGAACATACATAAAAAGACAATAAAAAGAATATATATGCATGCAAGTAAATAACTGACAAAATTGATCACCAATATACAGTTCTAAAAAGATAAGTCTTTAAGATGCGCCTTAAAACTGATCCAGAGTGTTGCCGCTGCTGCCATAAAAGTTCTGTCACCTAACGTAACTTTCGATCGAACAGCTGGCATAAAAAGTAAAATACTACCTGAAGATCTAAGGTTATATGAAGACGATCTAAATGTTGGTAAATCGCATAGATATTTAGGGGCAAGGAGGTGAATTGTTTTGAACGTAATCACCAGTAGCTTAAATTGTATCCGGGCTTTAAAAGGTAGCAAATGCAGATCACGCAGAAGGGGTGAGATGTGGCAAAACCTAGGTGCATTACAAACTAGCCTGGCTGAGGCGTTCAAAACTCTCTGCAATTTGTCAAGCTAGTGGTTGTGCAGCCCTTGGGAGGCACGATGGCCTCATGGTCAGTGTGCTCGACTTCGGATCGAGTGGTCCGGGTTCGGGTCCTGGCTGGGGACATTGTGTTGTGTTCTTGGGCAAGACACTTTACTCTCACGGTGCCTCTCTCCACCCAGGTGTATAAATGGGTACCGGTGAAAATGCTGGGGGTAACCCTGCGATGGACTAGCATCCCATCCAGGGGGGAGTAGAAATACTCCTAGTCGCTTCATGCTACAGAAACCGGAGATAACAGCCGGCCTGGTAGGCTCGTAGCGGTCTTTATCTACCCTGCGCAGCCCGTACAAAAGACTATTGCAATAATCAACGCGAGATGTAACAAATGCACGGACAAGCATTTCCGTTGATTCTCGAGACAAGTACTTGCGAATGCGTTTGATATTATACAAATGTTAAACGGCAACACCACATAACTTGGTAATATGAGTTGACATAGTGAAATGCTCATCTAACCAGGAGCCTAGGTTTCTGGCTGCTGTTACAGGACAACATCAGTCGATCCAACCTCCATGCAATTGATGCTAACCTTTGCCAGCTACTGCCTAGTAGCTATAATTAAAAATTCTGGTTTATCATCGTTTAACATGAGATTATCCGAAATCATCCAACTCCTAATACCACTGATACAAATGTAAAGCACTAACCGTGACTAGAAAAAAGACCCGGATTGGTTTCGACTACACCCTTGATGGCACAACTTTGACAACTGTCTCAGAAGAAAAAAATCTTGGCGTCATCATAATTAGTACGCTCTCTTGGGACTCACACATCCACACTATCACTGCGAAAGCAAGCAAGCTTTTTGGTTGCTTAAACGAATATGTTCCCTGCTTATTGACGTCTCTGTTAAGCGCTCCCTCTATTTGTCTTTGGTCAAGTCACAGCTGTGTTACCCCACCCAAGTCTGGTCGCCCGCTCACGTTACTCTGAATGCTAAGGTAGAACAGGTGAAGAGACGTGCAAGCAGGTGGATTTTACGCACGCGCAGAAGGGAGACGTCGTACAAGGAGCGACTTACCATGCTAGACTTACTTCCACTCTCTCTAGATCGCGAACTCAAAGACTTGGTCATTTTTTATAAATGCCTTTACTGTAGTACTGATTTAGAAGTCCTGAACTACTTATCTTTTGTTTCCCACGGTCGTACAAGACAAAGTAACTCCTTTAATCTACGCAATCCTCTTTGCAAAACATCTACCTTTCAGGCCTCCTACTTTAAAAGAATAGTTAAACTATGGAACCTTGTTTGTAAGCTACAACAAGTTGCAAAAATAGTGGAGACACTTCACCCTCTTGGGGCGTTATTAATTTACCTATTATCTCTCACACTGCAATTTTGCAACTTGTTGTAGCACCCCCAACCAGTTTTTCCTCGCCTGTTGGCTTTCAACTCTTTGTCCGTAAATTGGTATGCTCTCACCTGTCACGGGTACATGAAATCAATTATCCCTGCCCGTGGACGCTAGTCCCTACGTGCCCATGCCACTGTTTGAGTATCCATTTTATTGTCCTGTTGCACCTGTCCCTTTTGGGTTTTGCTCCCTTCTTTTCTTTTTTTTTTTTGCTTTTCGTTGTTTCGTGTGTGGTGTTATTGTGAATTTATGTTATATATTATAAGAGGAGTGCGTACCCAATAAAGCTAATAAAAAAAATACAGTCAGTCATGGACTTGATTAGGGCTGAATAATACATACAACTGTGTATCGTTTGCTTAGCAGTGGACTTGTGGGAGGTGGCGTTCAACGATCTAAAACAGATCTGTTGCCAGAGGAACAGAAGGGATGATGCAAAAGGAAGACTCGAGGAAAACAAGACTGAAAAACTGTAGAAAGCGAGGAAAAGACCTAGGAATGGCATGGTTGGACAATATGAATACTCCACTGCATCTTTGCCTAAGGATTGATGGCCTCGCTCGGATGCTTTCTCGTCAAAATCTCGTACACTTCCTATCATTGGGTCAGGGTTCTCATAAACTTGATCTTGATCAGCTTGTATTCCAGCTCCACTGATCGGAGGCCTCTTCCGCCTATACTTCTTGGCAGATAAAGCACTGCATTCGAGCTTGTAGGGTGCCGATCACCATTTTCAGTAATAATCTTTCTCGTTTCCCGATCAATTTGTCGAAGCTCAGCTAGCGGCCAGGTCTTGGTCCACATCAGATACGATAACGTAGGTAGTGCAAACTGATTGGATGAGTTGACTTTATTCCAATAAGAGAGAGGACTAGACCATATGACAGATATCTTCTGAAGATATATCTTCGCTGCCTGTTGTAGGGCCAACTTGTCGTCTTGTTTCAGGTTTTCTAGTACTCCAAGGAACTTGTATCGTTCACCCTCATTCAGACTTGCTATCTCGGTTGAGTGGTCTAGTTTCTCTTTTGATCCATTATATACTTGTTTGCCACGCTTCATGTTGATGATGGAACACTTCTTTGGGTTTCATTCTAAGCCGATGTCTCTCATTGCAGCTTGAGTACTTATCAGCACTCTCTGTAACTTACTTTCAGTCAGTCATCTATGTACAGAAGGTCTGTGATCTTAGTGGAGATAGGTTACTTAGCTTATATCCTTCAGTCGCTTTGAGCATCCATGCCACGGGGCTTAAATATAAGGCAAATAGTCTCAGGCACAAAGCATCATCCTGAGGTAGTCCTCTTTCAAATCAGATCTTCTCTGACGTTTCCAAGCCATTCTTCGTCTTTGCCACGATTCTGGTATTCCACGAGGAATACAAGTTCTTTACACATGCTTCTGTCCAGCTTGGTAACTTGTGAAGGGCCATCATGGTACTTAACCACTTATGATTTACTGAATCATAAGCCTTTTTTACATCTATCCGTGCCATACTGATGTTACGCTTTCCTCTTACACAGTCCTGTATCACCATCCTGTCAATCAATAAATTATCAGTGGTACCGCCACATCCACTCTTGGCTCCTCTCTGTTGACTCTCCATCAAGTTGTTCCTGTCTAAGAGGTGGCTAATAGGAAGAATTAACCACCGCTGAAAAAGATGAGAGTCCGTGCGATGGACGTACCGTACACGATGCTCGAATGGAAAAAAGCAGTTAGAAAGAAGAGAAGGTTTGCGAGGCGATATGCAAGAAACCCAACTGAAGAGAACAGAGATCTTATGAAAACGTGGAGGAATACTGCTACAAGACTTCGGTGGAGAGCAATCAAAGAGTATTGGAGAGAAAAAGCCGATGATCTCAAAACAAATCCAAAGAATTTTTACAGTGTTTTCGAGCCTTTTCTTCCCTCAAAGTCGAAAAAGTGTGAAAGAACTTTACTTAACCTTGACATAGAAGGTGTCATTGAAAGTGATCAACGCAAGAGCGCGTAGCACTTTGCCAAATATTTCTCTTCAGTGGCTAATGACATTGGTGATACTCCTTTATTAGGTATTATCATGAGTTACAAAGTTGCAATGGTCGACTTCCTGGGGACTCCCCACAACTTAAATTCCCCGTGCTCGAGCCGAAGGAATTGGGGTGGCATTGTCTAAGTGGGATCCTACCAAGAGCACAGGTCACGATCTATTACGTCCTAAGATCTTAAAGATAGCGAGTAGGGAGCTTTCTTATCCCCTGGCCGACTTATACAACCGCTGCATTGGGTCTTGTGATTGGCCACTGCAATGGACGAAAGGTGACTGGGCAGTGTTTAAGAAAGATAACAAACAGGCCCCGGTTGTTCGAAGGGTGGATAGCGCTATCCACTGGATGACTCTAGGTTTTGCTAGTGCTTTTCCCCTGGATAGTGATTTATCCGGTGGATAGCGTTTATCCACCTTTTGAACAACCGAGGCCAGGACATCAAGAATTACAGACCTGTTACTGTACTAACGATGATAAGGAAGGTCTTTGAGCAGCTACTGAGCAAACAGCTGACATCATTTATAGGCCCAATGTTAAGCAACAACCTAACTGCATATCGAAAGGGTCAGAGCTGTGAAACCTCCCTAATTGGATTGGTAGAGAGATGGAAACAGGCTGTTGATAACGGGAACGTTGTTGGAGTCTTGTCCACCGATATGTCAAAGGCATTCGATTCGCTGCACCCTTCCTTACTGATCAATACGCCAAGAGCATACGGTTTTTTTAAATAATTCACTAGACTTGATGCGATCATATTTCAGAAACAGGAAAAACAGAGTGAGGATTAGTCAAGATACAACAAGTGGTTGGTACACGACCACAAGAGGTTGTCCCCAGGGATCGGCCCTCGGGCCTCTTCTTTGGAATGTTTTCCAAAACGATCTGCATTTCTCCACTGATGAAAACAGGCTATTTATGTACGCTGATGACCATCAACTGTTTTCAGTGGCGAAGACAACTAGCGAGGCGGAGTGTTTTTCAACTGAGGAAGGAAACAACATCTCTGAGTGGTGCAACAACAATATTTTACAAGGAAATTTTCCAAAGTATCAGGTGATGTGTCTGGGCCCGAGGAATTATCACAAGGATTTACACATCGTTATTAATGACACTGAATTAATCAGAAATCAGAGATAACGCTCTTAGGGGTTACCTTAGACGATCAACTATCATTTTCGAGTCATATACGCAATGTTTATAGAAAAGTCTCCTGTCAAACCAGTGTTCTTTTGAGATTACGTAGCCTTATTCCGACATCTGCTAAATCACACATTGTTAAATTTGCTATACTACTGTCTGGCATTTCTGTCGTTCTTCTGATGACAGAAAACTGGAACGAATTCAAGAAAGAGCACTTCGAGCACGTATGAGGAACTCCTGCAAAGAGCGAAACTACCAAATACTTCATACACGACGACTGCAAGCCATTGCAATCATAATGGCCACTCACTTCTGTCCCCAAGGTGGTTGTTGTGGACACTTCTGTGCAGAAATGTTCCAAAGGAGATGCATGCCCAATTACGATGTGTCCCTTTAAGGTGGCTTACTACAGCTTTCCGAAGAAAGAAATCAAGATTTTGAAATCTGTGAAATTAAAGAAACAGGATGTCTCTTCTGAAGTGTTAGTCACTGCAATTGAAGTAAAATGTAATTTTACCAAACAACCTGAAATGCAAATCAGAGGAAAATGCTAAATATAGTGACCGAGCTCCTGGAGAGGGGACTGGAAACTAGGCATTTCAA
This sequence comes from Montipora capitata, assembly GCA_949126865.1. Lineage (NCBI taxonomy): Eukaryota > Metazoa > Cnidaria > Anthozoa > Scleractinia > Acroporidae > Montipora > Montipora capitata. The sequence goes on from OX421452.1 coordinate 14,718,775, forward strand.
TGCCTTTTTCTCAAAACCTAGCCGTACGACCAGGGTTAAAATTTTCGGAATTAGTAAACAACATAAAGACGAAACCGTCAACATTATTTTAAAAAGATCTATTAGACAGCTTTTTAGTTATTATCAGAATAGACGAAAATCGACGTTTTTGTCATTGCGAAAAACCTGTCTGACAGGTTTAACTATTTATTTCTGTACATGATTATTTTTTCTCGCTAAGGAAATCCGGAAATTTTAAGGTGGGGTCGTACGGCTAGTTTTTGAGGGAAGGGCTCTTGAAATGTCTAGTTTTCAGAGCCCCCTCCAGGAGCTCGGTCAATACATTTAGCATTTTACCCTGATTTGCATTTATTTGTTTGGTAAAATTACATTTCTTTGTATTTTAGATCGAATTGTCTTGTTAAATTAAATACGGTTCTTTCTCTGTATTGGCGTGTTTGGTCTCTTGTTCAACGGAACAGAGCGTACGGTTTACTGGAAACAGCCAGAATCCTTCGCAAAGTCTTAGACACCTAAGGGCATGCGCAGTGACTTGTTGTCAGGGGAACACTCCAGCAAGATTCAGCAGCTGTTCTTAATGGAATAATATTAATGATGATGATGATAAATGCGGGAGTGAAACGATAATGAGGAAAGTTATGTCTGGACTGATGACATGAGGTGTCTTCCAAAGTAAGCTGACAAACTTTGGCAGTTATGTCATTCCCTCCAGTAACCTACCTAGACTATAGATAACCCAGGGGATCTTGTGGGATTCACAAGGGTGGAAAATGGCCGACTTTACTGTATAGTCGGTTAAATCAGACAAATAATAATATTAATAATGAAAGGAATGAATGGAATATAGGACTATTAAATTACGTTTAGGTCATAACTGTCCAGTAATATTCCTGGGACTGAACTTGACGAGAATAATAGAGATGTATTCCCTCAGTTGTGATAACTCAATCTTTATGACCAGCTAAA
>OX421452.1:14724740-14747240 GCA_949126865.1 Montipora capitata
GTAAATATCCGCACGGGCATAATCCAGTTCATTATTCTGTGTAACCTTTTACGTGTATTCATCCACATAGGAAAACTTCTATGCAGGTATATAATCTTCTACGCAGGAAAGCATCTATGTAGGTATAACAACAGGTTTATCCACATAGGAAAACTTCTATGCAGGTACATAATCCTCTACACAGGAAAGCATCTACGTAGGTATAACAACAGGTTCATCCACATAGGAAAACTTTTAACACGTTCTAAAACACTTCGTCGTATTCTAAAACCGTCCAATTCTGGTAAAAATGATATGTTTTGCGGTCATTTTTTCCAAATCTGTGCTGTTTTGGCACCACACCGTAAATATTGTTGATGAATCTCCACTTTTCTACCGAATGATTTATCCAGTTTGCAATATTTCGAAAGAAAAAAGAATATTTTTCCGGAGCATTTATCAACTTTGCATTATTTATCAAATTTTATCAAATTTTTGACTAAACAGTCACGCAAAATAACAGTAGAAATTTCCAACGTCTTCTCATAGAAGATCACAGAAAATGGCGAAGGAAATTTCCATCGTCATTTTTAACAGAAGATAAAGCAAAATGACGGCGGAATTTTCCAACGTCATTTTTCACAGAAGATGAGGCAAAATGACAGCCGAAATTTCAAACGTCATTTTTTTTAAAAAAGATCAAGCAAAATGACGGCGGAATGTTCCAACGTCATTTTTGGCAAAAGTAAAACAAGACTACCTGAAGTGAAGATCTTCAACTTTATTGTCTAAGGACGAACTTAACTCCCACGGACTAAAAACGAGATATTTCACACACTCAGATTCTAAGCTTGAAGACAATTCACTATATAGACACCATATGAACCTCGTTTATGGGCTGCTCGTGGAACGTTTTCACCAAGATGACTAACATTTTTTCCCCGGAAAGACGTTAAATTATTACTCACTCTTGTTTTAATTGAAATGTAATTTTTATGTACAGTATTATGACAAATAGAAAGCTACGGTTAGTCCCTCCAGTCGTTGCAAACCAACAGAGAAATATGTCAATACTGAGGAAAAAAAGTTTTTTTTATTACAAAATCAATTCTGCTCTCTGTCGTTAGCCACAAACTTGGCTCTTAATTGTCTGAGAACTATAGCACAAGTAAAACCGAGCGAACAAATATGAACATCGGTACTCCCATTGAAATCTGCAAATAGTTCTATTTGCTGCAAACGGCACACGCTAATAATGCTACATTCGTGCTGTGCATCGACCAGTATCAAATCACCAAATTCAATCTGTAAAAGAACATGAAATGAAAGAAATCAGAGCTACTTTTGGCTGACAATTAGTTTTTTTTTTTTCTTTTTAATGAAACATTCTCTCTCTTACCTGCAACCGTTCGCCTTTCTTGTCACTTTTTGAAGGGGAAATGTTCAGAACATATCCACGCTCTTTGCCATCCCGCTTGAGAGGACGGTCACGGAGTCATGAATAACAATTTTGTTATCTTCAATTGGTTCCACAGAATAACACTGGTTTCACAAGACCCCAAACGCCCGTTAGTAATTATTATATTAGCTGAAAGTCTTGAGTCGCCAAAAGAATCAAAGTGCTAGCTATTTAGGCTGGATGGATTTGCAGATGAATTCGTTGGTGGAAGTTCTTTTTCCTCAAACTATACTAACGAGCTAGCGTGCTATTCGCCCCTTTCGTGAGATTTTTGTTAAAATCTTATCTGAATGAATTTCCGTCAGTTAATTCAATTGTCAAGTAGAAACCAGAAAAGGACCGGAAATTAATTATTTAAGTGACCGAAAAATTTAAAACTGGCGCCTCCAGCTCTGCTATTTAACAAACCTTCAGAAAAGGCAAAAGGCAAGTTGCGTTAGTTTTTTGCTCGGTTGTTAACCTGTAAAAGGCTTCTTTCACATTAAGGCTGCTTTCGTGGATAACAAATTAATTCCCCGCACAAGGTCAGCAAGCGCTCAACAAAATATTCAAAGAGGTCCCCCTTTTTTCTCGCAAAAGAGGAAAATCCCTCAAGAACTTTTAAGGCCGTTTACACGACAGAAAGATTTGGGTCAGAGCTATTAAAACTCTAGAAGGGAATAGAAAAACATTTGCGAACCGTTGGAGTCGTGCTCGGCTTTCATAATCAACCGCACTGTCGCATTCAAAAACCGCATGACACATGACACACATATTGCCGCCCAGTTTCACATCACGACATTAAAACCTAAACGAAATAGGACAACAGGACGTTGAAGTAGTTTCAAATGCACAGTACGGAAAAAGACTGCGTTTATCGTCCTGTACCAGCCTTGCTACTAATGATTTTTTCGATCCTTATTTCGATGATGAAATTAGCGAGGAGAACTGAGCAGATTCGGCCATGTCTGCAAGTAGTCCAGCGACAAATGACCTCCGGTTGAAGCCACACTGAGTCAACGTAAACGGTGAGTGATCTCAGTCCAAATACCAATGAACTTTTTGAGACACTATTTGAAGACCACGAGAGAGACAACCCTTATAAATTAACCCTGGAACCAATTCAGGGCGTTAATTCTTTGCCGAGTGAACGTAATGATATCGGTTGAATTTGTTCCCCTTGGAGATTGGAATCAGAGACGGAAGATGGCATGGCAAGTAAGTTGCCATGATTGACTTACAGCTATTGCGCTTCAAGTGGACAAACGGAAAGATTGATTTGAAGAGGCTAGCTTAAAGAAAGATATCCAAAAATTTTATGGTTCAAAATGTTTCAATCAAAGTCATAAGCAATGTTGGCCGATGGCAAAAAGGGAGCAAGTTATTCGAACCCCCTGAGAAGTAACTACAATAGCACATGGCTTTTAGACGATATGATGGTGTGATGAAGAAGACAAAGCACGAGACAAGGTCAGTCGATGCCGATTTAGCAGAGGCCATGATTCCACCTATTGTTCAAAGATCGTCGGGCGCAGACTGCTATTGAAAAAAACTCGTTGCGGATCAGGTGGATGATATACCTGACTCGGAGGTGAATTCAGAGATAAAGGCGCATATATTCCCTTCATCTTTTAATTTAGCCTAACATTGAACGAAGACTCAATTTAAGTTGTTAATAACCACACAAGCCTACATTATAAACAGCTTTTGATAATTTGAAAAAGTGAACTGTAAACAAGACAAAATCGTCTTCAAGAGGCGACTATTTTGTTGGAAGTTTAAGATTAAATATAAAATAAAAGGTATTTTCAAGAAATAGAGTTAGAATATGGAATAGCTGATCTTATGAAGTGCGCAATTAGGCATTCAACATTTGCGGAAAAAAAGGACTTTGTAAGTTTCCGAGGCAATTTCGGGTATGCACATGCGCGAAATTTTGAGGCTGGAAAGTTTCCATCGTCATTTTTGATTAAGTGCAAATTTGATCTTAAAGATTTCTATGGTCGTTTGTGTTTGACGTTTGTGTTTGACATTTCCATGGTCGTGCCTCTCGCAAATTTGACTTTGGAAATTTCCGTGGTCATTTTGTATAACCCTATAGTTTAGACGTTGGAAATTTCCGTGGTCATTTTGTATCAACCCTATAGCTTTGACGTTGGAAATTCCCGTCGTCATTTTGCATTGCATTGGACTGATTTTAAACTCATTTGCCTTTCTTAGACAAAAAAATCAATCCACCTTCTTCAATTTGGAAATATTTTGAACCGTTCTTCTCATTCTTGACATAAATTTATGTTTCTGGCAATAAATAAAAGAAACCACTGAATTTCTTGCCAAGTCCTTTTAGCAAAAAAAAATATTTTTTAAGCAAAATTTTCCATCTTTCAGTGCACCTCCACAGGAACGGCAATTCTGGCATACTTTCTTGGTATTTTTGCCACACACAACTGAGTGGAAGGTTGGCAAAAAACCCATACATTGAGCCATTTTGTTTTCAAATCCAAGCTTGGCAATCCGGGCTTAGCAATTTTAAACCTTAAATAAGCTACTTTGTGCCAAAATTCCCAGTTTTCTTGGCACATTTTAATCGGAACTATCAATATTTTGCCAAAAATTAACGTTTTAGAATATCCCCGTTGGTTTTAGAACGTGTTTTTTATGCAGGTATATAATCTTCTACGCAGGAAAGCATCTACGTAGGTATAACAACGGGTATTCATCCACATAGGAAAACTTCTATGTAGGTACATAATCCTCTACGCAGGAAAGCATCTACGTAGGTATAACAACAGGTTCATCCACATAGGAAAACTTCTATGTAGGTATATAATCTTCTACGCAGGAAAGCATCTACGTAGGTATAACAACGGGTATTTATTCACATAGGAAAACGTCTATGCAGGCATCAATATGTACATTAATGTTAGCTGCATCAAAGTACACATCGGTAGTTTGTGTTGGCCGTATATGCACTGATGATAAAAAAAAATACTATATTTTTATCAAGAATGCGTACATTCATTATATTACGGTTGAAAGATCCCATAATATAAGGTTCCGATTAGTTGTGTTATTGTCCTAGCTCATAAAATGCGCATTTTATGTGTGAGGCAATCATCCCACAGAGATATAATTTTCACTGGATTATATTACAGTGAAGATGTTCGTATTTACACTATTTACACGATCCTCGCCAGAGCAATTACCCCTAGAGAGATTCATACATGTTCTGGTGATACGCAGGAGCTGGGGAGTTAGAAACATCCCGCCGGCGTCGTCTACAAGACTGCCAAGAGTGTCCCATTCGAGAACAGTAAGTACATTTGAGGCCGTTGTGCTCCATACTATGGTAAAGGTTAACCGGCTGATTTTTGTGCCGTAATTCATTTTCTAAGCACGTGATTTGGTGTTGTAACTGTTCCACCAGATGATTTGGTTGCCCTTGCCAATGGCGCGTTTGTGTAAAATGTGGAGTACCCACATACTGTGGCTGCTCGTATGCAGCCATGTTGGCATTCGAAACGGTAGCCTGCTAATTTTGTTTTTGTAATTGCTTAATTTGCTTAGAAAGCTCATCAAAGCGCTGGTCTATATACAAACAACTTGGCTCAGCAGAAACAGCGGCGACCGTTTTGGAATCGCTATGCTTTGGCTGTCGAGTCATAAGTTTGGAAAACATAGTTTCCATCCTTGCTAGATATTTTTCGATTCGGTAGTACGTTGAGTTGAGTCCACTAATTCCTTCATGCGGTCCAATGACTCTGCCTCCTGAAAATTTTTAGGGCGAGCCAGGATAACGTAGCTTTGGATCTGCGGTTGAAGGCCCTGGGTGAAATAGCGCACTGAATCTGAATCCGACAACTTAAGGCGTTTGCATAAGCGAGTTATATCTGCTATATAGTCATCTATGCGCTCCCCCTTTGCCTGCGTCCGAGCACTTAGTTGCTGGCTTAGGATCCATTCCTGTGGACCGGAGGCGAAACGCTCTTGAAAAGCTATTTTAAGCTGCTCGAAATCAGTCTTAGTTGTTTCTGATAGGGAAAGGAGCCACGCATACGCTACGCCCGATAAATATAACGGAAAAGCGCTCAGCTGGTTTTCGCTACTCCAGTTATTTATGTTTGCAATGCGAGAGAATGAATCAAGCCTCGTCATTGCATCCACCGTTGGGTTACCATCAAATACCTCTGGTTTAATCGCAATGGAATTTGGTTTCTTCTCGAGACGAGTTTGAATTTGGTCAAGTTGTGCCCTATTGGTATGCGATTCCTTAGCGATGTTTCAATGAGTCACGAACTTCGGTCAACATTTCCTGAAGAAGCTGTTTCTGCTCGTCATTCATGATGTTAACCTGTGCTTGTGTAATATTAAGTTGAGGGCATGTACATGTATCAGCGTGGGTCTGAGCACCGGAAATGGATTTCTTTCTGGGTTTTAGATCGAGCAACAATTTTTCTACAAGGAACAATTTTATGCATGCACCGATACCATTCCTATCGCTCTACGCTGAATCTTTACTAAGTATAATACGTTACACTCTCTATTTTTTTATCAGCTATAGAAAATAGATTATTGGTTTCAATATTACCTCAAGGATCAAAAGAACGGAAGAATAACAACGATTATAATGCTCGCTTACAAAATCCTTATGCTTGTGTCACCTTTCTTTCTTTTTTTTTTTTCTTAGTTCTGCTGGGACGTTATGTCTCCAGTGCACACGCACTTGCCTCTTCACCGGTCACTGTTTCTTCTGTAAATGAAATCTTCGATGCACACGGGCCTTCTTCTTTTTCTTCTTCTTCTTATGTCAAAAAAACGCCAGGGTTAAGCTTGTCAGTACTTGTCGCGTAAAGGCCTCACCAAGTGCAGTACGCCGACTCCGTCGTCTTCGTCTTGAATAAATTGCTTTTCGTAATCTTTTTGTTCTTCTTCTTCTTTCTCGTCGGTTTAATCGTAAAGACATCTTGAAGCGACATATGAAGAAACATTCTCAAGAGAAAATTTATGAATGTCAGCATTGCTCTCGCAAGTTTTATCGTCATGATATAATCTCCTGGAACACCAACAGATATGTGTGTTTGACAAGAAAGAGGATCAAGGTATCAAGCGAAAATATTCAGAAGAAGCTCTCCCACGTGGAACCCACAAATGACCAGCTCCAAACGTCAGTGGCTTCATTATAGCTCAGTTGGTTAGAGCGTCGCACCGGTATCGCGAGGTCACGGGTTCAAACCCCGTTGAAGTCCTGAAATTTTCAGGCTTCTTTACGCAATTGCAAAAATTGCGTTCATAACCTCACTTGATTTCATATCCGCAGTTCATATATGATCAATTTCATATAACATTTTATCGTTACTTCAACATCTGCAATGAAGGACTTACTTAAAACCCTCAATTCAAACCAAGAGTTCAAGAGAAGCACGACCTCATTATCTTATTACACGGAAAGAAAAAAACGCTGGTTCGCCGTCTGAGTCAAGAACTAAAAGCTAAGAAGGAACTTAAGTGGTTCGTGAGTGTTCAAGTTAATAAGTTAGCCAAACCGAAAGCAGATGGGTCGGACGAGATCTCAGGACACAATTTTCAAAGTTTTTGTATGACAACCGTGAACGACCACGAAATTGAAGAGCAGCTCAGCGAGGCAAGCCAAAAGATATTTTAATATCTTTTGGCTTGCCTCGCTGAGAAAGCAGAAGGAAGGAAGTGGTTGGGTCCTATCTGAAATCCTGCACCTTGATTTGAACGTGGCTCAATACAAACCATTGAAAGGCTCTAGTTACCTACCTTTACACAAGAAGTTGAAGGATAAGAAAGCCATAATTAACATCAACAACAAGGACAACAAGTGCTTCACGTGGAGTGTGTTGGCGGCCTTACATCCCGTCCCTTAAAGATCTAAGCCTGAGCGAATCCATCATTACCAACCCTTTGGCAACATGATCAGCTTGGAGGGTATTGAGTGTCCTGTACCTGTCAGTAAGATCCCAAACTTTGAGAAGCAGAATAACATCGCCATTAATGTCTTTGGATTCGAAGAGGGAGATTTGCTTCAGGTGTACCTCACCAAAAAACGCGAGTTTTCTGCGCATGTCAACCTGCTGCTGTTTTGAAGAGAGGAGAAACAACATTACTGCCTGATCAAAGTATGAAGGGCAAATGTATTACTGCCCGGGCTTATTGTCTTCATGGATTTGTTCGTGAGCAGCTTCTTGAAGACCACAAGCCACTGTGTAGTCAGCATGGACCTCAGAGAATAGAGCTGCCCAATGAGGATAACATGTTTCTGCAGTATAAGGATTTCCAAAAACAGCTACGAGTCGCCTTTGTCATTTACGCTGATTTCGAGAGTGTCACCACCCAGATTCAATCCGCTTCACTAGACCCTAGCAAATCCTCCACGAAGAAATTTCAAAAACATCAAGCCTGTGGTTTTTCCTACGTGATTGTTAGCTTGTCAGCTTAGAATACTGTAAGCTCCCCGTACTCTATCGCGGAGAAGATGCAGCAGAAAAGTTGCTGGAGGCTTTGCAGCCAGAGGAAGAAAGAATTCATACTCTCATGAAAGAGATTGTGCCGATGCAATTGACTCCTTTAGAGGAACAAGAGTTTCAAGAAGCCACTCATTGTCATATTTGTAGAGAAGATCTTGGGACTGATCGAGTCCGAGACCACTGCCATCTTACTGGCAAATTCAGAGGGGCGGCCCACAACACGTGCAACTTGAATTTCCAATTTACGGGTCGAATTCCAGTCATCTTTCACAATATCAGAGGCTACGACTCCCACCTCATTATGCAAGGCGCGGGAAAGTTGAAGAACAAGACCATCATTTGCATTCCAAACAATATGGAAAAGTATAATTCCTTCTCAATTGGCCACTTGGATTTTCTTGACTAGCTTCAATTTATGAATGCATCCTTAGAAAAGCTTGTGTCGAATCTGGCAAAAGAGGGAGATGGTAAATTTCATGTTCTCAAGCGCTACATCGATGCAAGCAACGTATCTCTGCTGTTGAGAAAAGGCGTGTATCCATACGACTATATGGTCAATATAAGCAAGTTTCAAGAGCGACAACTCCCACCCAAAGAAGCCTTCTTCAGCCAGCTTACCGAAGAGCATATAAGCGATGACGATTACCAGCATGCACAAACAGTGTTTACAAGCTTTCAATTGCAAACCCTTGGCGAGTACCACGATTTCTACCTGCTCTCGGACGTATTATTGTTGGCTGATGTCTTTGAAAACTTTCTAATTACTACACCTCTCCTGGTCTGGCTTGGTCCGCCTGCCTTAAGATGACAGATGTGGAATTAGAATTATTAACCGACCCGGACATGTACTTCTTTGTGGAAGAGGGCATCCGTGGTGGTATTTCCATGGTAAGCAATCGTTATGGCAAGGCAAACAACCCATATGTACCTGGTTATAACTCGACGCGGGACAAGGACTATATCATGTATACTTAGACGCCAACAATTTGTATGGATGGGCCATGAGTCAACCTCTGCCAACGCACGACTTTTTCTGGTTGACGGAACATGAGATCGAGGAGCTTAATGTCATGTCTACACCTGATGATGGTGGAGATGCGTACATTCTTCAAGTAGATCTAGAATATCTAACAGAACTCCACGAACTTCACTCGGATTATACTTTAGCGCCAGAGAAGATGAAGGTGGCCCCAGACATGCTTTCCCCCTACTGTCAACAGCTGCTCGAAGAACTGGACCTAGGCGGCGCGTCCGTACCTAAACTAGTCCCAAATCGCTACAACAAAACGAACTACATTCTTCATTACTGCAACTTGAAACTGTACTTAGACCTTGGTATAAAGCTCACAAATATCCATCGGGTACTCGGCTTTGCACAGAATACATGGTTAAAGAGTTACATCGACTTCAATACTGAGAAGAGAAAACAAGCTTCCAATGATTTTGAGAAAGATTTCTTTAAACTTATGAACAATGCGGTCTTTGGGAAAACGATGGAGAATCTGCCAAAGCGCGTGAATGTCAAGCTGGTGACCAGTCCGAAAAAACTCTCCAAACTAACCGCCTCTCCGTCCTTTGATATCTTCCGCATCTTCTCCGAGGACCTAGCCGCTATCAGCATGAAGAAGACGAAGTTGTACCTGAATCGCCCCATTGTCGTCGGCTTCACGATTCTCGATCTGTCTAAAGTACTGATGTACGATTTCCACTACAATTACATGGCCTCAAAGTACGGATCCGAGTGTAAATTGTTGTTTACAGACACCGACAGCTTGTGCTATGACGTCAAGACAGATAACCTCTACCGCGATTTTCTACAAGACTTAGACTGCTTTGACAGGTCAGAGTACCCAAGAGACCATTTTGTGCACATTGCAAGGAACAAAAAAAGGTGCTGGGGAAGATGAAAGATGAGACCCACGGCATACCCATCGAGGAGTTTGTTGGCCTTCGACCTAAAATTTACTCTATCCTATTCACAGAATCATATCATATACCATATCATATATCTTTATTTACCCTCGGATTTTTAGAGTAGCTTGGTGTAGCTAATATCTCCGAGCATTTACGTATACCCTCCCAACCATGATACACCACAGAAGACAGACCACAACACTGGGAACTACATGCCCTACTCTTTACGACAACTGTGCGGGTTCGTTTACGTCCCACAGGATTATGAACATTGAAGGGTTGTGAGACCGGACCTCCGGCTTATCGTCCTTATCCGAGAAGACTAACAGCCCGGTGCTCAACCAACTGAGCCACCGGTGCGTGGTAAAGATAGCAAACAAGTGGAAAAGAAAACAGCGAAAGGCATTTCGAAGAATGTGACCAAGAGAAAAATCCGACATCAAGATTACAAGACTTGCTTCTTTGAGAAACAACGTCAAATGGCGCGAATGAATCAAATTCGAAGCGAAAACCATCAAATTTATTCCCTGACTTTAACCAAAACAAATCTTTCGCCCTACGATGATAAACGCTTCATTTTAGCAGATGGGTGTCATACATTCGCCTATATTGACATTACTCGATTGATACATGCTAAGAGTTGATATCAATGTAAAGAAGCTTCCCCACGAGCTTTTTTTTTTAACTTATAACTTTAACAAACGTTGGCCTTTAAACTATTTAACTGCGTCGTCCATCAGGAATGCCTGTGCCTTACTGGAATTTCAATTACTTTCGTCCATCGAAAAGACAGTGTGCCTGTCTGTGTCCCTTGGATTTTCTTTTAAAGCCGTCCACGGAAAAGACATTGTAAGTTTTCTCATTTTCGAATAACAAGGTACTGCGTATTTCGGTTGGAAACGCGTTGTACTGAAATATTTCACAAGGGGGTGAGTTCAACTATCTTTTATCTAGAGACAAGGAACATTGAAAAATTATACCGTATATTAATTAATCATTATTTAGTCATTAATAACTGGCATGGAAATTTTCTCACGTAGTTTCTGTCCAGAGGTGTTTCAGTTACGGTCTATAACGAAAGAAAAACCTATTGTTGTAATGGGAGAGGGGGAGGGGGGGTAAGGCGTAAGATTGTTATTTACTGCCAAAAAGAAAATTTCCAATAACTTACGCTGGCTGGGAAGGGTCTCAACATGATAGATGCCGTTGGCGACCTCGGAAAATAATCTATTGCTAGCTGGCACTGAAGAGGGATAATTTTTTCCCAGGTAGTTAAATATTAACCGAAAATGTGTTAGCGCGGATGCCCACAGATGGTCTAAGTCGATAACGCATACATTCTGAAAAAGTGTTGGTTGGGTACTCCTGACTTGTAATAACGCTAGTGATAAAAAATATTTTAGTTGTTGCGTATTATTTTCTCTCGCGTTCAGAATTACAATGGACCGTCGTTAAATTCACGGAGACGTACTTTTTGTGCCGTTTGTGAAGTTGTTTTTCCCTATTTCCTGCACCAGTTTTACGAACGGTTAGTCCGTTCTGTTCATGTATGTAGCCTCTGTGCACGAAAGCCAAAATTAATTATGAACGCAATTTTTGCAATTGCGTAGAGAAGCCTGAAAAATTCAGGACTTCTACTGGGTTTGAACCCGTGACCTCTCGATTCCAGTATGATGATTGAGGTCACGGGTTCAAACCCCGTCGAAGTCCTGAATTTTTCAGGCTTCTCGACGCAATTGCAAAAATTGCGTTCATAATTGCGAAGGTCATAGCTTCACTTGATTTCAAATCCGCAGTTCATATATGATTCATTTCATATACCAGTTCATCATTGATTCATTCCTCACGGGATCATTAGAACCCACAAATGACCAGCTCCCAACGTCAGTGGCTTAATAGCTCAGTTGGTTAGAGCGTCGCACCGGAATCGCGAGGTCACGGGTTCAAACCCCGTTGAAGTCTTGAATTTTTCAGGCTTCTCTACGTAATTGCAAAAATTGCGTTCATAACTGCGAAGGTCATAGCTTCACTTGATTTCATATCCGCAGTTCATATATGATTCATTTCATATACCATTTCATCATTAATAGTTGGTTTATCCACTTCGTACAGGAAAAAACTCACCTCTCTCTTTGTAAATGTAGATCGTGGGTTACTGGCCGATAAAAGAAATTCAGGGTTGTTATGTCTGTCGGCATACGTCTTATCTGGGCTATTTTATGACTTTTATCGATCCATATGAAGTCCATGTCCTATCAAAAACTAACCAAAGCAGTTCGAAAACAATACGTACATTTCCAAACAATAAAATAGCCAGAAATTCATCACCCAAAAGAATATGGTTCACGAATCACGTTTAATTCAAATCTTCATTCACGGGTCACGTTTAATAAAAAAAAATCGCTCACGTGGACATGAGAAGATCTTACCATCTTTGATCACGAATAATGAATAAAAAAAATTCTTAAATCAAGATTTACGAGAAAATAAATCGCCCCATCACGCTTCACGTAAAACGTATAGGGAACCCTCGCCTAAAGCTTTTTGAAAATCAAAATTGTGTTAATACATGACAAGCTTCCGACGAGCGCCCACCTTGCAAATTTTGAAAATTCATCTTTTCCAAAAGCAAAATCGAATGGTGATCGCGCACAAAATTTCAAATACACTACATAGAACTCGGAAAAATCATTTATCTGTTCTTTCAACCTTTCCTACAGAAGATCACAAAATGCACATGGTTTACACAAAATTGTTTTCTGTGAAATTATCGTAATCTAATTACCGTTGCTTACAAAGTTTATTGTCAGCTGATTATTTAAAAGTTGAGTTCTTGTCCAGAAATATAAAAACCAAGTGCAAACCTATCTATGAAAACGAGTTTAAACATCCATTTAAGTGTTTCGTTGGTGTTTCATTAGATCACTAAGGTGTGTCATTTTTAAAAAACCACAATCAAGTTTTCCATGCAAAATAATTTCCAGATGGGTTTCCGAGATTATATTATTAGTTTGCTTTTCTTTTAATCTTTGCATGTTTATGCTTAAGCAAATCGCTCTTGAACAATAGTTTAAATCATATCAAATAACAAAAGGAAAATAGCCATTAGGTGCCAACACCTGCACACGCATAAATTATTCTTATCTAAATATTCGCCTGACAATTGTAATTTATTATACAGTTCCTTGGTCGGATTTCAACTTTTCGAAGTTAAACAATTTCATTAGCAAAGTACTCTCGTTGGCAACGTCATCTGTATCTACTTTTCATTGTGTGAAATGTCATTCAAGTCAAGTCGACAAAAGCAAATAAGACTTCACTATCCGCACCTTTTCTTCGGTATTTTGCGTTTACTTTCTCGACTACGCACGTAGCAATCTCATAGAAGTACAAGTATTCAAGTGGTGGTCGCAGTTCGTCTCTAGTGAGCTCAGTCAATAATGATCAACTCTACGGTATCTACGATGCACGACAATCAAGATGAAGTTTCTTTATCTGCGTGTTCGGAAGCTTTAAGTTCTCGCAAGCCTGTCACCGGATTCGAATACACTACTGAGATATTTTTTCCTATATCTTCAGTTTTGTCACTTCTTATGATTTGTGGGAATATCCTAATTCTACTTGTTCTTCACAAAGTTTCGTCTATCCACCTACCATCTAGAGTCCTTTTTCGATGTCTTTCCATCACGGACCTCTGTGTCGGACTCGTTTCTCTACCGCTATTTGTCGTTTATGGTATGGCGGTTGAAGAAAAGAATTGGAGCTTGTGTAGTAAGACCGAAGGCTTGGCTTTTGCTGTAAGTACAGTACTCTGTGGACAGTCCATCACCACGTTGACTGCAATAAGTGTGGACAGACTTCTTGCTCTCCAGCTTAGGTTGAGCTACCGACAAGTTGTTACTTTGCCGCGCGTTCGCCTATCTGTGACAATTTCTTGGGTTGTGAACTTCGCTTTTGCCTTCACTTATTACTGGAACAAACGATTTTTCTTTTTATGGGGCTGTGGGTATATTTTCACATGTATAATTATTTCATCTTGCTGTTACTTTAAGATTTATCTAGGCCTTGGATATCGCCATGTGAAAATACAACCTCTTTCCCAGGGTATCTCTCCTTCCCGAAGAAGAGAATTCCTGGGAACTAGCCCTGCACAAATTCAGGGCACAAATCCTCGTGTCTTGTCAGTATTAAATGTAAACCGGTACAAAAAGACAGTTTCCAATGCCATTTGGGTTCATTCCCTTTTAGTAATATGCTATCTGCCTTACACCGTTGCAACTGCTGTTACCGCTGCGCGTGGCGAACCTCTTTTTGGAACTCGTTACAAAGTATTGGGTCACAGTACCGGAATACTTCTTTTCTGTAACTCGCTACTCAACCCTTTTCTTTATTGCTGGAAAATCAAAGGAATTAGACAGGCTGTAAAACAATTTCTTGGAAATATTTTTAGTTGGTCATAAAGACCTAGTCATCTCTACTGAACACATCTCTATTCTGTTCGTCAAGTTTAGTCCAAGCAATGTGGAGGTGATCCCCTAGAAATAGAGCTTGTCATAGATTTGCGATGAAACTTCGCACACTGTTGTAACATGTCAGTGAGATGATAAAAGTGTAATAAAAAAAGAGAGAGTGGCCGTGCTCGTTTCCATGGTACGACGCTGACGAATACGAGTATTTGAGCTACTTTGACAATGTAATCCAACTTATAACGCAGAGTGTGATGTTATTCTATGGTTATTTCAAGTACGTATACCTGAAAAATTTATTTGAATGCCTTTGTGACTACTTAAAGCTCCAAAATAAATTTAACTTTAGTGGCACGGTGCCTGCCTTACTGCGCGCGCCAACGACTCAAGAAATCATGCGCAGTAGGGTTACAGGACAGTGGGCACCCGAACGTAAGTTAAGATAACTTCTTACAACAACAACAACAACAACAATACTTTATTTACCCACGCTACATCTAGGAGTGATAAAAACTCGTTAAAACATGTGCGTGAAACGGAAAGCATTGAAAATAAAAGAAATAGTTTAAAATTACCATTCTAAAAACTATCTAAAAACCTGCTTCTTTAAAAGACGTTTAAAAGTAGAAATATCTTTGGCGTTTCTAACATACGTTGGCAACGAATTCCAAAGTTTTGCTGCCAAAAATGAGAATGACTTATGGCGCCATTCTAGATTAAAACTGGGTAGCATTAAAAGTGTCCCTGACCCTCTTAAATTATAATTACAGATTTTGATCTTAAAAAAATCCTCTATGTACCTTGGGGCTTCTTTATGAATACATTTATATACCAAAACTAGGGCCTGGAATTTTCTTCTTTCTTCTAAAGCCTGATTAAAAAGATTAATTCTACAACAATGTTTCATGTAACGAAAACAATAGGATATCAAACACCAATAAGTGCTTAGCAAGATGTGCTCAGCAATATGACGTAATAGGTTGCATGGCAACAAAAGAGTCATCTAAAAACTTCCTTTATTGTCTTTAAATGCTGATATCTCAAAAACGAATTCCGTGACCTCCAATTTTCATCAATGAAAAATGATTAGTAGGCTAAGATAAAACTCTCTGCAAAGTTAAAAAGAATTCTCTGGAGCGGATTTAGAGCAGAGCCTCCTTAAAATTTCCACATTTCCACTTATCCCCTTCTTTATATTATTATTATTATTATTATTATTATTATTATTATTATTATTATTACTATTATTATTATTATCTTGATTTAATATAGTAATAGCGGACGTCTTGTGAATGCACTGTCAAGTCACAACAAGGACCTCAGTCAGAGAGTGCTTTTCCCAGCGAGAAGATCTCTGGATAACACCATTGCTGCAGCCATGATCAATATCTAGTTGGCCTAAATAGCGTTTTAAATTAGGTATAACTGAGCCCAATACTCCGATTACGACTGGTATGACTTTCACCTTGGATAATCAATCAATCAATCAATCAATCAATAATTTTATTAATGTGTCAAGTTGATCTAGCTTACATATACGTAAACTAATTGGGGAAACGTAACTACTAGTGAATTAAAGTTCAGAAGAAACATATTAGATCTGATCCAAAATACTAATTATTAGTAACAAACGTTAAAAATTCGCTGTGTTTTAACCTAGTACCCTAAAAAGTATGTTGACAAATCAGTATCCCGTAAACCCATGCTTCCTTAAAACCAAAGGTTGAAGACTAATCTCCTCCCAGCCCACTATTTTCAACCATGAATAAAATCCTAGATCCCATAATTCCCACTCTTTAGGATTCTTATTTAACTACTGCATTGTGTACAATTTTTACAATTATCTTCCATCATCCCAACTATATTTAATTTTCTGATTTTAGCTTTAAACGCCTTCAAAAATTCCGAATTCCTGACTTTCTTATCTAATTTTCACCAGAGAAGTGGACCTAGATATCGTAACCTATGCTTTCCGTACGTCACGGTTTTGAATCTTGGTATTACAAAATCTGAATTTCTAAAGATATAGCGATTGATGTTATTGTTTTGGAATATTTCTTTAATGTATGAAGGACAAAGTTCATTCTTTACTTTATACATAAGAATAGCAATGTCTTGTAGTCGCCTGTTCTTTATCGTGGGTAGCTTTGCCAACTTAAGTAACTCGTCATAGCTTCCAGATTTCCTATTATAAATTGCTCTCAAGGCTCTTTCTTGGATTCGCTCCAGTTTCCTGTTGTCCGAAGAGCGACAAAAATTCCAAACGATATGACAATACGTCACAGCTTAGGCAGTGTGACAGACTTGTACGTAATAAATTTGGCTCTGGCAGAAAGTATATTACGTAGTCTTGTTATAACACCCACTTTCCTTCCTGCTCGTTTGCATACTTCACTGACATGTTTACTGAAATCCAGGTTTTGGTTCTATTGTTAGCCCCAATAGTCTTAGGTCAGAACCACACTTTATTTTTATATTTGACATTGTTATCTCCCAAATCTTTGGTTTTATCCTTTGGCCCCATGCTCATAATTTGGTACTTTTCATAACTACCTTTCAGTAAATTTGACTTGTATCACTTAGATATGATTTCTCCTTCTTTATTTAAAGTATCTTGTACTTCCTTAACCGTCTGGCCTGCTCAGTACAGCTGATGGTTGTCAGGATACATCGTTAAGTTGTGTTCATTTGCAAAGATGTTAAGATCATTTTGAAACGTGTTCCAAAGTAAAAGGCCAAATGTTGAGTCTTGAGGGCAACCCCTTAACAACTCCTTCCATTTACTTGTAATCTCTGTGCCAATTTTCACTCTGTATTTTCTTTCAGTCAAGTAAGACCGTATTAAGTCGGTGGATGACGTTGAGAAGTTATATGCGTCTAGCTTTCTCAAAAGCAATGGAGGATGTAACGAATCAAAGGCCTTGGACATGTCGGTAGATATAGGATCCCGACAATAAGTGAGTACTATTGGTCGTAAGCAGCGTCACCATTAGTGCTAAGCCTAAATATCCATTTTAAACAGCGTTGGTCAACACTATTCAAGTCTAAGCACCCATTTTGAAAAAGTTATCTTTCAATAATTGTTGTGAAGGCTGGTTACTTCACGTAAGTGAAGTGAAACTGGTGCAACAATTGTTGAAAGCTTAACTTTTTAAAATGGGTGCTTAGACTTAAATACTGTTGACCAACGCTGTTTAAAATGGATGTTTGGGCTCATCAGCACTAATTGTTACGCTGCTTACGACCAATACTACTCACTTTGGGGTAGTCAGTTTGGGTAGTCCGTCGGGGTAGTCCCTGGACTAGGCGTCAGTGTTTTCTACTCTCCTAGACAAACATTTGCTCTGGCTGACTCTTGCCGCCTAGTTTGATTGATCAGAGGATCTACAAGTATTTCCAGTATATATCCAAGTATATATCCAAGTCAAGTATATATCCAGTCCAACCGTGAGAATACGAAACTGGCCTATTTAGAGAAACTTTTTCTTGACCGTAGTTTCCCTTTAATTAAAGTATTAGAGAAAGTGTCCAAATACAAGGATTTGGAGATAGAAATAGCCTGTATATGTCAAATGAAAACAGTGGTAATTCCCGTTGTAGGTGTCCTTGGAGTTAATAAGAAAGGCACTAAAGAATAGCGTCGCGAAATCCGAGGCAATAACAACCTGCATGAAATCCAGAAAAAAGCACTTCTGGGAACAGTACACATCCTGAGAAAGTTCTTCTCAATCAAGTAGATTGAACACACACTCCTCTAGTACCTTTGAACCATGGTTTGGTTTTGGCCTTAGTAGGCAAATGTAGACAAATTGAAGTTCAATCATGATGATATTCAGTCTCGTTCACGTCCTACAATATGGCGAGGTATCCTAAAAATAAATTGGTACAAGCGTTTCAGAGTTAAAATTGAGAATGAAGGATTCTGTTTTGCATGTTTACGTTGTCGTCAAGACCTCAAATGTGGTGGTTTCACGTCGTCGTTGTGCAGAGGACCGCAAACCTACTTGCTCAAAACCTTGCTGCACGATTATTTATGTTCTTTTAACCAATGATATTATTGTTTTGTGGCGTTTTCTTAGTCGTAGCCGTCGTCGCTTAGGGAATCGGGAGCTTACGAAACGACGACGCTACAAAACAACAGTTTTAGTGAGCAAAAACAATGGCTCTGCACGTGCGTTTTACATTTTGGCACATTTGAAATGACCAAATTCAAGGTTCTGTGGAGGACGTTAGCACATGACGATGAATTTTCAGTTCTCTCTCTACGCTTCCAACTCACTCATACCGGTTTAATTCCTCGACAGTTACTACACCTTTTTAACGCGAAACGGCATAAAATAGTTTCCTAGTGATATGAATAACGCGAACTTGTATTTTTCAATGAAGTCCTCGTAGCCGTCGTCGTCCTCGTTTCGTAAGCTCCCTAACTTTAAGATCTAGGACGCGACGGCAACGAAAACGTCGCAAATTTTGGATATTTAATGAGCAAACACAATAGCTTTGCACGCTCTGCACGTTCATTTTTCATTTTTGTACATTTCTTTCACGTTGTCGGTAAATCTGCGACGTGAAATTACCAATTCTCAAGTTTTACGGAGAACGTGAGCACAAGGCAGCGAATTTGAAATGTCTGTCGTAGCTTCAACACCGCACCACCTAATTCAGTTCCAGGCAAGTTGCACTAGTTTTTAGATGTTAGACAAACCGATATAATAACGAAAAAGAAAAAGAAACCTGAACTTGCAATTTTCAATGAACGTAAGGAGCTTAACCAACGACAAGGTTAACTATCAATAGAGTTATTTCAGTAGAGTTATGACTTAGACTTAGAGTTAACGACTGCCAAAATCCTGAATTCAAGATTTTAGAAGTCCAAAATCTTGAATTCAGGATTTTGGAAACTTAACTCTTAACTCTACGACATAACTCTATGAAAATAACTCTAATGACAGCGGAGCATCCTGTTTAAAAGGCGACGCGTAACCAGTCGACATCATGGCCTTATGAAGACTAGCAGTATGTAGTCGAAACGTCGCGATCTACATCACAAGTGACCACATCGTGAAACAAACGAGAATACTTTATTATTATTGTACTTCTCCACGATGAACAACAGCAACCTTTTTTACGAAAATAAAAGGGTTTATATTTCACCATTGTTTTGTACTTTAAGTTTTTGCCCCGAACACTTGTGGCGGGGGGGGGGGGGGGGGGGGGTGTAGGGAGACACTTAGGGGGGGTGTGGGGAGGAGGGAACCATGTGTTCCAATTGTCAGAATTTTCACAACTGTTCCGTGTTTAAGTATTTTGGCGTTCTTTTTTAAGTATTCCGGCGTTCCGTGTATAAGTATTCCGGCGTTCTGTGTTACAGTATTCCGCCGTTCCGGCATCCCATCATTCGTGCATTCCGTGTTTAAGTACTAGCCAGTCATACCAGACCTGATTCAAACAATTTTCCACAAAACCCTTGTCTTGATTTTCACTACTACTCTTTTTATACACATTTCGTCAGCCTATTATTGAAAAATCAGTTTTGTATACATTAAAAAAAACAAATCGACCTTCTACTGTTCGCGGCTGCCCGAGGAAACCTGAATTCAGTCAGTGTGTTCAGTTTACACGTCACGCAAGTAAAATAACAAAACCGCCTATTAATCAAAAATAAAGTCAATAAATTGCGTCTTGTACAAAAGGAATAAATAAACGACTTGCCAAAGTCTCGGGGATGTGAGATATTCCGAATTTGAGTTATTCAGCAAAAAAGTACCACTCAAAACTGCACAGTTTAGGGGCCGACCATTTAACTTTTGAGGGGTGGGGGAGGGGGGTGATTTCTGGTCAGCAAGTTCTTTTTTTCTTTATACAACCTTTGTGGGCAGGATATTTTTTTCCCTCCTAAATGCTCTGCAGGATATTTTTTTCTCTTCTCATTTCTCTGCAGGATTTGTTTTTCCTCAAAAAAGTGTCGTATTTACATTTACATTGTGGTTATTGCAGCAATAGTTCTAATATGGAGCTGCAAAGCCTTAAAATGTTGTAAGTTATACAAAATCATTCTTGTATAGCTACATGTTTTCGGAATGTCATTCTTTAGAATCATTTAATGTTACCTAATAACAATATTCTCGTGTTATAAAGTGGTGCTCCACAGGTAGATTTGCTTCTTAATTAAAACAAAATAACTAAAAATAGCAAAAAGCAGTTCAGAAATGCTCATAGCATGGTAATTACTGCTAGAATCATTAGTTACAATTTAAAAGTGGACTGAAATCTCCAAAACAAATGTGAAAGCAGAATTAAAGTTAGTTGATCATGGTCTAATTTGTTATATGTTGTCTTATATTATATAAGACATTGCAAAAACCTTATATTTCAATATAGAAAGTAATTACATGAAAATGCTTCAGTTGAAAAGATTAAAAATGAACAAATTATTTTTCTTTGTCTAATAAAACTTGATTCTTCAAATAGAAAAATTTACCTCCATTACTGCTTGTAATAATTAAGCTAAGTTAAACGAGTTTGGATACAGTGCGAGCCAGCAAGCCAGATCCCTGATCCCAATAACCGCAAGCTACCTAAGGAACTGTAGCCTAACTGCAGTGCCAACTAGGCTAGCCAATGTGTAATTTAGACTAACCGTAATGGCTTGCATGACTCCTATGACTTGGAGCCATGTGAACCGAGCAAGCAAGAAATCCCTTATCCAATTATAAGGGCAAACCGCAAGCTACCTAAGCTAACTGTAGGCCAACCGGTGTGACGTTTAGGCTTACCAGAGTGTTATTTAGGCCAATCAAGGTGTTATTTTAATAGGCTAATCAGAGTGGCTCGCTGTCTTGCAGATTATCCGGAATGGTTGCAATTTTGCTGGGATTTTGTAAAACCCCCCAGGAATGATGAAATAGCTTTGCAACATTTCTTTTTCTTGCTTGCAGCAGTGCAAGATTTTTTTTTCTATTTCATTTGTGCTGCATGCCATTTTTTTCTTCCAACAAGCGCTTGCAGGAAATTTTTTTTCAAAATCACCCACCCCCTCTCAAGAGTTAAATGGTCGGCCCCTTATTATGGAGCGACCACATTGGTACCCCGCTGAGGAAGACAAATATGACGGCTGGAGTTTATTTTGGCTATGTCGAAACCTTTCGTCTCTCTTAACTTGCACTTGTTCTCACCTCTCTTTTTCTCTTTGAATCGACGTTTTCATGTGGGTGATATGTTTCTCAGCAGTCGCCTTTATGTCACGGACTGTGAAAAAATATGAAATTCAAACTGCTTTATTTTCCAAACAAAGTGGGCTACCGAGCTGGAAACATGCAAGCCGATATATCTCAAAATGCCTTTTACCCGATGAAGATAAAACTGCAAAATCCGGCAGGTAATCCGGTATGCAAATAAAGCTTGTGGTCGTGCAAGTTAATTCAATTAAGTTTCCAAACCAAAAATGCTATTTACCAATATTGCACTGTTGTTAGACCAGTTCTCGAATATTGTTCGCCTATTTTCCATCATGCTTTGCCCGAGTATCTTATCAATGATATCGAGCGAGTACAGAAGAGGGCGCTAAGCATCATTTTACCTGATTGTTCCTATAGTCTGTGCTTAGGTATTTATGATCTTGACACTTTGCGGTCTCGGCTCGAGGAACAGTGTCTTAAGTTGTTTAATGTAATCTCTGGTAACCACAAACTATCCCACTTACTTCCTCCCAATCATGTTAACCATTATAATGTAAGGAGAAATAGAAAGTACGACTTCCCGGGTGTGCGCACCAAGCGTTTTCAGCGGTCATTCATTCCGGCCATGTGCCGATTAGCCAACAACACTGTGTAAATATGCGTCCGATTGGCTATCTGCTTATTGTTCTGACTTCTGGTTTTTTAGCATTTTGTAGTATTTTAAATAAATTTAAATTAGTCATACTCATGTATCTTAACATAGTATATATAGTGTATCATTGTCAAATTTGTAAAGTATTATGCAATTCAGCCTTTTGGCTGCGAAGTAATATTTTTTATTAAACCATCTATAACATTTCCCAAATTTCAATTTTGTTTTCTTTTTTGAGTTGAGTGTTGTATTTCGTCAGCAAAATTTCGGCATTCGATTGTGTTCCATAAAGTGATCTCTTAGTCGCTTTTTGGCTTCTTTCTTTTTAACTAACGATGTTTTTGAGCGTGTTTTGTTTTTCAAAGGCGTTCCTTTTCTTGGT
>OX421452.1:14779740-14784740 GCA_949126865.1 Montipora capitata
AACTGAATTAGGAGGTGCGGTATTGAATCTACGACAGAAAATTCAAATTCGCTGCCTTTTGTTCACGTTCTCCGCAAAACTTGAGAATTGGTCATTGCACGTCGTAGATTTTCCGAAAACGTGAAAGAAATGTACAAAAACTAAAAATGCACGTGCAGAGCGTGCAAAACTATTGTTTTTGCTCATTAAATATGCAAACTTGGTGACGTTTTCGTTGCCGTCGCGTCGTAGATCTTAAACTCCCTACTTTAAGATCTAGGACGCGACGGCAACGAAAACGTCGCAAATTTTGCATATTTAATGAGCAAACACAATAGCTTTGCACGCTCTGCACGTGCATTTTTCATTTTTGTACATTTCTTTCACGTTGTCGGTAAATCTGCGACGTGAAATGACCAATAGACCTTTTCGGCTTGTACATTTTGTTTTCCCAATACAGATCATGTGATAATACTCAGGAGGCTTGGTCCTTTGTTTTGTTCATTAAAAAGAGTGCATGCAGGCATATTCTTGCTCGCATGCACTCTTTTTAATGAACAAAACAAAAGACCAAACCTCCTGAGTATTATCACATGATCTGTATTGGGAAAACAAAATGTACAAGCCGAAAAGGTCTATTCTCAAGTTTTACGGAGAACGTGAACACAATGCAGCGAATTTGAAATGTCTGTCGTAGCTTCAACACCGCACCACCTAATTCAGTTCCAGGCAAGTTGCACTAGTTTTTAGATGTTAGACAAACCGATATAATGACGAAAAAGATAAAGAAAACCTGAACTTGTAATTTTAAATGAACGTAAGGAGCTTACCAAAACGACAAGGTTAACTATCAATAGAGTTATGACTTAGAGTTAGAGTTAACGACTGCCAAAATCCTGAATTTAAGATTTTGGACTGCCAAAATCCTGAATTCAAGATTTTGGAAGTCCAAAATCTTGTGATTCCAAAATGTTGAATTCAGGATTCAGGATAGCCAAATTTGAGGCAGTATGAAGAGGAGTGCCGTTCCAACCAGTGTCATTCTTGAGGAATTACCACACCCTTGTCATATTAAAAAGGTTGAAATAGTCACGAAGCGATTAAAATAATGCGAATTTATATTTTGAGATGACTTTTTCGTTGCCGTCGTCGTTGTTGTAAAAATCTCCCTATTGCTGGGACTGAACTTGACCAACAGAATAGAGATGTGTTAAGTGGAGATGACTTCGGTCTTTACGACCGGCTAAAAATATTTCCAAGTAAATCTTTTACAGCTTGTCTAATTCCTTTCATTTTCCAGCAGTAGAGAAAAGGGTTGAGTGTCGAGTTAAAGAAAACAATTGTCCAAGTTATAATCCCCAAGAGTTTGTTGCGAGTTCCATAGAGAGGTTCTCCACGCAAAGTTGTAACAGCAATTGCAACGGTAATAGGCAGATAACATATTACTAAAATGGAATGAACCCAAATGGCATTGGAAACTGTCTTTTTGTACCGGCTTATATTAAACACTGGCAAGACACGAGGATTTGTTCTGTTCACAGCGGGATCCTGAATTTGTGCAGGGCCACTTGCCATCTTCACCTGGCGGTATCCAAGGACCTGATAAATCTTAAAGTAACAGCAAGATGAAATAATTAAACACATGAAAATAAACCCACAGCCATATAAAATGACAAATGGTTTGCTCCAGTAATAAGCGAAAGTAATAGCGATGTTCCCAACCCAAAACATTGTCAGGAGTAGGCGAACACGCGCCAAAGTAACAACGTGTCGGTATCTTATCCCAAGTCGCAGAGCAAGAAGTCTGTCCACACTTATTGTAGTCATCGTGGTGATGGATTGTCCAACGAGTACTGAATTTACAGCAACAGCTAAGCCTTCGATCCTACTACACAAGCTCCGATTCTTTTCTTCAATTGCCATAAGGTAACTCACAAACAGCGGTTGAGAAACGAGTCCGACACAGAGGTCCGTGATCAAAAGACATCGAAGAAGGGCTCTAGATGGAGGGTGAATAGAAGGAACTTTGTGAAGAACAAGAAGAATCAGGAAATTCCCAGAGAACGTAACGAATGACAAAACCGAATATAGAGGAATAAACAGCCCAGGAGTGTATTCGAATCCGGTGACAAGTTTCCGAGAGCTTAAAGCTTCCGAACACGCCGATAACGAATCTTCGCCGTCTTGATTTCCATGTACCGTAGAGTTGATCATTACTTACTGAGGTCGCTGCAGACGAATTGCAAATCGAACACTTGTATTCTATGAGATTGCTACGTGCACGTGTGTAGTGGAGAAAGTAAACGGAAGATTCGGATGGTGAACTGTGAACCTTTATCAATGACTTGATTGACATTTGACAGAATGAAACTGAATACATAGAGATGAGATGTATCCTATAGGATTACCTCTGCCGAAGTAATTGTTTCCTTGCTAAGAGTTGAAATTCGCAAAACAAACTGAAACACATCAATATTGGAAAGGGCATGTATGATCTCGTTAATGTGCCAGATATGGTGGGAAGTATATAACAAACTGTGACAGGTAAAAGTATATGAGGCATGGAGACCTCAATTTCCTCAGTGTCCTTCCTTTGATTCGTTCGCAGTTGTTAATTTGCGAGGGAGCAAAGTAAAGACCAGCCTGTAAGCTAAACGTAAATTGAGAATATTGAAATCAACTGTTGAGTAAAGAGCAATTTTTGCGTGTGCAGGTGTTGGCACCTGATCAATATGTTTTCTTTTTTTTATTTAGGAGTATAATAATTATAATGAGAGTAAGTGGGGGTTATACGTTGGCCCTTTTTTCGTTCACAATCCGATAATTCCAGGAAAAAAGCGGCACACCCTGTAATTAAACTCCTGTACAGTTTGAGATTCGTACTTTAACTTAACGATTCACTATAAAAAAGGAAATATAGAAATACAAAGTTACAAGCAAGATATCAAAAAACTAAACTTCAGAACGCCAAAAACCACGACTGAAAAATTAACTACTTACAAGATCTGTACGGCAACTCCGGGTACAACAACTGACTTACAAAAGGAAATACAATACTTTTATACGAAAGACGAATACCTAATGAATCGAAGAAATGAACAAAGGCAATTACATATGATTAGGCAACAGAACTTAAGTACATTGAATAGACGCGATAACGAAGCAAATACTGACTAATTACTGCATGCGGAATTTAGGCAAATTTAGAAATATCTCACGAACGTGACAAAATACACGATACAACAATTAGGCGATGACAAATGACAGCAAATTAAATAGAGCCGATAAAATCAGTGCAAATATAGCAAACTTGTAGAAAAATATGAAAGAAAAGAAAAAATCGATTTCTCTTGTCTACATACCGGCCCCAATGAACTACTCAGTTTACAGTTCATTTAATTAACCCTTAATTTTTTGCTCTTAAGACACGAATATGAGGTTCTATTTTATGGTCAACTCTCGGATTTACAATGGGTAGATTATTATTACTGGGTTGCCAGTATGGCAAACCCAGTAGGAATCTGCGTTTATTTCGTCGTTTTTACTGGGTTGCCAAACCCAGTCGGAATCTCGGTTTCATTTCGTGAGTTTTTTTATTTTCCGTGTCGGGAAAAGTCTTGCCTGTCACTCTCCTGCTAAGTGGTGGCTTTGTGCATAGAGCCTTCTGCACGTATTTTCTTAGGATCGAGAGGGTAGTGGGAAATGCGTAGATTTCTCTGGTGGACACAGTAGAACGATTAACTTAACCGGCAATGGCGTCGAAAGTCATGTAACGCGAATGGCGTTTTAGTGGATCTTTGAACAAAATATACCCTTATGAAGCTCAATAATGGCAAGTCAATTGGATACACAGGCGGTGGAATCTTAAAAGCGACGAGTAATGGACTTCGACAACAATCTATCGCCCGTCGAGCCGAAATCAAAGTGAGCTGTATTTACCTGGACCGGGTTGCTCGAAGCATGGTTAGCGCTAACCGGCGTTAAATACCATGGAAAACTAAAGGTTTTGGTATCTCTTAACCAACGGTTAGCGCTAACCAAGCTTCCAGCAACCGGCCCCAGAAGTACATGGTAATTTAACAAGACATCGAAGAAGGGCTCTAGATGGAGGGTGAATAGAAGGAACTTTGTGAAGAACAAGAAGAATCAGGAAATTCCCAGAGAACGTAACGAATGACAAAATCGAATACAGAGGAATAAACAGCCCAGGAGTGTATTCGAATCCGGTGACAAGTTTCCGAGAGCTTAAAGCTTCCGAACACGCCGATAACGAATCTTGGCCGTCTTGATTTCCATGCACCGTAGAGTTGATCATTACTAATTGAGGTCGCTACAGACGAATTGCAACTCGAACACTTGTATTCTATGAGATTGCTACGTGTGACGTGTAGTGGAGAAAGTAAACGGAAAATGAGGATGGTCACTCTACCTCTAAAGTAATCCAGGCAGTTTACTTTATTTTGCTGTTCAAGATGGCTAACGAAGGAGCAGGGACTTCTTTAGACGTCGATCTGGCGGTCTCCGAAGCTGTTGCTTGGGCAATGTCAACTATAACGGATTCAATTTCCAGTGTTATCGATAAACGTCTTCAAGCGTTTAAGCAGGATAACTCACAGACGGTTAAAGCAGCGGTTCAGCGCGCGAAGCACGATCGCTACGAATTCAAAAGTAGAGAGAACAAACAGCAATACGAACACGAAGAGGATGTTTTAGAGAAGATGGAGTCCGCGAAGGATTCGGTGGCCGCAAGACAACTTGATCGTCAGTGGACGAAGGTATTGCTTTAGTAAACAAGCGCATGAAGGTTATCAAAATGGCCGATAAAAGGCTGCCAGTATAGCTGTGCCACAGTTGAAGAATACTTATCCGACGAGCTAGCCTCAGATATAGACGATGAAAAAAGAATCATCCAATCCGAGAATAGAGCCGCAAGAAAGGCGAAGGAATCCAAGAAAAAGAGGAGCCAACCAGCCCACTTTGAAGCTGCAGTTTAATCGCGGCGAGCCAAATTGGCGCCCTCA
>OX421452.1:14789740-14802240 GCA_949126865.1 Montipora capitata
TGTGACTACTTAAAGCTCCAAAATAAATTTAACTTTAGTGTGGGCTGTTCCACTCGTAAGGGCTCCTTCCGTACAATTTTATGAAATTGCCAAAATAACTGGTCATAGATTTTTGCTGATTTTTCCACTACTCCATGAAGACGCCGTTCTCAGAAAGTACATGAAGTGAAAAAATGGGGGTCACCGTACTCGTTCAGGAGAAAATAGCCATTCCTTCAGTGATTAGGCTTGGCGTCAATGAAAATCCGGCATTTTATCAATGCCATTGATAAAATGTAGTGCAGTAGTGCAGGCACCGTGCCCGCGCTACTGCTCGCGCCAACGACGCAAGAAATTATGCGCAGTAGGGTTACAGGACAGTGGGCACCCGAACGTAAGTTAAGATGGCTCAAACCTGTTTCAGCATTTTGAAGGTAACTTCTTACTACAGCCTGATTAGAAAGATTAATTCTACAACACTGTTTCATGTAATGGAAATAATAGGATATCAAACACCAATAAGTGCTTAGCAAGATGTTCTCAGCAATATGACGTAATAGGTTGCCATGGCAACAAACGAGTCATCTAAAAACTGTTTTTGTTGTCTTTAAACGCTGATATCTCAAAACTGAATTCGGTGACCTCCAATTTTCATCAATGAAAAATGATTAGTAGGCTAAGATAAAACTCTCTGCAAAGTTAAAAAGAATTCTCTGGAGCGGATTTAGAGCAGAGCCTCCTTAAAATTTCCACATTTCCACTTATCCCCTTCTTAATATTATTATTATTATTACTAGTAGTAGTAGTAGTAGTAGTAGAAGTAGTAGTAGTAGTAGTAGTAGTAGTAGTAGTAGTAGTAGTAGTAGTAGTAGTAGTAGTAGTAGTAGTAGTAGTAGTAGTAGTAGTAGTAGTATTAATAGTAGTAGTAATAGTAGTAGTAGTAGTAGTAGTATCATCTTGATTTAATATAGTAATAGCGGACGTCTTGTGAATGCACTTTCAAGTCACAACAAGGACCTCAGACAGAGAGTGCTTTTCCCAGCGAGAAGATCTCTGAATAACACCATTGCTGCAGCCATGATCAATATCTAGTTGGCCTAAATAGCGTTTTAAATTAGGCATAACTGAGCCCAATACTCCGATTACAACTGGTATGACTTTCACCTTGGATAATCAATCAATCAATCAATAATTTTATTAATTTGTCAAGTTGATCTAGCTTACATATACGTAAACTAATTGGGGAAACGTAACTACTAGTGAATTAAAGTTAAGAAGAAATATATTAGATCTGATCCAAAATACTAATTATTAGTAATAAACGTTAAAAATTCGCTTTGTTTTAACCTAGTACCCTAAAAAGTATGTTGACATATCAGTATCCCGTAAACCCTTGTTTCCTTAAAACCAAAGGTTGAAGACTAATCCTCTCCCAGCCCACTACTTTCAATCCATGAATAAAATCCTAGATCCCATAATTCCCACTCTTTAGGATTCTTATTTAACTACTGCATTGTGTACAATTTTTACAAATATCTTCCATCATCCCAACTAGATCTAATTTTCTGATTTTAGCTTTAAACGTATTCAAAAATTCCGAATTCCTGACTTTCTTATCTAATTTTGACCAGAGAAGTGGACCTAGATATCGTAACCTATCCTTTCCGTACGTCACGGTATTGAATCTTGGTATTACAAAATCTGGATTTCTAAAGATATAGCGATTGATGTTATTGTTTTGGAATATTTCTTTAATGTATGAAGGACAAAGTTCATTCTTTACTTTATTTATAAGAATAGCAATGTCTTGTAGTCGCCTATTCTTTAACGTGAGTAGCTTTGCCAACTTAAGTAACTCGTCATAGGTTCCAGATTTCCTATTATAAATTGCTCTCAAGGCTCTTTCTTGGGTTCGCTCCAGTTTCCTGTTGTCCGAAGAGCGACAAAAATTCCAAACGATATGACAATACGTCAGCTTAGGCAGTATGGCAGACTTGTAAGTAATAAGTTTGGCTCTGGCAGAAAGTCACGGTATATTACGTAGTCTTGTTAGTCTTCCTGCTCGTTTGCATACTTCACTGACATGTTTACTGAAATCCAGGTTTTGGTTCTATTGTTAGCCCCAATAGTCTTAGGTCAGAACCACACTTTATTTTTACATTTGACATTATTATCTCCCAAATCTTTGGTTTTATCCTTTGGCCCCATGCTCATAATTTGGTAATTTTCATAATTACCTTTCAGTAAATTTGACTCGTATCACTTAGATATGATTTCTCCTTCTTTATTTAAAGTATCTTGTACTTCCTTAACCGTCTGGCCTGCTGAGTACAGCTGATGGTCGTCAGCATACATCGTTAAGTTGTGTTCATTTGCAAAGATGTTAATTACTAATTATTTGTAGTATTTTCCATCTGAACTGGCGGGTGGCACACCTCAAACAGTTCGATGTAACTTGTAAAGTAGGTCTAACCATGCAGTTAATGTTTGTTATAGTGTACTAATTTGTAGTATTTTCCATCTGAACTGGCGGGTGGCACACCTCAAACAGTTAGATGTAACTTGTAAAGTAGGTCTAACCATGCAGTTAATTTGTTATAGTATACTAATTATTTGTAGTATTTTCCATCTGAACTGGCGGGTGGCACACCTCAAACAGTTAGATGTAACTTGTAAAGTAGGTCTAACCATGCAGTTAATGTTTGTTATAGTGTACTAATTTGTAGTATTTTCCATCTGAACTGGCGGGTGGCACACCTCAAACAGTGAGATGTAACTTGTAAAGTAGGTCTAACCATGCAGTTAATTTTTGTTATAGTGTACTAATTTGTAGTATTTTCCATCTGAACTGGCGGGTGGCACACCTCAAACAGTTAGATGTAACTTGTAAAGTAGGTCTAACCATGCAGTTAATTTTTGTTATAGTGTACTAATTTGTAGTATTTTCCATCTGAACTGGCGGGTAGCACACCTCATACAGTTCGATGTAACTTGTAAAGTAGGTCTAACCATGCAATTAATTTGTTATAGTATACTAATTTGTAGTATTTTCCATCTGAACTGGCGGGTGGCACACCTCAAACAGTTAGATGTAACTTGTAAAGTAGGTCTAACCATGCAGTTAATTTTTGTTATAGTGTACTAATTTGTAGTATTTTCCATCTGAACTGGCGGGTGGCACACCTCATACAGTTCGATGTAACTTGTAAAGTAGGTCTAACCATGCAATTAATTTGTTATAGTATACTAATTTGTAGTATTTTCCATCTGAACTGGCAGGTGGCACACCTCAAACAGTTAGATGTAACTTGTAAAGTAGGTCTAACCATGCAGTTAATTTTTGTTATAGTGTACTAATTTGTAGTATTTTCCATCTGAACTGGCGGGTGGCACACCTCAAACAGTTAGATGTAACTTGTAAAGTAGGTCTAACCATGCAGTTAATTTTTGTTATAGTGTACTAATTTGTAGTATTTTCCATCTGAACTGGCGGGTGGCACACCTCATACAGTTCGATGTAACTTGCAAAGTAGGTCTAACCATGCAATTAATTTGTTATAGTATACTAATTTGTAGTATTTTCCATCTGAACTGGTGGGTGGCACACCTCAAACAGTTAGATGTAACTTGTAAGGTACTTCTAACCATGCAGTTAATTTTTGTTATAGTGTACTAATTTGTAGTATTTTCCATCTGAACTGGCGGGTGGCACACCTCAAACAGTTAGATGTAACTTGTAAAGTAGGTCTAACCATGCAGTTAATTTTTCTTATAGTGTACTAATTTGTAGTATTTTCCATCTAAAGTGGCGGGTGGCACACCTCATACAGTTCGATGTAACTTGTAAAGTAGGTCTAACCATGCAATTAATTTGTTATAGTATACTAATTTGTAGTATTTTCCATCTGAACTGGCGGGTGGCACACCTCAAACTGTTAGATGTAACTTGTAAAGTAGGTCTAACCATGCAATTAATTTGTTATAGTATACTAATTTGTAGTATTTTCCATCTGAACTGGTGGGTGGCACACCTCAAACAGTTAGATGTAACTTGTAAAGTACTTCTAACCATGCAGTTAATTTTTGTTATAGTGTACTAATTTGTAGTATTTTCCATCTGAACTGGCAGGTGGCACACCTCATACAGTGAGATGTAACTTGTAAAGTAGGTCTAACCATGCAATTAATTTGTTATAGTATACTAATTTGTAGTATTTTCCATCTGAACTGGCGGGTGGCACACCTCATACAGTTCGATGTAACTTGTAAAGTACTTCTAACCGTGCAATTAATTTGTTATAGTATACTAATTATTTGTAGTATTTTCCATCTGAACTGGCGGGTGGCACACCTCAAACAGTTCGATGTAACTTGTAAAGTAGGTCTAACCATGCAGTTAATGTTTGTTATAGTGTACTAATTTGTAGTATTTTCCATCTGAACTGGCGGGTGGCACACCTCAAACAGTTAGATGTAACTTGTAAAGTAGGTCTAACCATGCAGTTAATTTGTTATAGTATACTAATTATTTGTAGTATTTTCCATCTGAACTGGCGGGTGGCACACCTCAAACAGTTAGATGTAACTTGTAAAGTAGGTCTAACCATGCAGTTAATGTTTGTTATAGTGTACTAATTTGTAGTATTTTCCATCTGAACTGGCGGGTGGCACACCTCAAACAGTTCGATGTAACTTGTAAAGTAGGTCTAAGCATGCAGTTAATGTTTGTTATAGTGTACTAATTTGTAGTATTTTCCATCTGAACTGGCGGGTGGCACACCTCAAACAGTTAGATGTAACTTGTAAAGTAGGTCTAACCATGCAGTTAATTTGTTATAGTATACTAATTATTTGTAGTATTTTCCATCTGAACTGGCGGGTGGCACACCTCAAACAGTTAGATGTAACTTGTAAAGTAGGTCTAACCATGCAGTTAATGTTTGTTATAGTGTACTAATTTGTAGTATTTTCCATCTGAACTGGCGGGTGGCACACCTCAAACAGTTCGATGTAACTTGTAAAGTAGGTCTAAGCATGCAGTTAATGTTTGTTATAGTGTACTAATTTGTAGTATTTTCCATCTGAACTGGCGGGTGGCACACCTCAAACAGTTAGATGTAACTTGTAAAGTAGGTCTAACCATGCAGTTAATTTGTTATAGTATACTAATTATTTGTAGTATTTTCCATCTGAACTGGCGGGTGGCACACCTCAAACAGTTAGATGTAACTTGTAAAGTAGGTCTAACCATGCAGTTAATGTTTGTTATAGTGTACTAATTTGTAGTATTTTCCATCTGAACTGGCGGGTGGCACACCTCAAACAGTTAGATGTAACTTGTAAAGTAGGTCTAACCATGCAGTTAATTTTTGTTATAGTGTACTAATTTGTAGTATTTTCCATCTGAACTGGCGGGTGGCACACCTCATACAGTTCGATGTAACTTGTAAAGTAGGTCTAACCATGCAATTAATTTGTTATAGTATGCTAATTTGTAGTATTTTCCATCTGAACTGGCGGGTGGCACACCTCAAACAGTTAGATGTAACTTGTAAAGTAGGGTAACCATGCAGTTAATTTTTGTTATAGTATACCAATTTGTAGTATTTTCCATCTGAACTGGTGGGTGGCACACCTCAAACAGTTAGATGTAACTTGTAAAGTAGGTCTAACCATGCAGTTAATTTTTGTTATAGTATACTAATTTGTAGTATTTTCCATCTGAACTGGCGGGTAGCACACCTCATACAGTTCGATGTAACTTGTAAAGTACCGGTAGGTCTAACCATGCAGAAAATGGCCTCAGCGACGGGGAGCAATGAGAGGCAGCAGTACATTTTTAGGTTCGATTGAAATGTATAAATACTACAATCGTGGCCAGAGATGTTGAGATAATTTAGCAAAACTAACACTTTCGAACAAACAATAGAATTTTGTATTCAAATGAAAACATCTTTTTCATCTGTGGTCACCCCCTCTCCCCCAAACAATGTTGCAAAAGGCTTCTTGGATGTTTAGTTGTTTCCAACATTGAAAAAGGGGAAAGGAGAGGCTACCTTTCACGAGGGGAGAAAGCAGAATTTACACCAAAGAAAAAGGTTGGTAATTTTCATGTGTCTCAACAACTTCTGTCCATGATTGTAGGTACACGGTATAAAACCAAAGGTATTACTTATACCATGAGCAACTACTGTGCAATGACAAGTATATTATTGCAATTTGGAATACTTTCGAGTGGTGATTTCTTGAGCTGCCTTGTTTAAATCTGCTTATTTCTGACTTGGATGCTGAAAATTTCCATGATTTTCATTAGTGTAATTTCACCTTTTTCGACCATTAATATACATATATTTTTTCCTTTAATGCCACTTTACTAGCCATCTAAATTAGTTGTTGTTAAAATGCTGTTAACCCATTTGTTATATTTAAGAGAATTATAAACTGGTAGAAAGAATTAGCCCTTTCACTCCTAATAGAGAAGGAACTCCCCCAGAATTAAAATTCCTTTATGTAAAGTCCCAAGATATAATACTAAGCAAGAGGTCTGCCAAAACGGGTTGCATTTGAATGGTAACGTTACACTAACAGGATTTCATCCTCAAATTTAACAGTTTGAGTGAAAAAATTGTCTTGTCACAATTAATTAAATTGGTCAAAGAGTGAAGGGGTTAAATAGGCGATTTCTGAGTTCCACAAACCTAAAAGGCTTCTTTTTGAAACAGGTTTGAGGCAACTCTGAAAAAGCCTATTCAAAATATGTTAGAGAATGAATATTTCTCTTATAGGCTATTAAAAGATCTAATTGGTGTATATATAGTATAATTATGTATATACAATTTGTAATTTGTTATTGTTTTACCCCCAGTTTTTAGTAGATAATTATGTTCACGGTAAATTTGCTTTATAGAATGAATTAAAAATCATTTGAACATATAAAATGGAATGTCACTGGTTCTCTTTGATGTGTTTAAGTAGCAATGTTGTTTAAAACTTGGACTTTCATTATAAAATCATTTGCTATCGGGGCAAACATGCTCAATATTAAAAGTTTTATCACATTTTGCCGCCTCAAGTGAACTTGTTCAAAAGTTGGACTTTAATTTTATTTGCTATACCTAAGCAAACCCGGTAAATAGTAGGAGTTTTACACATTTTGCTGCCCAAGCAAACTCGCTTAAAACTTGGACTGTGTTTATATTTACTACCTGAGCAAACATGCTGAATAGTAAGAGTTCGATCAAATTTGCTGCCCCCAAGCAAACTTGTTCAAGACTTAGGTTTTGACCACATTTGCTGCCCCACGCATAATTTCCCAAAATTTAGAGTTTGATCAAATTTGCCACCCAGGAACAATTGTTCAAAATAAGTGTTTTGACAACATTTGCTGCGTGAGCAAACGTGTTTAATACTAAGAGTTTGTTCACATTTGCTATATAAAACAATCTGGTTCAATGATAAACATTTGCCTGCAATTTCCAATATGTGCAAACATGATCAATAAAATAAGATTTTGATCACCTTTACTACCATAAGCAAACACTGTTCAACTTTAACATTTCGCTCACATTTCCAACCCTGCTTTAACTTGCTTAAAATAATGAGTTTACACGTTTTTACAACAGGAGCAAAAGGTGTGCGAAACAGCAAATTTGCGCGCTAATTTGCGTCATGTGTAAAGACAGTTCAAAGAAACACATTTTCATCCACATTTGATCAGTATGTAAATAACCCCCAAATTTGCACGCACACGTTACCTTTGCACACAGGAGCAAATCCTAAACAAATGTGGCATTTACCACCGTTGCTATGGGTGGCAAATCTAGTGCAATATCAATCTTTGCTCTTCAGCAAATTTGAGCAAATTTCTGCAAATGTTGTATTTGCTACACTTTTGCTGTACTTTGGTTACCCTCGTAAATCCATTTTTTCGTCCAGTGTGATGGTCGTCAGCATACATCGTTAAGTTGTGTTCATTTGCAAAGATGTTAAGATCATTTTGAAACGTGTTCCAAAGAAAAGGGCCAAATGTTGAGTCTTGAGGGCAACCCCTTAACACCTCCTTCCATTTACTTGTAATCTCTGTGCCAATTTTCAGTCAAGTAAGACCGTATTAAGTCGGTGGATGACGTTGAGAAGTTATATGAGTCCAGCTTTCTCAAGAGCAATAGAGGATGTAACGAATCAAAGGCCTTAGACATGTCGGTAGATATAGGATCCCGACAATAAGTGAGTACTATTGGTCGTAAGCAGCGTCACCATTAGTGCTAAGCCTAAATATCCATTTTAAACAGCGTTGGTCAACACTATTCAAGTCTAAGCACCCATTTTGAAAAAGTTATCTTTCAATAATTGTTGTGACAATAATTGTGGCCCTAGTAGGCAAATGTAGACAAATTGAAGTTCAATCATGATGATACTATTCAGTCTCGTTCACGTCCTACAATATGGCGAGGTATCCTAAAAATAAATTGGTACGAGCGTTTCAGAGTTAAAATAGAGAATGAAGGATTCTCTTTTGCATGTTTACGTTGTCGTCAACACCTCAAATGTGGTGATTTCACGTCGTCGTTGTGCAGAGGACCGCAAACCTACTTGCTCCAATCCTTGCTGCACGATTATTTATGTTCTTTTAACCAATGATATTGTTTTGTGGCGTTTTCTTAGTCGTAGCCGTCGTCGCTTAGGGAATCGGGAGCTTACGAAACGACGACGCCGACGGCAACGACGACGCTACAAAACAACAGTTTTAGTGAGCAAAAACAATGGCTCTGCACGTGCGTTTTACATTTTGGTACATTTGAAATGACCAAATTCAAGGTTCTGTGGAGGACGTTAGCACATGACGATGAATTTTCAGTTCTCTCTCTACGCTTCCAACTCACTCATACCAGTTTAATTCCTCGACAGTTACTACACCTTTTTAACGCGAAACGGCTTAAAATAGTTTCCTAGTGATATAAATAACGCGAACTTGTATTTTTAAATGAAGTCCTCGTAGCCGTCGTCGTCCTCGTTTCGTAAGCTGCCTACTTTAAGATCTAGGACGCGACGGCAACGAAAACGTCGCATACACACAATAGCTTTGCACGCTCTGCACGTGCATTTTTCATTTTTGTACATTTCTTTCACGTTGTCGGTAAATCTGCGACGTGAAATGACCAATTCCCAAGTTTTACGGAGAACGTGAACACAAGGCAACGAATTTGAAATGTCTGTCGTAGCTTCAACACCGCACCACCTAATTCAGTTCCAGGGAAGTTGCACTAGTTTTTAGATGTTAGACAAACCGATATAATGACGAAAAAGATAAAGAAACCTGAACTTGCAATTTTAAATGAACGTAAGGAGCTTAACCAACGACGAGGTTAACTATCAATAGAGTTATTTCAGTAGAGTTATGACTTAGAGTTAGAGTTAACGACTGCCAAAATCCTGAATTTAAGATTTTGGACTGCCAAAATTTTGGACTGCCAAAATCCTGAATTCAAGATTTTGGAAGTCCAAAATCTTGTGATTCCAAAATCTTGAATTCAGGATTTTGGAAACTTAACTCTAACTCTACGACATAACTCTATGAAAATAACTCTAAGTCCGCTGGGAACTTAGCTGGGGACTTCCAGTCCGCTGGGGGTAATTTGATCGTTGTAAAGCGCCTTTGAGACCTTGTGATAAGGGCGCTATATAAATGCACCACTTTACTGTTTACTTTACTTTTAGAATAGCTGTCCCCACCAACGACAACGGCGACGGCAACAAGAACGTCACAAATTTTCACATTTAGTGGGCAAAAACAATAGCTTTGCACGCCCTGCACGCGCGTTTTCCCCTTTTGTCCATTTCTTTGCCGTCGTCAGCAAAACAACGTTAAATAGCCAAATTTGAGGCAGTATGAAGTGGAGTGCCGTTCCAAACAGTGTCTTTCTTGAGGAATTACCACACCCTTGTCATATTAAAAAGGTTGAAATAGTCACGAAGCGATTAAAATAATGCGAATTTATATTTTGAGATGACTTTTTCGTTGCCGTCGTCGTTGTTGTAAAAATCTCCCTATTGCTGGGACTGAACTTGACCAACAGAATAGAGATGTGTTAAGTGGATATGACTTCGGTCTTTACGACCGGCTAAAAATATTTCCAAGTAAATCTTTTACAGCTTGTCTAATTCCTTTCATTTTCCAGCAGTAGAGAGAAGGGTTGAGTGTCGAGTTGAAGAAAACAATTGTCCAAGTTATAATCCCCAAGAGTTTGTTACGAGTTCCATAGAGAGGTTCTCCACGCAAAGTTGTAACACCAATGGCAACGGTAATAGGCAGATAACATATTACTAAAATGGAATGAACCCAAATGGCATTGGAAACTGTCTTTTTGTACCGGCTTATATCAAACACTGGCAAGACACTAGGATTTGTTCTGTTCACAGCGGGATCCTGAATTTGTGCAGGGCTACTTGCCACCTTCACCTGGC
The DNA here is from genome assembly GCA_949126865.1 of Montipora capitata. Taxonomy (NCBI): domain Eukaryota; kingdom Metazoa; phylum Cnidaria; class Anthozoa; order Scleractinia; family Acroporidae; genus Montipora; species Montipora capitata. The sequence continues at coordinate 14,800,184 of OX421452.1, forward strand.
GGTATCCATGGACCTGATAAATCTTAAAGTAACAGCAAGATGAAATAATTAAACACACGAAAATCCACCCACAGCCAGATAAAAAGACAAATGGTTTGCTCCAGTAATAAGCGAAAGTAAGAGCGATATTCCCAACCCAAAGCATTGTCACAAGTAGGCGAACGCGCGCCAAAGTAACGACTTGTCGGTATCTTATCCCAAGTCGCAGAGCAAGAAGTCTGTCCACACTTATTGTAGTCAACGTGGTAATGGATTGTCCAATGAGTACTGAATTTACAGCAAAAGTTAAGCCTTCGATCCTAATACACAAGCTCCGATTCTTTTCTTCAATTGCCATAAGGTAACTCACAAACAGCGGTTGAGAAACGAGTCCGACACAGAGGTCCGTGATCAAAAGACATCGAAGAAGGGCTCTAGATGGAGGGTGAATAGAAGAAACTTTGTGAAGAACAAGAAGAATCAGGAAATTCCCAGAGAACGTAACGAATGACAAAATCGAATACACAGGAATAAACAGCCCGGGAGTGTATTCGAATCCGGTGACAAGTTTGCGAGAGCTTAAAGCTTCCGAACACGCCGATAACGAATCTTGGCCGTCTTGATTTCCATGCACCGTAGAGTTGACCATTACTAATTGAGGTCGCTACAGACGAATTGCAACTCGAACACTTGTATTCTATGAGATTGCTACGTGTGACGTGTAGTGGAGAAAGTAAACGAAAAATGAGGATGGTCACTCTACCTCTAAAGTAATCCAGGCAGTTTACTTTATTTTGCTGTTCAAGATGGCTAACGAAGGAGCAGGGACTTCTTTAGACGTCGATCTGGCGGTCTACGAAGCTGTTGCTCGTGCAATGTCAACTATAACGGATTCAATTTCCAGTGTTATCGATACCCGTCTTCAAGCGTTTAAGCAGGATAACTCACAGACGGTTGAAGCAGCGGTTCGGCGCGCGAAGCACGATCGCTACGAATTTAAAAGTAGAGGGAACAAACAGCAATACGAACACGAAGAGGATTTTTTCCAGAAGATGGAAATCAGTAAAGAACCAATTCACCGTTGCTGTTGAGAAAAGTGTATGCCAGGCAAAACAAGTTGCATCTCGGTAGCCTGACAGTAATAATTTGCCTGTGTTTAAATTAACAAATACACCAATACATCACTAACGCGTTTCATGTTTAACCGGAGAATTAGGGAAGCAGATGTTCGAAGGTGTAATAGCTCTAGAGTTTTATTCCTCACTTATCGAGTTCCATAAGTATAAAACTTAAAAATCGATTGCTTTAAAATCAGAAAAGAACCAATTCACCGTTGCTATTTGAGAAAAGTGTATGCCAGGAAAAACAAGTTGCATCTTGGTAGCCTGACACTTAAGAAATACTTTGGCTGTGTTTAAATTAACAAATACACCAATACATCACTAACGTTTCATGTTTAACCGGAGAATTGGGGAAGCAGATGTTCGAAAGTGTAATAGCTGTTGAGTTTTATTCCTCAGTTATCGAGTTCCATAAGTATAAAACTTGAAAATGGATTGCTTTAAAATCAGAAAAGAACCAATTCACCGTTGCTGTTGAGAAAAGTGTATGCCAGGCAAAACAAGTTGCATCTCGGTAGCCTGACAGTTAAGAAATAATTTGGCTGTGTTTAAATTAAAAAATACACCAATACATCACTAACGTTTCATGTTTAACCGGAGAATTAGCAAAGCAGATGTTCGAAGGTGTAATAGCTGTTGAGTTTTATTCCTCAGTTATCGAGTTCCATAAGTATAAAACTTAAAAATGGATTGCTTTAAAATCAGAAAAGAACCAATTCACCGTTGCTGTTGAGAAAAGTGTATGCCAGGCAAAACAAGTTGCATCTCGGTAGCCTGACAGTTAAGAAATACTTTGGCTGTGTCTAAATTAACAAATACACCAATACATCACTAACGTTTCATGTTTAACCGAAGGATTGGGGAAGCAGATGTTCGAAGGTGTAATAGCTGTTGAGTTTTATTCCTCAGTTATCGAGTTCCATAAGTATAAAACTTAAAAATGGATTGCTTTAAAAT
>OX421452.1:14807240-14822240 GCA_949126865.1 Montipora capitata
AACCGATATAATGACGAAAAAGATAAAGAAAACCTGAACTTGCAATTTTAAATGAACGTAAGGAGCTTAACAAAACGACAAAGTTAACTATCAATAGAGTTATGACTTAGAGTTAGAGTTAACGACTGCCAAAATCCTGAATTCAAGATTTTGGACTGCCAAAATCCTGAATTCAGGATTTTGGACTGCCAAAATCCTGAATTCAAGATTTTGGAAGTTCAAAATCTTGTGATTCCAAAATCTTGAATTCAGGATTTTGGAAACTTAACTCTAACTCTACGACATATGAAAATAACTCTATGAAAATAACCCTAAGTCCGCTGGGGACTTAGCTGGGGACTTCCAGTCCGCTGGGGGTAATTTGATCATTGTAAAGCGCCTTTGAGACCTTGTGATAAGGGCGCTATATAAATGCACCACTTTACTGTTTACTTTACTTTTAGAATAACTGTCCCCACCAACGACAACGGCGACGGCAACAAGAACGTCACAAATTTTCATATTTAGTGGGCAAAAACAATAGCTTTAAACGCCCTGCACGCGCGTTTTCCCCTTTTGTCCATTTCTTTGCCGTCGTCAGCAAAACAACGTTAAATAGCCAAATTTGAGGCAGTATGAAGTGGAGTGCCGTTCCAACCAGTGTCATTCTTGAGGAATTACCACACCCTTGTCATATTAAAAAGGTTGAAATAGTCACGAAGCGATTAAAATAATGCGAATTTATATTTTGAGATGACTTTTTCGTTGCCGTCGTCGTTGTTGTAAAAATCTCCCTATTGCTGGGACTGAACTTGACCAACCAAATAGAGATGTGTTAAGTGGAGATGACTTCGGTCTTTACGACCGGCTAAAAATATTTCCAAGTAAATCTTTTACAGCTTGTCTAATTCCTTTCATTTTCCAGCAGTAGAGAAAAGGGTTGAGTGTCGAGTTGAAGAAAACAATTGTCCCAGTAATAATCCCCAAGAGTTTGTTACGAGTTCCATAGAGAGGTTCTCCACGCAAAGTTGTAACAGCAGTTGCAACGGCAAAAGGCAGATAACATATTACTAAAATGGAATGAACCCAAATGGCATTGGAAACTGTCTTTTTGTACCGGCTTATATTAAACACTGGCAAGACACGAGGATTTGTTCTTTTCACAGCGGGATCCTGAATTTGTGCAGGGCCACTTGCCACCTTCACCTGGCGGTATCCAAGGACCTGATAAATCTTAAAGTAACAGCAAGATGAAATAATTAAACACACGAAAATCCACCCACAGCCTAATAAAAGGACAAATAGTTTGCCCCAGTAATGAGCGAAAGGAAGAGCGATATTCCAAATCCAAAGCATTGTCACAAGTAGGCGAACGCGCGCCAAAGTGACGACTTGTCGGTATCTTATCCCAAGTCGCAGAGCAAGAAGTCTGTCCACACTTATTGTAGTCAACGTGGTAATGGATCGTCCAATGAGTACTGAATTTACAGCAAAAGTTAAGCCTTCGATCCTAATACACAAGCTCCGATTCTTTTCTTCAATTGCCATAAGGTAACTCACAAACAGCGGTTGAGAAACGAGTCCGACACAGAAGTCCGTGATCAAAAGACATCGAAGAAGGGCTCTAGATGGAGGGTGAATAGAAGAAACTTTGTGAAGAACAAGAAGAATCAGGAAATTCCCAGAGAACGTAACGAATGACAAAATCGAATACAGAGGAATAAACAGCCCAGGAGTGTATTCGAATCCGGTGACAAGTTTGCGAGAGCTTAAAGCTTCCGAACACGCCGATAACGAATCTTGGCCGTCTTGATTTCCATGCACCGTAGAGTTGATCATTACTAATTGAGGTCGCTACAGACGAATTGCAAATCGAACACAAGTACTTGTATTCTATGAGATTGCTACGTTTGTAGTGAAGAAATTAAACGGGAAATGAGGATGGTGACTCTAGCTCCAAAGTAATCCAGGCAGTTTACTTTATTTTGCTGTTCAAGATGGCTAACGAAGGAGCAGGGACTTCTTTAGACGTCGATCTGGCGGTTTCCGAAGTTGTTTCTCGTGCAATGTCAACTATAACGGATTCAATTTCCAGTATTATCGATACCCGTCTTCAAGCGTTTAAGCAGGATAACTCACAGACGGTTGAAGCAGCGGTTAGGCGCGCGAAGCACGATCGCTACGAATTTAAAAGTAGAGGGAACAAACAGCAATACGAACATGAAGAGGATGTTTTAGAGAAGATGGAGTCCGCGAAGGATTCGGTGGCCGCAAGACAACTTGATCGTCAATGGACGAAGGTATTGCTTTAGTAAACAAGCGTATGAAGGTTATCAAAATGGCCGATAAAAGGCGGCCAGTATAGCTGTGCCACAGTTGAAGAATACTTATCCGACGAGCTAGCCTCAGATACAGACGATGAAAAAAGAATCATCCAATCCGAGAATAGAGCCGCAAGAAAGGCGAAGGAATCCAAGAAAAAGAGGAGCCAACCAGCCCACTTTAATTAAAGCTGCAGTTTAATCGCGGTGAGCCAAATTGGCGCCCTCATGCATGGAGCGTTATGTTAATTCACGACAGGAAGGCCCATGTTATAAGTTAAGTATTTGCTTAGTGAGTACGTTTCGACCGTACTTAGCTTCGGTCATTATCAAGTGAATGGCAAAATTGAAACAGTGAATATATGTATCTATAATAATTAACAATTATTCGCCGAAGGCGAAGTGAATATTGGTGAATGTTTACTTACACGTAGTTAAGGTAAATATTCCCCAATATTCACTAAGCCTGAGGCGAATAATTGTTTTAGTGTAATTTTCAGCGGTGAATATCAAGAAAGTGCAAAACACCTGGCTGAAACAAGATAAAAAGGCACGAAAAGTGCTTGATTGGCTTAGCAGCCGCGCGCCTCCAAAATGTTATATTCACCGGATAGCGCGGTGAGTATAACACTAAATTCTTATATTCACCGCTGAAAATTATACTAAATATACATATAAGAAGAATAAAAAGATTTGCAGGTGTAAACGGACAATAAAAACATACAAAGAGAAAACTAGGAAAAGCTGTTTTCCCGTGGAACAGGTCCAGGATTTGGGCAAATATCTCTGCTGCAGAGAAGACAAATTTCTTGAAATGTGGCAGTCGAGTTTGAATAATATGCCAACCCTATAGCGGTAAATCTGACATCATCGCAACCTAAACCTTCAACTCAGAATGAATAGTCGTAAATACTCTTTTTTTTTGGCCATCTCAGTGTTATCAGAAATAACACACAAACCACGGTGACTCAAACATCAGATATAAACGCATCATTTGAAATTATATTTTACTTGACGTTTCGTATGCTTCTGCATACATCTTCAGAAGTGACGGTTAATACAAAATTGGAGTTTAAATATACAGAATCACTAAGCTATTAACTATTAACTATTAAATAACAATAGAGGTGACAATAAACTAATCAAGGCACAGCTTTTCGCTGCTGACATGTTAATTTAAGGTCGGCTTTAAACCTTTGAGCAACAACTTGTATGTCTCTTTTATTTTACAGTGATTGCCGGATGGCCCTTTCGCTTAAATTTCAAAATGATGCTATTTTAAACTGTGACCAGTTGATGTAACATGGTCCGAAAGAGGCGACGTCCAAAATACAAAATACAAGGATTTGGAGATAGAAATAGCCCGTATATGTCAGATGAAAACAGTGGTAATTCCTGTTGTTGTAAGTGCCCTTGGAGTCATTAAGAAAGGCACTAAAAACTAGCGTCGCGAAATCCGAGGCAATAACAACCTGCATGAAATCCAGAAAAAGCACTTCTGGGAACAGCACACATCCTGAGAAAGTTCTTCTCAATCAAGTAGATTGAACACACACTCCTCTAGTACCTTTGAACCATGGTTTGGTTTTGGCCTTAGTAGGCAAATGTAGACAAATTGAAGTTCAATCATGATGATATTCAGTTTCGTTCACGTCCTACAATATGGCGAAGTATCCTAAAAATAAATTGGTACGAGCGGTTTCAGAGTTAAAATAGAGAATGAAGGATTCTCTTTTGCATGTTTACGTTGTCGTCAACACCTCAAATGTGGTGATTTCACGTCGTCTTTGTGCAAAGGAACGCAAACCTACTTGCTCAAATCCTTGCTGCACGATTATTTATGTTCTTTTAACCAATGATATTATTGTTTTGTGGCGTTTTCTTAGTCGAAGCCGTCGTCGCTTAGGGAATCGGCAGCTTACAAAACGACGTAGCCGACGGCAACGACGACGCTACAAAACGACAGTTTTAGTGAGCAAAAACAATGCCTCTGCACGTGCGTTTTACATTTTAGTACATTTCTTTTACGTCATCTCCTAAATGACGACGTGAAATGACCAAATTCAAGGTTCTGTAGAGGACGTTAGCACATGACAATGAATTTTCAGTTCTCTCTCTACGCTTCCAACTCACTCATACTAGTTTAATTCCTCGACAGTTACTACACCTTTTTAACGCGAAACGACATAAAATAGTTTCGTAGTGATATGAATAACACGAACTTGTATTTTTAAATGAAGTCCTCGTAGCCGTTGTCGTCCTCGTTTCGTAAGCTCCCTAACTTTAAGATCTAGGACGCGACGGCAACGAAAACGTCGCAAATTTTGGATATTTAATTAGCAAACACAATAGCTTTGCACGCTATGCACGTTCATTTTTCATTTTTGTACATTTCTTTCACGTTGTCGGTAAATCTGCGACGTGAAATGACCATTTCTCAAGTTTTACGGAGAACGTGAACACAAGGCAGCGAATTTGAAATGTCTGTCGTAGCTTCAACACCGCACCTCCTAATTCAGTTCCTGGAAAGTTGCACTAGTTTTTAGATGTTAGACAAACCGATATAATGACGAAAAAGATAAAGAAAACCTGAACTTGCAATTTTAAATGAACGTAAGGAGCTTAACAAAACGACAAGGTTAACTATCAATAGAGTTATTTCAATAAAGTTATGACTTAGAGTTAGAGTTAACGACTGCCAAAATCCTGAATTCAGGATTTTGGACTGCCAAAATCCTAAATTCAAGATTTTGGAAGTCCAAAATCTTGTGATTCCAAAATCTTGAATTCAGGATTTTGGAAACTTAACTCTAACTCTACGACATAACTCTATGAAAATAACTTTAAGTCCGCTGGGGACTTAGCTGGGGACATCGATAACGGCGACGGCAACAAGAACGTCACAAATTTTCATATTTAGTGGGCAAAAACAATAGCTTTGCACGTCCTGCACGCGCGTTTTCCCCTTTTGTCCATTTCTTTGCCGTCGTCAGCAAAACAACGTGAAATAGCCAATTTGAGGCAGTATGAAGAACGTCAGCACTTGGCATGGAGTGCCTTTCCAACCAGTGTCATTCTTGAGGAATTACCACACCCTTGTCATATTAAAAAGGTTGAAATAGTCACGAAGCGATTAAAATAATGCGAATTTATATTTTGAGATGACTTTTTCGTTGCCGTCGTCGTTGTTGTAAAAATCTCCCTATTTCTGGGACTGAACTTGACCAACCAAATAGAGATGTGTTAAGTGATGATGACTTCGGTCTTTATGACCGGCTAAAAATATTTCCAAGTAAATCTTTTACAGCTTGTCTAATTCCTTTCATTTTCCAGCAGTAGAGAAAAGGGTTGAGTGTCGAGTTGAAGAAAACAATTGTCCCAGTAATAATCCCCAAGAGTTTGTTACGAGTTCCATAGAGAGGTTCTCCACGCAAAGTTGTAACAGCAGTTGCAACGGCAAAAGGCAGATAACATATTACTAAAATGGAATGAACCCAAATGGCATTGGAAACTGTCTTTTTGTACCGGCTTATATTAAACACTGGCAAGACACGAGGATTTGTTCTTTTCACAGCGGGATCCTGAATTTGTGCAGGGCCACTTGCCACCTTCACCTGGCGGTATCCAAGGACCTGATAAATCTTAAAGTAACAGCAAGATGAAATAATTAAACACACGAAAATCCACCCACAGCCTAATAAAAGGACAAATAGTTTGCCCCAGTAATGAGCGAAAGGAAGAGCGATATTCCAAATCCAAAGCATTGTCACAAGTAGGCGAACGCGCGCCAAAGTGACGACTTGTCGGTATCTTATCCCAAGTCGCAGAGCAAGAAGTCTGTCCACACTTATTGTAGTCAACGTGGTAATGGATCGTCCAATGAGTACTGAATTTACAGCAAAAGTTAAGCCTTCGATCCTAATACACAAGCTCCGATTCTTTTCTTCAATTGCCATAAGGTAACTCACAAACAGCGGTTGAGAAACGAGTCCGACACAGAAGTCCGTGATCAAAAGACATCGAAGAAGGGCTCTAGATGGAGGGTGAATAGAAGAAACTTTGTGAAGAACAAGAAGAATCAGGAAATTCCCAGAGAACGTAACGAATGACAAAATCGAATACAGAGGAATAAACAGCCCAGGAGTGTATTCGAATCCGGTGACAAGTTTGCGAGAGCTTAAAGCTTCCGAACACGCCGATAACGAATCTTGGCCGTCTTGATTTCCATGCACCGTAGAGTTGATCATTACTAATTGAGGTCGCTACAGACGAATTGCAAATCGAACACTAGTACTTGTATTCTATGAGATTGCTACGTTTGTAGTGAAGAAATTAAACGGGAAATGAGGATGGTGACTCTAGCTCCAAAGTAATCCAGGCAGTTTACTTTATTTTGCTGTTCAAGATGGCTAACGAAGGAGCAGGGACTTCTTTAGACGTCGATCTGGCGGTTTCCGAAGTTGTTTCTCGTGCAATGTCAACTATAACGGATTCAATTTCCAGTATTATCGATACCCGTCTTCAAGCGTTTAAGCAGGATAACTCACAGACGGTTGAAGCAGCGGTTAGGCGCGCGAAGCACGATCGCTACGAATTTAAAAGTAGAGGGAACAAACAGCAATACGAACATGAAGAGGATGTTTTAGAGAAGATGGAGTCCGCGAAGGATTCGGTGGCCGCAAGACAACTTGATCGTCAATGGACGAAGGTATTGCTTTAGTAAACAAGCGTATGAAGGTTATCAAAATGGCCGATAAAAGGCGGCCAGTATAGCTGTGCCACAGTTGAAGAATACTTATCCGACGAGCTAGCCTCAGATACAGACGATGAAAAAAGAATCATCCAATCCGAGAATAGAGCCGCAAGAAAGGCGAAGGAATCCAAGAAAAAGAGGAGCCAACCAGCCCACTTTAATTAAAGCTGCAGTTTAATCGCGGTGAGCCAAATTGGCGCCCTCATGCATGGAGCGTTATGTTAATTCACGACAGGAAGGCCCATGTTATAAGTTAAGTATTTGCTTAGTGAGTACGTTTCGACCGTACTTAGCTTCGGTCATTATCAAGTGAATGGCAAAATTGAAACAGTGAATATATGTATCTATAATAATTAACAATTATTCGCCGAAGGCGAAGTGAATATTGGTGAATGTTTACTTACACGTAGTTAAGGTAAATATTCCCCAATATTCACTAAGCCTGAGGCGAATAATTGTTTTAGTGTAATTTTCAGCGGTGAATATCAAGAAAGTGCAAAACACCTGGCTGAAACAAGATAAAAAGGCACGAAAAGTGCTTGATTGGCTTAGCAGCCGCGCGCCTCCAAAATGTTATATTCACCGGATAGCGCGGTGAGTATAACACTAAATTCTTATATTCACCGCTGAAAATTATACTAAATATACATATAAGAAGAATAAAAAGATTTGCAGGTGTAAACGGACAATAAAAACATACAAAGAGAAAACTAGGAAAAGCTGTTTTCCCGTGGAACAGGTCCAGGATTTGGGCAAATATCTCTGCTGCAGAGAAGACAAATTTCTTGAAATGTGGCAGTCGAGTTTGAATAATATGCCAACCCTATAGCGGTAAATCTGACATCATCGCAACCTAAACCTTCAACTCAGAATGAATAGTCGTAAATACTCTTTTTTTTTGGCCATCTCAGTGTTATCAGAAATAACACACAAACCACGGTGACTCAAACATCAGATATAAACGCATCATTTGAAATTATATTTTACTTGACGTTTCGTATGCTTCTGCATACATCTTCAGAAGTGACGGTTAATACAAAATTGGAGTTTAAATATACAGAATCACTAAGCTATTAACTATTAACTATTAAATAACAATAGAGGTGACAATAAACTAATCAAGGCACAGCTTTTCGCTGCTGACATGTTAATTTAAGGTCGGCTTTAAACCTTTGAGCAACAACTTGTATGTCTCTTTTATTTTACAGTGATTGCCGGATGGCCCTTTCGCTTAAATTTCAAAATGATGCTATTTTAAACTGTGACCAGTTGATGTAACATGGTCCGAAAGAGGCGACGTCCAAAATACAAAATACAAGGATTTGGAGATAGAAATAGCCCGTATATGTCAGATGAAAACAGTGGTAATTCCTGTTGTTGTAAGTGCCCTTGGAGTCATTAAGAAAGGCACTAAAAACTAGCGTCGCGAAATCCGAGGCAATAACAACCTGCATGAAATCCAGAAAAAGCACTTCTGGGAACAGCACACATCCTGAGAAAGTTCTTCTCAATCAAGTAGATTGAACACACACTCCTCTAGTACCTTTGAACCATGGTTTGGTTTTGGCCTTAGTAGGCAAATGTAGACAAATTGAAGTTCAATCATGATGATATTCAGTTTCGTTCACGTCCTACAATATGGCGAAGTATCCTAAAAATAAATTGGTACGAGCGGTTTCAGAGTTAAAATAGAGAATGAAGGATTCTCTTTTGCATGTTTACGTTGTCGTCAACACCTCAAATGTGGTGATTTCACGTCGTCTTTGTGCAAAGGAACGCAAACCTACTTGCTCAAATCCTTGCTGCACGATTATTTATGTTCTTTTAACCAATGATATTATTGTTTTGTGGCGTTTTCTTAGTCGAAGCCGTCGTCGCTTAGGGAATCGGCAGCTTACAAAACGACGTAGCCGACGGCAACGACGACGCTACAAAACGACAGTTTTAGTGAGCAAAAACAATGCCTCTGCACGTGCGTTTTACATTTTAGTACATTTCTTTTACGTCATCTCCTAAATGACGACGTGAAATGACCAAATTCAAGGTTCTGTAGAGGACGTTAGCACATGACAATGAATTTTCAGTTCTCTCTCTACGCTTCCAACTCACTCATACTAGTTTAATTCCTCGACAGTTACTACACCTTTTTAACGCGAAACGACATAAAATAGTTTCGTAGTGATATGAATAACACGAACTTGTATTTTTAAATGAAGTCCTCGTAGCCGTTGTCTTCCTCGTTTCGTAAGCTCCCTAACTTTAAGATCTAGGACGCGACGGCAACGAAAACGTCGCAAATTTTGGATATTTAATTAGCAAACACAATAGCTTTGCACGCTATGCACGTTCATTTTTCATTTTTGTACATTTCTTTCACGTTGTCGGTAAATCTGCGACGTGAAATGACCATTTCTCAAGTTTTACGGAGAACGTGAACACAAGGCAGCGAATTTGAAATGTCTGTCGTAGCTTCAACACCGCACCTCCTAATTCAGTTCCTGGAAAGTTGCACTAGTTTTTAGATGTTAGACAAACCGATATAATGACGAAAAAGATAAAGAAAACCTGAACTTGCAATTTTAAATGAACGTAAGGAGCTTAACAAAACGACAAGGTTAACTATCAATAGAGTTATTTCAATAAAGTTATGACTTAGAGTTAGAGTTAACGACTGCCAAAATCCTGAATTCAGGATTTTGGACTGCCAAAATCCTAAATTCAAGATTTTGGAAGTCCAAAATCTTGTGATTCCAAAATCTTGAATTCAGGATTTTGGAAACTTAACTCTAACTCTACGACATAACTCTATGAAAATAACTTTAAGTCCGCTGGGGACTTAGCTGGGGACATCGATAACGGCGACGGCAACAAGAACGTCACAAATTTTCATATTTAGTGGGCAAAAACAATAGCTTTGCACGTCCTGCACGCGCGTTTTCCCCTTTTGTCCATTTCTTTGCCGTCGTCAGCAAAACAACGTGAAATAGCCAATTTGAGGCAGTATGAAGAACGTCAGCACTTGGCATGGAGTGCCTTTCCAACCAGTGTCATTCTTGAGGAATTACCACACCCTTGTCATATTAAAAAGGTTGAAATAGTCACGAAGCGATTAAAATAATGCGAATTTATATTTTGAGATGACTTTTTCGTTGCCGTCGTCGTTGTTGTAAAAATCTCCCTATTTCTGGGACTGAACTTGACCAACCAAATAGAGATGTGTTAAGTGATGATGACTTCGGTCTTTATGACCGGCTAAAAATATTTCCAAGTAAATCTTTTACAGCTTGTCTAATTCCTTTCATTTTCCAGCAGTAGAGAAAAGGGTTGAGTGTCGAGTTGAAGAAAACAATTGTCCCAGTAATAATCCCCAAGAGTTTGTTACGAGTTCCATAGAGAGGTTCTCCACGCAAAGTTGTAACAGCAGTTGCAACGGCAAAAGGCAGATAACATATTACTAAAATGGAATGAACCCAAATGGCATTGGAAACTGTCTTTTTGTACCGGCTTATATTAAACACTGGCAAGACACGAGGATTTGTTCTTTTCACAGCGGGATCCTGAATTTGTGCAGGGCCACTTGCCACCTTCACCTGGCGGTATCCAAGGACCTGATAAATCTTAAAGTAACAGCAAGATGAAATAATTAAACACACGAAAATCCACCCACAGCCTAATAAAAGGACAAATAGTTTGCCCCAGTAATGAGCGAAAGGAAGAGCGATATTCCAAATCCAAAGCATTGTCACAAGTAGGCGAACGCGCGCCAAAGTGACGACTTGTCGGTATCTTATCCCAAGTCGCAGAGCAAGAAGTCTGTCCACACTTATTGTAGTCAACGTGGTAATGGATCGTCCAATGAGTACTGAATTTACAGCAAAAGTTAAGCCTTCGATCCTAATACACAAGCTCCGATTCTTTTCTTCAATTGCCATAAGGTAACTCACAAACAGCGGTTGAGAAACGAGTCCGACACAGAAGTCCGTGATCAAAAGACATCGAAGAAGGGCTCTAGATGGAGGGTGAATAGAAGAAACTTTGTGAAGAACAAGAAGAATCAGGAAATTCCCAGAGAACGTAACGAATGACAAAATCGAATACAGAGGAATAAACAGCCCAGGAGTGTATTCGAATCCGGTGACAAGTTTGCGAGAGCTTAAAGCTTCCGAACACGCCGATAACGAATCTTGGCCGTCTTGATTTCCATGCACCGTAGAGTTGATCATTACTAATTGAGGTCGCTACAGACGAATTGCAAATCGAACACTAGTACTTGTATTCTATGAGATTGCTACGTTTGTAGTGAAGAAATTAAACGGGAAATGAGGATGGTGACTCTAGCTCCAAAGTAATCCAGGCAGTTTACTTTATTTTGCTGTTCAAGATGGCTAACGAAGGAGCAGGGACTTCTTTAGACGTCGATCTGGCGGTTTCCGAAGTTGTTTCTCGTGCAATGTCAACTATAACGGATTCAATTTCCAGTATTATCGATACCCGTCTTCAAGCGTTTAAGCAGGATAACTCACAGACGGTTGAAGCAGCGGTTAGGCGCGCGAAGCACGATCGCTACGAATTTAAAAGTAGAGGGAACAAACAGCAATACGAACATGAAGAGGATGTTTTAGAGAAGATGGAGTCCGCGAAGGATTCGGTGGCCGCAAGACAACTTGATCGTCAATGGACGAAGGTATTGCTTTAGTAAACAAGCGTATGAAGGTTATCAAAATGGCCGATAAAAGGCGGCCAGTATAGCTGTGCCACAGTTGAAGAATACTTATCCGACGAGCTAGCCTCAGATACAGACGATGAAAAAAGAATCATCCAATCCGAGAATAGAGCCGCAAGAAAGGCGAAGGAATCCAAGAAAAAGAGGAGCCAACCAGCCCACTTTAATTAAAGCTGCAGTTTAATCGCGGTGAGCCAAATTGGCGCCCTCATGCATGGAGCGTTATGTTAATTCACGACAGGAAGGCCCATGTTATAAGTTAAGTATTTGCTTAGTGAGTACGTTTCGACCGTACTTAGCTTCGGTCATTATCAAGTGAATGGCAAAATTGAAACAGTGAATATATGTATCTATAATAATTAACAATTATTCGCCGAAGGCGAAGTGAATATTGGTGAATGTTTACTTACACGTAGTTAAGGTAAATATTCCCCAATATTCACTAAGCCTGAGGCGAATAATTGTTTTAGTGTAATTTTCAGCGGTGAATATCAAGAAAGTGCAAAACACCTGGCTGAAACAAGATAAAAAGGCACGAAAAGTGCTTGATTGGCTTAGCAGCCGCGCGCCTCCAAAATGTTATATTCACCGGATAGCGCGGTGAGTATAACACTAAATTCTTATATTCACCGCTGAAAATTATACTAAATATACATATAAGAAGAATAAAAAGATTTGCAGGTGTAAACGGACAATAAAAACATACAAAGAGAAAACTAGGAAAAGCTGTTTTCCCGTGGAACAGGTCCAGGATTTGGGCAAATATCTCTGCTGCAGAGAAGACAAATTTCTTGAAATGTGGCAGTCGAGTTTGAATAATATGCCAACCCTATAGCGGTAAATCTGACATCATCGCAACCTAAACCTTCAACTCAGAATGAATAGTCGTAAATACTCTTTTTTTTTGGCCATCTCAGTGTTATCAGAAATAACACACAAACCACGGTGACTCAAACATCAGATATAAACGCATCATTTGAAATTATATTTTACTTGACGTTTCGTATGCTTCTGCATACATCTTCAGAAGTGACGGTTAATACAAAATTGGAGTTTAAATATACAGAATCACTAAGCTATTAACTATTAACTATTAAATAACAATAGAGGTGACAATAAACTAATCAAGGCACAGCTTTTCGCTGCTGACATGTTAATTTAAGGTCGGCTTTAAACCTTTGAGCAACAACTTGTATGTCTCTTTTATTTTACAGTGATTGCCGGATGGCCCTTTCGCTTAAATTTCAAAATGATGCTATTTTAAACTGTGACCAGTTGATGTAACATGGTCCGAAAGAGGCGACGTCCAAAATACAAAATACAAGGATTTGGAGATAGAAATAGCCCGTATATGTCAGATGAAAACAGTGGTAATTCCTGTTGTTGTAAGTGCCCTTGGAGTCATTAAGAAAGGCACTAAAAACTAGCGTCGCGAAATCCGAGGCAATAACAACCTGCATGAAATCCAGAAAAAGCACTTCTGGGAACAGCACACATCCTGAGAAAGTTCTTCTCAATCAAGTAGATTGAACACACACTCCTCTAGTACCTTTGAACCATGGTTTGGTTTTGGCCTTAGTAGGCAAATGTAGACAAATTGAAGTTCAATCATGATGATATTCAGTTTCGTTCACGTCCTACAATATGGCGAAGTATCCTAAAAATAAATTGGTACGAGCGGTTTCAGAGTTAAAATAGAGAATGAAGGATTCTCTTTTGCATGTTTACGTTGTCGTCAACACCTCAAATGTGGTGATTTCACGTCGTCTTTGTGCAAAGGAACGCAAACCTACTTGCTCAAATCCTTGCTGCACGATTATTTATGTTCTTTTAACCAATGATATTATTGTTTTGTGGCGTTTTCTTAGTCGAAGCCGTCGTCGCTTAGGGAATCGGCAGCTTACAAAACGACGTAGCCGACGGCAACGACGACGCTACAAAACGACAGTTTTAGTGAGCAAAAACAATGCCTCTGCACGTGCGTTTTACATTTTAGTACATTTCTTTTACGTCATGTCCTAAATGACGACGTGAAATGACCAAATTCAAGGTTCTGTAGAGGACGTTAGCACATGAAAATGAATTTTCAGTTCTCTCTCTACGCTTCCAACTCACTCATACTAGTTTAATTCCTCGACAGTTACTACACCTTTTTAACGCGAAACGACATAAAATAGTTTCGTAGTGATATGAATAACACGAACTTGTATTTTTAAATGAAGTCCTCGTAGCCGTTGTCGTCCTCGTTTCGTAAGCTCCCTAACTTTAAGATCTAGGACGCGACGGCAACGAAAACGTCGCAAATTTTGGATATTTAATTAGCAAACACAATAGCTTTGCACGCTATGCACGTTCATTTTTCATTTTTGTACATTTCTTTCACGTTGTCGGTAAATCTGCGACGTGAAATGACCATTTCTCAAGTTTTACGGAGAACGTGAACACAAGGCAGCGAATTTGAAATGTCTGTCGTAGCTTCAACACCGCACCTCCTAATTCAGTTCCTGGAAAGTTGCACTAGTTTTTAGATGTTAGACAAACCGATATAATGACGAAAAAGATAAAGAAAACCTGAACTTGCAATTTTAAATGAACGTAAGGAGCTTAACAAAACGACAAGGTTAACTATCAATAGAGTTATTTCAATAAAGTTATGACTTAGAGTTAGAGTTAACGACTGCCAAAATCCTGAATTCAGGATTTTGGACTGCCAAAATCCTAAATTCAAGATTTTGGAAGTCCAAAATCTTGTGATTCCAAAATCTTGAATTCAGGATTTTGGCAGTCCAAAATCTTGAATTCAGGATTTTGGAAATTTAACTCTCACTCTACGACATAACTCTATGAAAATAAGTCTAAGTCCGCTGGGGACTTAGCTGGGGACTTCCAGTCCGCTGGGGGTAATTTGATCATTGTAAAGCGCCTTTGAGACCTTGTGATAAGGGCGCTATATAAATGCACCACTTTACTGTTTACTTTACTTTTAGAATAGCTGTCCCCACCAACGACAACGGCGACGGCAACAAGAACGTCACAAATTTTCACATTTAGTGGGCAAAAACAATAGCTTTGCACGCCCTGCACGCGCGTTTTCCCCTTTTGTCCATTTCTTTGCCGTCGTCAGCAAAACAACGTGAAATAGCCAAATTTGAGGCAGTATGAAGTGGAGTGCCGTTCCAACCAGTGTCATTCTTGAGGAATTACCACACCCTTGTCATATTAAA
>OX421452.1:14827240-14837240 GCA_949126865.1 Montipora capitata
TAGTAGTAGTAGTAGTAGTAGTAGTAGTAGTAGTAGTAGTAGTAGTAGTAGTAGTAGTAGTAGTATCATCTTGATTTAATATAGTAATAGCGGACGTCTTGTGAATGCACTGTCAAGTCACAACAAGGACCTCAGACAGAGAGTGCTTTTCCCACCGAGAAGATCTCTGGATAACACCATTGCTGCAGCCATGATCAATATCTAGTTGGCCTAAATAGCTATAGCGTTTTAAATTAGGCATAACTAAGCCCAATACTCCGATTACGACTGGTATGACTTTCACCTTGGATAATCAATCAATCAATAACTTTATTAATGTGTCAAGTTGATCTAGCTTACATTTACGTAAACTAATTGGGGAAACGTAACTACTAGTGAATTAAAGATAAGAAGAAATATATTAGATCTGATCCAAAATACTAATTATTAGTAATAAACGTTAATATTCGCTGTGTTTTAACCTAGTACCCTAAAAAGTATGTTGACATATCGGTATCCCGTAAACCCATGCTTCCTTAAAACCAAAAGTTTGAAGACTAATCCCCTCCCAGCCCACTATTTTCAATCCATGAATAAAATCCTAGATCCCATAATTCCCACTCTTTAGGATTCTTATTTAACTACTGCATTGTGTACAATTTTTACAATTATCTTCCATCATCCCAACTAGATTTAATTTTCTGATTTTAGCTTTAAACGTATTCAAAAATTCCGAATTCCTGACTTTCTTATGTAATTTTCACCAGAGAAGTGGACCTAGATATCGTAACCTATGCTTTCCGTACGTCACGGTATTGAATCTTGGTATTACAAAATCTGAATTTCTAAAGATATAGCGATTGATGTTATTGTTTTGGAATATTTCTTTAATGTATGAAGGACAAAGTTCATTCTTTACTTTATACATAAGAATAGCAATGTCTTGTAGTCGCCTGTTCTTTAACGTGGGTAGCTTTGCCAACTTAAGTAACTCGTCATAGCTTCCAGATTTCCTATTAGAAATTGCTCTCAAGGCTCTTTCTTGGATTCGCTCCAGTTTCCTGTTGTCCGAAGAGCGACAAAAATTCCAAACGATATGACAATACGTCAGCTTAGGCAGTATGCCAGACTTGTAAGTAATAAGTTTGGCTCTGGCAGAAAGTATATTACGTAGTCTTGTTATAACACGCACTTCCCTTCCTGCTCGTTTGCATACTTCACTGACATGTTTACTGAAATCCAGGTTTTGGTTCTATTGTTAGCCCCAATAGTCTTAGGTCAGAACCACACTTTATTTTTACATTTGACATTGTTATCTCCCAAATCTTTGGTTTTATCCTTTGGCCCCATGCTCATAATTTGGTACTTTTCATAATTACCTTTCAGTAAATTTGACTCGTATCACTTAGATATGATTTCTCCTTCTTTATTTAAAGTATCTTGTACTTCCTTAACCATCTGGCCTGCTCAGTACAGCTGATG
Organism: Montipora capitata; assembly: GCA_949126865.1. Classification (NCBI taxonomy): domain Eukaryota; kingdom Metazoa; phylum Cnidaria; class Anthozoa; order Scleractinia; family Acroporidae; genus Montipora; species Montipora capitata. Next base: position 14,828,702 of record OX421452.1, read on the forward strand.
GTTGTCAGGATACATCGTTAAGTTGTGTTCATTTGCAAAGATGTTAAGATCATTTTGAAACGTGTTCCAAAGTAAAGGGCCAAATGTTGAGTCTTGAGGGCAGCCCCTTAACACCTCCTTCCATTTACTTGTAATCTCTGTGCCAATTTTCACTCTGTATTTTCTTTCAGTCAAGTAAGACCGTATTAAGTCGGTGGATGACGTTGAGAAGTTATATGCGTCCAGCTTTCTCAAGAGCAATGCAGGATGTAACGAATCAAAGGCCTTGGACATGTCGGTAGATATAGGATCCCGACAATAAGTGAGTACTATTGGTCGTAAGCAGCGTCACCATTAGTGCTAAGCCTAAATATCCATTTTAAACAGCGTTGATCAACACTATTCAAGTCTAAGCACCCATTTTGAAAAAGTTATCTTTCAATAATTGTTGTGAAGGCTGATTACTTCACGTAAGTGAAGTGAAACTGGTGCAACAATTGTTGAAAGCTAAACTTTTTAAAATGGGTGCTTAGACTTAAATACTGTTGACCAACGCTGTTTAAAATGGATGTTTGGGCTCATCAGCACTAATTGTTACGCTGCTTACGACCAATAGTACTCACTTTGGGGTAGTCAGTTTGGGTATCCCGTCGGGGCAGTCCCTGGACTAGGCGTAAGTGTTTTCTACTCTCCTAGACAAACATTTGCTCTGGCTGACTCTTGCCGCCTAGTTTGATTGATCAGAGGATCTTCAAGTATTTCCAGTATATATCCAAGTATATATCCAAGTCAAGTATATATCCAGTCCAACCGTGAGAATACGAAACTGGCCTATTTAGAGAAACTTTTTCTTGACCGTAGTTTCCCTTCAATTAAAGTATTAGAGAAAGTGTCCAAATACAAGGATTTGGAGATAGAAATAGCCTGTATATGTCATATGAAAACAGTGGTAATTCCCGTTGTAGGTGTCCTTGGAGTTAATAAGAAAGGCACTAAAGAATAGCGTCGCAAAATCCGAGGCAATAACAACCTGCATGAAATCCAGAAAAAAGCACTTCTGGGAACAGCACACATCCTGAGAAAGTTCTTCTCAATCAAGTAGATTCAACACACACTCCTCTAGTACCTTTGAACCATGGTTTGGTTTTGGCCCTAGTAGGCAAATGTAGACAAATTGAAGTTCAATCATGATGATATTCAGTCTCGTTCACGTCCTACAATATGGCGAAGTATCCTAAAAATAAATTGGTACGAGCGTTTCAGAGTTAAAATTGAGAATGAAGGATTCTCTTTTGCATGTTTACGTTGTCGTCAAGACCTCAAATGTGGTGGTTTCACGTCATCGTTGTGCAGAGGACCGCAAACCTACTTGCTCAAATCCTTGCTGCACGATTATTTATGTTCTTTTAACCAATGATATTATTGTTTTGTGGCGTTTTCTTAGTCGTAGCCGTCCTCGCTTAGGGAATCGGGAGCTTACGAAACGACGACGCCGACGGCAACGACGACGCTACAAAACAACAGTTTTAGTGAGCAAAAACAATGGCTCTGCACGTGCGTTTTACATTTTAGTACATTTGAAATGACCAAATTCAAGGTTCTGTGGAGGACATTAGCACAGTTCTCTCTCTACGCTTCCAACTCACTCATACCAGTTTAATTCCTCGACAGTTACTACACCTTTTTAACGCGAAACGACATAAAATAGTTTCGTGGTGATATGAATAACGCGAACTTGTATTTTTAAATGAAGTCCTCGTAGCCGTCGTCGTCCTCGTTTCGTAAGCTCCCTACTTTAAGATCTAGGACGCGACGGCAACGAAAACGTCGCAAATTTTGCATATTTAATGAGCAAACACAATAGCTTTGCACGCTCGGCACGTGCATTTTTCATTTTTGTACATTTCTTTCACGTTGTTGGTAAATCTGCGACGTGAAATGACCAATTCTCAAGTTTTACGGAGAACGTGAACACAAGGCAGCGAATTTGAAATGTCTGTCGTAGCTTCAACACCGCACCACCTAATTCAGTTCCAGGCAAGTTGCACTAGTTTTTAGATGTTAGACAAACCGATATAATGACGAAAAAGATAAAGAAACCTGAACTTGCAATTTTAAATGAACGTAAGGAGCTTAACCAACGACGAGGTTAACTATCAATAGAGTTATTTCAGTAGCCTTAGAGTTAACGACTGCCAAAATCCTGAATTCAAGATTTTCGAAGTCCAAAATCTTGTGATTCCAAAATCTTGAATTCAGGATTTTGGAAACTTAACTCTTAACTCTACGACATAACTCTATGAAAATAACTCTAATCACAGCGGAGCATCCTGTTTAAAAGGTGACGCGTAACCAGTCGACATCATCGCCTTATGAAGACTAGCAGTATGTAGTCGAAACGTCGCGAACTACGTCACAAGTGACCACATCGTGAAACAAACGAGAATACTTTATTATTGTACTTCTCCACGATGAACAACAGCAACTTTTTTTACGACAATAAAAGGGTTTATATTTCACCATTGTTTTGTACTTTAAGTTTTTGCCCCGAACACTTGTGGCGGGGGGGGGGGGGGTGTGGGGAGACACTTAGGGGGGGTGTGGGGAGGAGGGAACCATGTGTTCCAATTGTCAGAATTTTCACAACTGTTCCGTGTTTAAGTATTCTGGCGTTCTTTTTTAAGTATTCCGGCGTTCCGTGTTTAAGTATTCCGGCGTTCTGTGTTTAAGTATTCCGCCGTTCCGGCATTCCATCATTCGGACATTCCGTGTTTAAGTACTAGCCAGTCATACCAGACCTGATTCAAACAATTTTCCACAAAACCCTTGTCTTGATTTTCACTACTACTCTTTTTATACACATTTCGTCAGCCTATTATTGAAAAATCATATGAATGAAGGGATAGTTTCTAAAGAAACTGTGGTGCTGCGTCGGTGGGGAAGTAGTAAACAAAAATTTGGTTTTATCAACGGAGTTGATAATGTAAATTGGCCACCGTACAGAGATTCTAAAAGCTGACGTTTCGAGCGTTAGTCCTTCGTCAGAGCGAATCGAGGGATTATGGGTTACGTGTAGTTTTTATAGTAGAGTAGGAGCTACGCTATTGGTGGTAACATGGCAACGTGAAAAATAGGAATATATTAGTTAAATGAAAAGCGTTCGTTAATACCGTGAGGATTAAGGGAGCCGATTTGAAAGATGAATTTTTGTTCCAGATTCTTGCGGCTTTCCGTCGTACCTAGATGTAGGGAAAGGCCGCAGATAGCCATGTGTTTTTTGGAGTGGTTAGGCAGATTAAAATGGCGAGCGACTGGCTTAGATGCATCCTTGTCATTCTTCTCAACATCGCGAAGATGTTCGCGGAATCGGTCACCTAGTCGTCTACCTGTCTCGCCAATGTATAATTTATTGCACAACGTACAGGTTATGCAATAAATGACATTTGCGGAGGTACATGTGAAACGATCGGTGATCTTAATAGATCGCTTAGGTCCCGATATCTTGCTAGTGTTAACAATGAAAAGACAAGTTTTGCATCGTGAGCGCGCGCATTTGAAAGTGCCGGGTTGCTCGTTAGTTTTGAGCGCGCTTCTAACTAAAAAGTTGCCTACGTTTTTGTCGCGTTTGAATGAAATAAGTGGAGGTTGCGAAAAGATTCTACCAGTCTCGGGATCATTTTGGAGTAATTTAAAATTACTAAGAATGATGCTTTTGACTGCGTGATTATGAGGATGGAAAGTGAGGGTGAATGGAATTCTGTCATTCTTATCTTTTTGTGACGTTTGTAGTGATGACTGTCGATCAAATTGTTGGGCGCGATGATGGCCCGCTTTGACCACAGAGACAGGATAGCCACGTTTCTCGAAGAACTGGCACATCTCCTCTGATTTGCTGGAAAAATCGGAGTCATCACTACATAGACGTCGAAGTCTAAGAAATTGAGAATAAGGAATGGAGTTCTTGACATGTGATGGATGTGACGATGAATACAACAAACAACTGTGTGAATCAGTAGGTTTGTAGTGCACACTAGTACATAGCACGTTGCCTCTAATAGAAACTTTGATATCTAGGAAAGCCAATGAAGTTTCCGAAATTTCCCAGGTATATTTAAGAGCCGGATGAAAAGAGTTGACGGAGGTTATAAATTGATCGAGTTCTTCTCTGCTGGATGAAATAGCGCCGATGCAGTCGTCGATGTAGCGGCCGTAGAGTTCAGGTTTGGGGCCGTTGTACTGGTTAAAAAGTTGGTGTTCAACATATCCTACAAAAAGATTGGCATAGCTAGGTCCCATTCTTGTGCCCATCGCTACACCATTAATTTGTTTGTAATAGTTGCCGGCGAATGAAAAACAGTTAAGCGTTAAAACTAGTTCGGCAAGGCGGAGGAGCGTTTCCGAGCTAGGTTCTTTGACAGTGCGTTGATCGAAAAAGTGTTTAAGTGCTTGAAGACCTTCGCTATTAGGAATGACTGTGTATAGAGATGTAATGTCCATGGTGAAAATAAGTTTGTCTTGGCCGGAGAAATTGAAATCGCGGAAAATTTGTAGTGCGTGTGTACTGTCTTTAATGTATGATGGCAAAGATTTGACGATAGGCGTCATAATCCTGTCTAAGTAGCTAGAAATGAGTTCGGTGGGGCAACTACAGGCAGAAACGATAGGGCGACCTGGGTTGTTGGGTTTGTGAATTTTAGGCAAGAAGTAAATGCACGAAGTTCTAGGGGTGTTGATGATGAGATTAGTGGCAGTGTCCGGTAATTCTTGATTAACTATAAGATTTTGAATGGTGTCTTTGACAAGTTTTTGATTTTTGGAAGTGAGATCTTTAGGAATTTTGGCATAAAACGAGGTATCCGAAAGTTGCCGCAAAGCTTCTTTTTGGTAAAGGTCGGACCGCCAAACAACTACCGCGCCGCCTTTGTCTGCCGATTTGACAACTATGTCGTTGCGTTGACTAAGATTTTTAAGCGCCGCCCACTCTTCCGAGGAAAGGTTGGAAAATTTAGTGTTGCGATTGAATTTAAGTTTGTGAATGTCGTGACGGCATTTTGTGGTAAAAAAATCTAAAGAGGCAAATTGTCCCTCTGGAGGAGTCCATTTAGATTTGCGAACTAGAAGTGTTTCAAAAACATCTTTATTAGAAGTGTCCGAATCATCCTCTTTGTCGTGAAAAAAGGCTTTTAACTGAACGCGGCGAAGGAATTTTTCAACATCTTGCTTAATAGTAAATTCGTTGGTGCGTTTGGTAATAGGGACAAAATTTAGGCCCTTACTGAGAACAGATTTCTCTGAGTCAGTAAGCGGAAGATTTTCTGGAATTGTAATTACGGTATTATGGCTATGCAATGTAGTGTCGTCGGTAATTTGCGGACCTATTAATTGTTGAAGTTTTAGAGTCTTGGTTTGGTGTAAATGGTCAAACAGTCCAGAATTAAGTTGTCGGATTTTAGCGCGAATCGATTGTACTAAAATTGCTGGACAGATTTTGGAAAGTTCGGAGCGGCAATGAAGAATTTGTTTGTCAAGTGCGATTCGTTTTTGGCACATAGCTCTAATTGTGATCCTCATAATATTACGTGAAAAAGAATTTTGCGCACATCGAATTTGGTGAAGATACTGATTTGAGTGAGAGAAAAATCAGTTTTGTATACATAAAAAAAAAACAAATCGACCTTCTACTGTTCGCGGCTGCCCGAGGAAACCTGAATTCAGTCAGTGTGTTGCCAGGAGCCCATCACCGGGAGCGTGCAACTTAACTACACTTGTGCAACGGCGTTTTCACAAGTAAGGTTATTTTTAGATTGAATTTCCCGCTAATAAGACTCCCACAGGAGCCCGATGACCAATTACAAGAAATTAAGCTGATGTCATAGGGTCACCGAACCGTAACTGACTTTGTTTTTTGACCTAATTCGCGGGAAGGGTTAGTCTAAAAGTAAACCTACTTGTGAAAACGCCGTTTCACAGACGCTGTATGGAAGTTGTACGCTCCAGGATGGGCTCCTGGTGTTGTTCAATTTACACGTCACGCAAGTAAAATAACAAAACCGCCTATTAATCAAAAATAAAGTCAATAAATTGCGTCTTGTACAAAAGGAATAAATAAACGACTTGCCAAAGTCTCAGGGATGTGAGATATTCCGTCCACTCAAAACTGCACAGTTTAGGGGCCGACCATTTAACTTTTGAGGGGGGGGGGGGGTGATTTCTGGTCAGCAAGTTCTTTTTTTCTAGCAACCTTGGTGGGCAGGATATTTTTTTCCCTCCTAAATGCTCTGCAGGATATTTTTTTTCTCTTCTCATTTCTCTGCAGGATTTTTTTTTCCTCAAAAAAGTGTCGTGTTTACATTTACAGAATGTATTTACATTTACATTGTGGTTATTGCAGCAATAATTCTAATATGGAGCTGCAAAGCCTTAAAATGTTGTAAGCTATACAAAATCATTTTTGTATAGCTACATGTTTTTGGAATGTCATTCTTTAGAATCATTTAATGTTACCTAATAACAATATTCTCGTGTTATATAAAGTGATGCTCCACAGGTAGATTTGAAAATGTTTAGCTTCTTAATTAAAACAAAATAACTAAAAATAGCAAAAAGCAGTTCAGAAATGCTCATAGCATGGTAATTACTGCTAGAATCATTAGTTACAATTTAAAAGTGGACTGAAATCTCCAAAACAAATGTGAAAGCAGAATTAAAGTTAGTTGATCATGGTCTAATTTGTTATATGTTGTCTTATATTATATAAGACATTGCAAAGACCTTATATTTCAATAGAAAGTAATTACATGAAAATGCTTCAGTTGAAAAGATTAAAAATGAACAAATTATTTTTCTTTGTCTAATAAAACTTGATTCTTCAAATAGAAAAATTTACCTCCATTACTGCTTGTGATAATTAAGCTAAGTTAAACGAGTTTGGATACAGTGCGAGCTAGCAAGCCAGAAATCCCTGATCCTAATAACCGCAAGCTACCTAAGGAACTGTAGCCTAACTGCAGTGCTAACTAGGCTAGCCAATGTGTAATTTAGACTAACCGTAATGGCTTGCATGACTCCTATGACTTGGAGCCATATGAACCGAGCAAGCAAGAAATCCCTTATCCAATTATAAGGGCAAACCGCAAGCTACCTAAGCTAACTGTAGGCCAACCGGTGTGACGTTTAGGCTTACCAGAGTGTTATTTAGGCCAATCAAGGTGTTATTTTAATAGGCTAATCAGAGTGGCTCGCTGTCTTGCAGATTATCCGGAATGGTTGCAATTTTGCTGGGATTTTGTAAAACCCCCCAGGAATGATGAAATAGCTTTGCAACATTTCTTTTTCTTGCTTGCAGCAGTGCAAGATTTTTTTTTCTATTTCATTTGTGCTGCATGCAATTTTTTTCTTCCAACAAGCGCTTGCAGGAAATTTTTTTTCAAAATCACCCACCCCCTCTCAAGAGTTAAATGGTCGGCCTCTTATTATGGAGCGACCACATTGGTACCCCGCTGAGGAAGACAAATATGGCGGCTGGAGTTTATTTTGGCTATGTCGAAACCTTTCGTCTCTCTTAACTTGCACTTGTTCTCACCTCTCTTTTTCTCTTTGAATCGACGTTTTCGGACTGTGAAAAAATATGAAATTCAAACTGCTTTATTTTCCAAACAAAGTGGGCTACCGAGCTGGAAACATGCAAGCCGATATATCTCAAAATGCCTTTTACCCGATGAAGATAAAACTGCAAAATCCGGCAGGTAATCCGGTATGCAAATAAAGCTTGTGGCCGTGCAAGTTAATTCAATTAAGTTTCCAAACCAAAAATGCTATTTACCAATATTGCACTGTTGTTAGACCAGTTCTCGAATATTGTTCGCCTATTTTCCATCATGCTTTGCCCGAGTATCTTATCAATGATATCGAGCGAGTACAGAAGAGGGCGCTAAGCATCATTTTACCTGATTGTTCCTATAGTCTGTGCTTAAGTATTTATGATCTTGACACTTTGCGGTCTCGGCGCGAGGAACAGTGTCTTAAGTTGTTTAATGTAATCTCTGGTAACCACAAACTATCCCACTTACTTCCTCCCAATCATGTTAACCATTATAATGTAAGGAGAAATAGAAAGTACGACCTCCGGGGTGTGCGCACCAAGCGTTTTCAGCGGTCATTCATTCCGGCCATGTGCCGATTAGCCAACAACACTGTGTAAATATGCGTCCGATTGGCTATCTGCTTATTGTTCTGACTTTTGGTTTTTTAGCATTTTGTAGTATTTTAAATAAATTTAAATTAGTCATACTCATGTATCTTAACATAGTATATATAGTGTATCATTGTCAAATTTGTAAAGTATTATGCAATTCAGCCTTTTGGCTGCGAAGTAATATTTTTTATTAAACTATCTATAACATTTCCCAAATTTCAATTTTGTTTTCTTTTTTGAGTTGAGTGTTGTATTTCGTCAGCAAAATTTCGGCATTCGATTGTGTTCCATAAAGTGATCTTTTAGTCGCTTTTTGGCTTCTTTCTTTTTAACTAACGATGTTTTTGAGCGTGTTTTGTTTTTCAA
>OX421452.1:14847240-14849740 GCA_949126865.1 Montipora capitata
TAGCCTGAAAGTTAACTGACAAAATAATTTGCCTGTGTTTAAATTAACAAATACACCAATACATCACTAACGCGTTTCACGTTTAACCGGAGAATTAGGGAAGCAGATGTTCGAAGGTGTAATAGCCGTTGAGTTTTATTCCTCAGTTATCCGACGAGTTCCATAAGTATAAAACATAAAAATGGATTGCTTTAAAATCAGAAAAGAACCAATTCATCGTTGCTGTTGAGAAATTAAAGTGTATGCCAGGCAAAACAAGTTGCATCTCGGTAGCCTGAAAGTTAACTGACAAAATAATTTGCCTCTGTTTAAATTAACAAATATACCAATACATCACTAACGTTTCATGTTTAACGGGAGAATTAGGGAAGCAGATGTTCGAAGGTGTAATAGCCGTTGAGTTTTATTCCTCAGTTATCCGACGAGTTCCATAAGTATAAAACATAAAAATGGATTGCTTTAAAATCAGAAAAGAACCAATTCACCGTTGCTGTTGAGAAAAGTGTATGCCAGGCAAAACAAGTTGCATCTCGGTAGCCTGAAAGTTAACTGACAAAATAATTTGCCTCTGTTTAAATTAACAAATATACCAATACATCACTAACGTTTCATGTTTAACGGGAGAATTAGGGAAGCAGATGTTTGAAGGTGTAATAGCCGTTGAGTTTTATTCCTCAGTTATCGAGTTCTATAAGTATAAAACTTAAAAATGGATTGCTTTAAAATCAGAAAAGAACCAATTCACCGTTGCTGTTGAGAAATTAAAGTGTATGCCAGGCAAAACAAGTTGCATCTCGGTAGCCTAAAAATTAACGGACAAAATAATCTGCCTGTGTTTAAATTAACAAATACACCAATACATCACTAACGCGTTTTATGTTTAACCGGAGAATTAGGGGTGTCTAGAAAACTAAAACCTAAGACCTAAGACCTACGACCTAGAAAACTACGACCTAGAAAACTAAGACCTAGAAAACTATAGAATATATAAAATAAAATCCCAACCACTTGCCAACAGTGTATTGTTTTTCCGGTGTAATGCGGTGATGGTTTTCGGATTTAAAAGATCCATTTGCCCTACTGCTAATAAAATTCATCAAAGCAAATAACAAATATTCCGTTAAGAGTATTGTGCAGTTTGTACACGCGCGTCAAACCTGGAAAACGTCAAGAGAATTAGAATTCTTAGATCGATGTTTAATTAGCTTTTGAGCGGGCCCTATTTGGGTTTCACGTAGGCTTAGCTATAGTATCGCGCGAGCGCTTCAATAGAAGGACCTGCTCGTTGCAGCTACGTTTTTTGTGTTCCACAATTGTTCGAATTTAATATAGAAATTCGTAATTGTTGATATTGTTGATTTAGAGATGATGCATGAGTGGTTCAGTTAAAGCAAACGGTTACTGTTACTATGCCTATTTCTTTCAAAGTAACACTTTCCACGACCATGCACGATGTAGTATATTAAATTACACAATTTCCTTGGATTATGGTAGCAGGTTTCACTATTGTTTTCTTTCAAGAGAACAAGGTAATTCTCTCTTTTGACTAACGACTGATTGTGATTAGGTGTGCGTCTAGATAAAATCCACAGGTTATCATTTTAAGCGACAACTACTGTACATTACGGAGTTATTCTTCGTATGTATTTAGCGACTGCTCAAATTAGGTATGGTTTTGGCTTTTCAAGTAATTTTTTTATCAAATATTACATCAGTGGCATATACACGTGGGGTGTATACGTGTTGATATCGACCATACTCATACTGAATCGTTTCACGGATAGTAAAGGTTCGACCCATGGTTAGACTATCACCGCCGAAACATGTCTGGAATGTTTATTGTGTTGCGACCAATCGCAGTTTAAATTCCGTAAGGGCAAATTTATTTCTGTGCGGGAATTACCAAATCAATCAGGCGCATACAAAAATTAATATCACAGGTATAGAATGGTGAATTCGAGAGTTTGCGAGAGTGCGAGACCCTTGCTTAACCATCACCGCATGACACCGGAAAAACAATACCCTGTTGGCAAGTGGTTGGGATTTTATTTTACTTATATATTCTATAGTTTTCTAGGTCTTAGTTTTCTAGGTCTTAGGTCTTAGGTCTTTAGGTCTTAGGTCTTAGTTTTCTAGACACCCGAGAATTAGAGAAGCAGATGTTCAAAGGTGTAATAGCTGTTGAGTTTTATTCCTCAGTTATCATAATCGAGTTCCATAAGTATAAAACTTAAAAATGGGTTGCTTTAAAATCAGAAAAGAACCAATTCACCGTTGCTGTTGAGAAAAGTGTATGCCAGGCAAAACAAGTTGCATTTCGGTAGCCTGACATTTAAGAAATAATTTGGCTGTGTTTAAATTAACAAATACACCAATACATCACTAACGCGTTTCATGTTTAACCGGAGAATTAGGGAAGCAGATGTTCGAAGGTGTAATAGCTGTTGAGTTTTATTCCTCAGTTATCGAGTTCCATAAGTATAAAACTTAAAAATGGATT
>OX421452.1:14864740-14867240 GCA_949126865.1 Montipora capitata
CAAGATGCACGACCTGATAACGTGCAAGTCCAAAGTTCAAGGTAATGTTTCCCTAGGGCGTCATTGAGTTTTGACCAATGGCACGTGACACGTTCTCCTCCAATCAGGAAACGTATTTGAGTTGGGAAGTATAACAAAGTATTTTGACCGAAACGTCCTTTTTACATAAGTTTTTTAGTCAGTGACAACAAGTTTTTTAATTCTTTTTATCATGCCTGACTACAACTACGGTATTTTTTAAACTCTTTTGAATATTGTTTTTGAAAATAGTTTACCCAAAGGGATTTTTCGGTAAAAGAAAAAAAAATCGAATTTTTGCAACTGTCCACGGATTCTGGATAATTACTAACAACGGCTCTTAAATCATATCAAATAACAAAAGGAAAATAGCCATTAGGTGCCAACACCTGCACACACGTAAATTATTCTTATCTAAATATTCGCCTGACAATTGTAATTTATTATACAGTTCCTTGGTCGGTTTTCAACTTTTCGAAGTCTAACAATTTCATTAGCTAAGTACTCTCGTTGGCAACGTCATCTGTATCTACTTTTCATTGTGTGAAATGTCATTCAAGTCATCGACAAAAGCAAGTAAGACTTCACTATCCCCACCTTTTCTTCGGTATTTTGCGTTTACTTTCTCGACTACGCACGTAGCAATCTCATAGAAGTACAAGTATTCAAGTGGTGGTAGCAGTTCGTCTCTAGTGACCGCAGTCAATAATGATCAACTCTACGGTATCTACGGTGCACGGCAATCAAGATGAAGTTTCTTTTTCTGTGTGTTCGGAAGCTTTAAGTTCTACGAAGCCTGTTACCGGATTCGAATACTCTACTGAGATATTTTTTCCTATATCTTTAGTTTTGTCACTTCTTATAATTTGTGGGAATCTCCTAATTCTACTTGTTCTTCACAAAGTTTCGTCTCTCCACCCACCATCTAGAGTCCTTTTTCGATGTCTTTCCATCACGGACCTCTGTGTCGGACTCGTTTCTCTACCGCTATTTGTCGTTTATCGTATGGCAGTTAAAGAAAAGAATTGGAGCTTGTGTAGTAAGACCGAAGGCTTGGCTTTTGCTGTAAGTACAGTACTCTGTGGACAGTCCATCACCACGTTAACTGCAATAAGTGTGGACAGACTTCTTGCTCTCCAGCTTAGGTTGAGATACCGACAAGTTGTTACTTTGCCGCGCGTTCGCCTATCTGTGGCAATTTCTTGGGTTGTGAACTTCGCTCTTGCTTTCACTTATTACTGGAACAAACGATTTTTCTTTTTATGGGGCTGTGGGTATATTTTCACATGTATAATTATTTCATCTTGCTGTTACTTTAAGATTTATCTAGGCCTTGGATATCGCCATGTGAAAATACAACCTCTTTCCCAGGGTATCTCTCCTTCCCGAAGAAGAGAATTCCTGGGAACTAGCCCTGCACAAATTCAGGGCACAAATCCTCGTGTCCTGTCAGTATTAAATATGAACCGGTACAAAAAGACAGTTTCCAATGCCATTTGGGTTCATTCCCTTTTAGTAATATGCTCTCTGCCTTACACCGTTGCAACTGCTGTTGCAGCTTTGCATGGAGATCCTCTTTTAGGAACTCGTTACGAAGTATTGGGGAACAGTACCGGAATACTTCTTTTCTGTAACTCGCTACTCAACCCTTTTCTTTATTGCTGGAAAATCAAAGGAATTAGACAGGCTGTAAAACAGTTACTTGGAAATATTTTTAGTTGGTCATAAAGACCTAGTCATCTCTACTGAACACATCTCTATTCTGTTCGTCAAGTTTAGTCCTAGCAATGTGGAGGTGATCCCCTAGAAATAGAACTTGTCATAGATTTGCGATGAAACTTCGCACACTGTTGTAACATGTTAGTGAGATGATAAAAGTGTAATAAAAAAGGGGGGGGTGACCGTGCTCGTTTCCATGGTACGACGCTAACGAATACGACTATTTGAGCTACTTTGACAATTGCCGCACACCCCCCAATGTTGGACAAATTTAGCTCCATTTTATCAATGTAATCCAACTTATAACGCAGAGTGTGATGTCATTCTATGGTTATTTCAAGTACGTATACCTGAAAATTTTATTTGAATGCCTTTGTGACTACTTAAAGCTCCAAAATAAATTTAACTTTAGTGTGGGCTGTTCCACTCGTAAGGGCTCCTTCCGTACAATTTTATGAAATTGCCAAAATAACTGGCCATAGATTTTTGCTGATTTTTCCACTACTCCATGAAGGCGCCGTTCTCAGAAAGTACATGAAGTGAAAAAATGGGGGTCACCGTACTCGTTCAGGAGAAAATAGCCATTCCTTCAGTTTTTAGGCTTGGCGTCAATGAAAATCCGGCATTTTATCAATGCCATTGATAAAATGTAGTGCAGTAGCGCAGGCACCGTGCCCGCGCTACTGCTCGCGCCAACGACGCAAGAAATTATGCGCAGTAGGGTTACAGGACAGTGGGCACCCGAACGTAAGTTAAGATGGCT
>OX421452.1:14869740-14879740 GCA_949126865.1 Montipora capitata
TCAGAGTTAAAATAGAGAATGAAGGATTCTCTTTTGCATGTTTACGTTGTCGTCAAGACCTCAAATGTGGTGATTTCACGTCGTCGTTGTGCAGAGGACCGCAAACCTACTTGCTCCAATCCTTGCTGCACGATTATTTATGATCTTTTAACCAATGATATTATTGTTTTGTGGCGTTTTCTTAGTCGTAGCCGTCGTCGCTTAGGGAATCGGGAGCTTACGAAACGACGACGCCGACGGCAACGACGACGCTACAAAACAACAGTTTTAGTGAGCAAAAACAATGGCTCTGCACGTGCGTTTTACATTTTGGTACATTTGAAATGACCAAATTCAAGGTTCTGTGGAGGACGTTAGCACATGACGATGAATTTTGAGTTCTCTCTCTACGCTTCCAACTCACTCATACCAGTTTAATTCCTCGACAGTTACTACACCTTTTTAAGGGACCGTTCATTTTTTATGAGAAAGGGGGAGCTGGTGGGATTTGGGGGGGGGGGCACTAAAAAAAAATTGGCTTGAAAGGGGGGGCCAGCCGAAAAAAAATGAAGGAAAAGGGGGGGCTGGCCGAAAAAATTAGATTAAAAATAGGATAAGAGATTTTACAAATTGAGGAAAAAATTGACCTCTTTTATTTATAACAAATATACTAAAACATTTCCAGGGTATTCAAGAAAACTTCTCAACAGCTTTTTATATATTTTATAATAACAGTGAACGTACCATAATAACAGTCTTGAATAGTAACAACTTTCTTTTCATTCATAAAAATGTTGTTGTCAAGCGCATATTAAACAAAGACCAATAATTTGAGTCCTGTAATTGGAACTGACCTCGTTACCAAGGCTTTTTCTGAGAAATTTAATGGGAGGGGCATCAAACTACTACAAGGTGTCCAATTCATCATTTTCGACGTTCCCTTTGATCTCGTCGTCGCTATCTTCGTCTTCTTCTCCCTCCTGTTCTTCTTCGTTGTCTTCCCCTTCTTCCTCTTCTTCGTCGTTTTCTTCTTCATCTTTGTTCGTGTCTCCGACGTTTGAGCTATAATCTTCAGGATGCAGGAAACAATACATCCTGTTTCTTACTTCTGGCTTAAGGTTGGTAATCAGCCTGCTTCCTGCCGCGTTGCTGAAGTAGTTCGATTGCAGTAGGTGAGCGATGAATGCTGCATCCCGTGTTAGCAACACTGCTGCTACATCTTCAACGTTTATGCATGCTTCCGGGATTGTCAGGGAGGGAGGATAAAGAAGACAACTGGGAAGCTCTTTTGCAAGGGGATTTGCAACGCAGATATGATACACGCGTCGGACGTTGTTTTCAAACCGTTTGCGTTTTCTGCTCTTTGATTTCCTACGGTTTTCTTTTAATTTTCTTTTTTTTGACGCATAGTTTCCTGTGAGGCCCTTGAAGATCTGGTCGAAGGTCTCCTTCTTTTTTTCGAGGTTTTCTAATTCCCCTGAAACATTTAGCAGCTTTGTTTCAATCCTAGCGATGTGCTCCACATTGAAGTCATGGTGGAATTTCTTGTCATGATTCAAGGTAATGCCATTCGCCTGGAAGAGCATGGAGTCATGATCACTGAGAATTTTTACCAGCCCTTTCAGTTTCTCAACAGCCTCTTTGTGTTCTTTTATAACGTAGTTCAGTCTCCGTCCATCACTTGGTCTTAACTGGTACTCTGGTTGTAGCAGTTCTCCTAACCTCTCCGAGCAACCATCTGCCCTTTGAAAAGCGGCCTCCTCTGACATCAAAAGATCAAACTGCCTGGATTGTTCAGCAGTGAATCGCTTTTTAAAGGATTCGTCGCTTTCACCATCCTTTCGCATCTTGGTGTGAGCTTCCTTCATGATGGACATGTAGTAAAGCGATCTTTTTCCTTTTGGATTAGGAATGAAACCAAGACTTGCTTTCTGGAGTCTCTTTGGGATGCCTACATCATCAGGCATTGAAGAGCTTATTACCTACAAGAAAAATAGCAATCTTCCTTAAAAATAACGTAACAGTTTTTTTTTTTTAGCAATGTAACAGTTAATCTTGTTTTATATTACCGAGTATCTTCGTAGGAAATTATATGTTTGCATACATGCCAATGTCCGCACATATAGGGCTGATTACATTGCATGTAAATATAACAATAACATGCTACTTTATAGTACCACTTACAGTCACGTCTTCTTCTAAAGGTCTAGATTCATCAGTTGCTTCTTGTAACAAGCCTTGCTTCTTATGGCTTTGAAGAGTTCCTTTGGAATGCCATCTACTCCAACAGGGGTCACAGAATTCTAAGAAGAAAAAAAAAATTCTTTTTTGGTAAATTTAATATTATAGAGCATTCACTCGTGTTTTATTACTAGTGATAAACGGTGCACAAGTAACACCTCAAAGCAGACATCTGTCAATGCCACCCGGAGTCACTGCTTTGCTTTCTATGACCATTTTAATGTACACAACAGTTGACATGTAAAATGAATTATTAGCCCGCATCTTAAATATTCTAAAAACAGCAGTTATAGTTCTAGAATTCTTGGTCGGTGTGTTTCGAGAAAGAATATCGAGAAGGGCAATTACAAATACAAATTACGTTCTTACTTATGTCACAGCTGTTACAAAGATGAATGGCGATTGCATTACTGCAAGACTGGCACGTGCGCGACTGGAGTGCTTGTACGTGATGTGCCTTTAACGCTCCCTGTGAAAATTGAGAAGAATAAAAGGGAAATTAGTAAAGCGAAACTGAATTTATTAGACAATTTTTTTAAACTGAATTTTGTTATAATTACAAAGTAACTGTTAATAATAGTATTTTTTATGCTTGTGGAAGTTGAAGTCGTTATCAATTATTCATGTTTGTATCAACCAATGCCTCGTCACAGAGGCTGTCACGGACTTACTAGCACCAACTATTAAAATTTACCTTTGAGTGGAAGATTCCATTGCAGGATTCACAATACTTCAGCTGGCACTCCCTGCAGTAGAAGGTGGACTCTTCTTTTTCACACTGATCACAAAGTCTGTGAATCGCATTAAATGATCTGTTAGCAAAACATCAAAAATACAAATACATCAAATGCAGTAACAAGGTACAACAAAATCCCATATGAAATACCTTACCTCCAGTCCATTCTTGAATTTATACTTGTCTTTCAGCGTCCTTTCTGAGTTTCTTTTGCCAAATGACTCTTGAGTTGCTCCGAAAAGGTCAAGCACGTGTTGTCGACTCTTGAAGTGTCTATTACTATATATATTACCAAAACAAACAGAGCCCTTTGTCATTGTTCATTGTCGATTGTCTGCATTTCCGGAGGCCGCATTCCTAGTGCCCAGCGGAATGAGGCGCGCTGGAAATCCAAAATGGCGGAGAAACGTTGCGATGACTTTCAAGTTGGACAAGAAAGATCGTGGACTCAAAGACGATCGGAGATTCGAAAGGACAGTAAAGTTAGAGAAAATGTAAGGATTTCTTTGCAGACACTGAATGTGACCGAGGTCGCGAAACGTCTTGCTGGCATTGCAAGGGACAGGGGAAATAAGCTCCGTCGAAAAGTGGCTGGAATGATCCATGTGCTTGATGAGCTTACAGCACTTGACGATTCCTGTCCTGCGAAATATAAGGGAATCTTACATTTTCAAGAAGCATATGACCTGTTTTGCGGTGCATTTGAACCCGAGTTGGCCGTTCCGGACCGAAACAATTTCAGAGATGAACTGCTCTCCACGGAAATAGGACTACCTGTGACATTTTTCACGTGGGAAAATAACAGCTACATTGTTCTCAATCCAGAAAGCTGGAACATTGTAAGGTTGATAGATGTTCTCTGTGGGCAAAGTAACGACAAACTCTCAAGTGGCAGGTTTCAATTGGACGCAGAATCGTTGCATGCTATCTTGGACTCTATGGAAACAGAGTATGACAAATCAGTTTTGCGTGCCATTTTTGCCGCTACGTCTTCACGCTCTGAGCTCTATGAGTTAGGTTTGAAACCCGATGCTGCCATTAAAAATTTGGAAAGAGTGCTAGCAGTATCCAAGGAAGTAGAAAATGCAGTATTTGCTGGGAAAGACATGACCGTTCTGGCATTGAAAGAGAAAGTAACGAAGCGAGAGAAACACATGGCAGAATTGAATTCTTCAATTGAGAAGCTGCGAGACATTCGAGCCAACAGCAGACACATCAAAACAATGGAGGAAAAGATAACAGTTTGCAGCGAAAGCCTTAAAAGTCTACAAGATATCCTAGAATGCAAAGACAAGTATTCTGAGCAAAAGTTCAATGCAGCTGCTCGAAGAAGGGCACAAAATTTAGTAAATGAAAACAGGCTGAGAAACAGAAAAGCTGGTGCTGGGGCAAAAAGAAAGCTTGACGAAATTGACGAGGACCTAATAGCAAAGGCCATTGAACAGAAAACCACAGTGCATGGAAGGAGACATGATATGGTGTTGTACTACCATAAGCGAGTGAAGAGTGATGACCTGTTAAACATTGCAAACTATAACCTTCTTGAACGTGGAAAGCAAATGATCAAGTCTGCAACTACAGTATACAACCGTGCCAAGCCCAAGAGGATGCGATCGCATCAAGCTAACAGGCACATAGGTAATTTTAGACTTTAATATGTGTATTTTATATATAAAGGCTTTATGTTTCAAATTTGCTAGATGATGATATACATTTGTACACAGAGAACAATCCATGGTAGCACAAAGATAGGGACCTTAATTTTTCAAATGTATTGATGTACATTTTAAATGTCTGATTCTTGGAAATGCACACCTTATTAGGGAAGGGGCTGTTTTGTTCAAAAAAGCCTCCAAAGACAGAAGAATCAGAGAATCTGCTAACTCACCATCAGAGGAAACTAGTGGACCTAGCAAAACATCACCTGTTTGCAGACCCTGTGGAAAACCACCAATATGCTGTCAATATTAGTATCGATGACAAGGCTTACATTCGCCCAGAAACATCAGGTAACATTATTTATATTTTAAAAGGTTGATATTTCTTTGCCAGAAAGTCTTCCTGATTTTTTTTTGCAGATATTAAGAGAAAAGAAAAAGACTGACTGAAATTTGGCAATCCTTAATTTTTCAAACAATTTTAATTTGCTCATTTTCTCATTTTTCTATAGTTGGAATGGATGGAACCAAGCACCAGTCTTTGTTTCAGCCTACTGAAGAAAGCGGGTTTAGCACTAGAGCTCTTCCTAGCCATGACTTTTGTGATGCTCGTTTGTATGTGACTCCCTCGGCATACCGGTTTATGTCTCATGAAGTAAAAGCAGTGGATGGTAAGTTACATATTAAATGACTTATTTTTATCACAAGGAAGTCAATAGGAAGTGCCATATAAATGAGTGGTTACAGTAAACATAAAAGGCTGTGCAAATTTAGTTTGCTTGCCTCCTTTATGTTTTTGTTGTTGTCTGGTTTTTTTTTTAGAAAAAGAACTCTTAATCAATGAATGACAGTATAAAAAAACCAAAATAATTTATACTATATAGCAGATCCAATGCTGTAATATAAAGATACTGATACTGATAATGCTACATTTACATACATAGTAATTATGCACAATGTAGACTATATGTTACAAAGTCTGTTCCACTGTTCTTTCTCCGTAGGCAAAGAGAACATGATTCTCAAAGATGACCATTCAGTGGTGACTGTCCGGCCAAAACACTATGTTGGAAGCAGTGGAAGTGTCTGGGCCTCAGAAAAAGTGTTTCTGCGTTGGGAACACCCACAACTGTACGAAATTGAGTGTTCAAAGTTTCATCCTTTACTGCGCAAATTCACTGCAATGGTGCGAGATTATCTAGTCTACTTCAGCGATAGTACTGAAAAAAGAGATGTGAGCTGTCTAACACAAAGT
Organism: Montipora capitata; assembly: GCA_949126865.1. Lineage (NCBI taxonomy): Eukaryota > Metazoa > Cnidaria > Anthozoa > Scleractinia > Acroporidae > Montipora > Montipora capitata. The sequence continues at coordinate 14,875,610 of OX421452.1, forward strand.
CCTGATTGCCGGTTTCGTGCCTATGAACTATCCAGAATAGAGCATGCTGTATCAGGGATTTTAACAGCAACTGTGAACTGGAATCAGTTCAGGAGCAAATTAAACCCCACACAGATTGCCACTGGCAATGAAATTGCTGATTGTCTTGATGATGTGAGGTCAGAATTTGAAATGCTTAAGGAAAGTTTGGCCAGTTTAACAACCACCAATGAAGCATTATGGCAGAAATATGAGCATGTCATTGAAAAGTGCAAGTGGTTACTCAAAGAGATGAAACAGAGAGGATTACCAGTTACTGTTCGCCCCCGTGTTTTGCTGCATACAGATAAAGGTCCTGGAGTGTCAGTGACTAACTATGAGGTTAAATTTCGAGATGCAGAGCTAGCAAGACTTTATGATGCGGACTGGCAAATGAGAGTTCACTATGCTGTCAACGATCCCTGCCCAGCTGAGAGGACCAATGCTTGCATAGGTTACTGAATGAATTGAACATTATTCATAGTTGTGAAGAATAGTAAATTTGTATATATATAAATTCCTTTTCTTAAATTACAGCTCTATAGTTCATACATGTACACAAATTATATCTGAATTTTATACCAGTTTTTAATATTGTCTGCAGTGAGAACTGTGCTAATTCATTTTTCAATATGAAACGCAGTTTGCTGAAGTTCAGTTTTTTTGAAATGTTTTGGACATTGACAGGTGATGCTGTTGCAGATGGTGGTTCTCTCCCCTTTAAACATTTTGATCCACTTACAGGAGTCAGTGAGGATGATCTTGAAAAGGTACTTTGCAATTGAGGATTGCTTTTCAAAGCACTATTGAAATTTATGCAAAGTTTTAAACTTTAAAAGACATGTTGAGGAAGAAAGTAAGGGTACATGTGCATGTATGATGTAACTCTCTGCTATGTAAAATAGATTTCAACTGAGGAGTTACAAACCCGAGAGGAACAGGCTGTCCAACAAAATGTATGGCTATGCTGTCAAGAGGTGTGTGATCGTGTTGATGAAGCACCAGGACCTCATGGATACATGTCAGCCCATGTGACACCCAGACCAGGTAACCCAGTTAACAGAATGTTCATAATTATGTAAACAGGGTATACTACAGATTCCTGATTTTGAAATCTGATTAATTGACAACATCTGAAAGATTTAAAACTTCGAGATCTAGTAATCTGCAAGATTTACTTCACAATATGAAAGTGAAAACATCCAAAAATGTTTGATTGAATAGATGTCTACATGTACATGTCTTCAAATAATTATTGCAGCTATACATGCTTAAAATGATCTTTTCTTTGGTATCAATAGATTATCAGTTTTTTCACAACACATCGTACCTGGTACAGTTCCACAATGCAGGAGCTAGGAAAGACTCTGTTCCAGGTCATAATTACTTCCAGAAAATAGAGAAGTTTATCAACGAACATTATGAGGAGGGTGAGAACTACAGGGAGTTTCTGAAGTTTTCTTGTGGAGTAAAGGTAGGACAAGTTTGTTCTTTTTGTTGTGAATGGACTGGACCACCTATAGGGAGATGCCCCAAACCATTTCCTGATCATGCCTGCCTTCCAAAGTACCACTACCTTCCTTATCAGCAGACCCCGAATGAGGGGCGTGATCCAGACGATTGGCAACCAAGAGTCCAGTTGAAAGAGGCGCATGCCAATGGTAGCGTAGTTTTGTCTGACCCAGAGAGCGTAGCTAGATTTGGAGACAAATTCATTGTGCAACCAAAGTTTGTGGTTGACTATCTTCAGCACCTTGAGGTCATGGAGTTCAAAAAAAAGAAGAGACTGGAGGAAAGGGCAAGGGAAAGTAGGGAGGCAAGAGAAAAGTCCTATGAAGATTATCATTGGGCTAATTTGTGTGAAGATGCCACCAAGCTAAAAAAGCTCCGTGTGCCAGAATTGAACAAATACTTAAAACATCATGGGCTATTAAAACAGCATCAGAAGAGCAACAAGAATGACAAAGTGAAGACAATTGTGGGACACTTCTTGCGAATGAATACTCTCAGAACTGGACAAGCCGAAGTGGGAGGCAGGAATGAATCAGGTCAACTAAACAGCAGTGATGAAAGCAGTGAGGGAGAGGAAACTGATGATGACTACAAGAGTGATGCCCCTGACTCTGAAGACGACTCAAATGATGTCGTTCTTGCTTTTATCGCCTCAGATGAGGAATACGCAGACGAGCGGCCAGCTACAACACGCTCAGGGCGAGCTGTAACAAGAAGAGCAGAAATTGACTTTTCATTCTTTTGAGTGATTTGTTAAAAGAAGCTTTCTAGCTTTCAGGTTTCTTTCAATAAATTATGTGAAATGTAACAAAACGAAATTTTAATGCTTCAGTAACTTTTAATGCCATATGTATTTTTTATTCAAGGGGGGGGGGGGGGGTCCTTCCAAAAAATTACTCTGATGAGGGGGGGGGGGGGGGGGGGCAGGAGAAAAAAATCGGAAATTGGGGGGGGGTCATACAATTTTCAAATTACACTCCTCCAAATTCCACCAGCCCCCCCTACCCCATAAAAAATGAACGGTCCCTAACGCGAAACGACATAAAATAGTTTCGTAGTGATATGAATAACGCGAACTTGTATTTTTAAATGAAGTCCTCGTAGCCGTCGTCGTCCTCGTTTCGTAAGCTCCCTACTTTAAGATCTAGGACGCGACGGCAACGAAAACGTCGCAAATTTTGCATATTTAATGAGCAAACACAATAGCTTTGCACGCTCTGCACGTGCATTTTTCATTTTTGTACATTTCTTTCACGTTGTCGGTAAATCTGCGACGTGAAATGACCAATTCTCAAGTTTTACGGAGAACGTGAACACAATGCAGCGAATTTGAAATGTCTGTCGTAGCTTCAACACCGCACCACCTAATTCAGTTCCAGGCAAGTTGCACTAGTTTTTAGATGTTAGACAAACCGATATAATGACGAAAAAGATAAAGAAAACCTGAACTTGCAATTTTAAATGAACGTAAGGAGCTTAACCAACGACGAGGTTAACTATCAATAGAGTTATTTCAGTAGAGTTATGACTTAGAGTTAGAGTTAACGACTGCCAAAATCCTGAATTCAAGATTTTAGAAGTCCAAAATCTTGTGATTCCAAAATCTTGAATTCAGGATTTTGGAAACTTAACTCTTAACTCTACGACATAACTCTATGAAAATAACTCTAATCACAGCGGAGCATCCTGTTTAAAAGGTGACGCGTAACCAGTCGACATCATCGCCTTATGAAGACTAGCAGTATGTAGTCGAAACGTCGCGATCTACGTCACAAGTGACCACATCGTGAAACAAACGAGAATACGCAACCTTTTTTACGACAATAAAAGGGTTTATATTTCACCATTGTTTTGTACTTTAAGTTTTTGCCCCGAACACTTGTGGGGGGTGGGGTGGGGAGGAGGGAACCATGTGTTCCAATTGTCAGAATTTTCACAACTGTTCCGTGTTTAAGTATTCCGGCGTTCTGTGTTTAAGTATTCCGCCGTTCCGGCATTCCATCATTCGGACATTCCGTGTTTAAGTACTAGCCAGTCATACCAGACCTGATTCAAACAATTTTCCACAAAACCCTTGTCTTGATTTTCACTACTACTCTTTTTATACACATTTCGTCAGCCTATTATTGAAAAATCAGTTTTGTATACATTAAAAAAAACAAATCGACCTTCTACTGTTCGCGGCTGCACGAGGAAACCTGAATTCAGTCAGTGTGTTCAGTTTACACGTCACGCAAGTAAAATAACAAAACCGCCTATTAATCAAAAATAAAGTCAATAAATTGCGTCTTGTACAAAAGGAATAAATAAACGACTTGCCAAAAAGCAAAAAGTACCACTCAAAACTGCACAGTTTAGGGGCCGACCATTTAACTTTTGAGGGGGGGGGGGGGGGGTGATTTCTGGTCAGCAAGTTCTTTTTTTCTAGCAACCTTGGTGGGCAGGATAATTTTTTTCCCTCCTAAATGCTCTGCAGGATATTTTTTTCTCTTCTCATTTCTCTGCAGGATTTGTTTTTCCTCAAAAAAGTGTCGTGTTTACATTTACAGAATGTATTTACATTTACATTGTGGTTATTGCAGCAATAGTTCTAATATGGAG
>OX421452.1:14902240-14907240 GCA_949126865.1 Montipora capitata
CTTGTTTTAGAGTAAATTCTCAACCAGAGACAATGTATACCACTACAAAAGCAATCCACCGTTCTCTGGACAAAGAGTATAATGTTTTTACGTTAATATTTGGACTCAGACAGAACACTCTCAAAGTGTGTAAATAAAGTGTAATCGACGTAATATCCAAGAGTTCAGTCAAAAACCTTCATACGTTTGTTGTATTTATCTTTTTTTGATTGAATCAAAAAATGAAACGAAAATTCATGTGCACATTTATTCAAACAATACTCAAACAACCAGTAAACCTAAGGTAACACTTCAACATCACAAGATATTGCTTCGAACTTAAGTAATACGTGATGAAAATTATGCCATCAAGACCAAGACTCTTATCAGAGTTACTTCGCACTCTTCCTTTCCTACTTTCATTTATAGTAAAATATTTTTACCTCTGTGTCAAACTTTCACACATTCCAGAGACATAAAACAATTGCCTCGTTGGCACTTGCCGCAAGGCACAACTAGTTTTATATGCCCCCGATGTTACAGCCTTTTAAAATACTGTAAAATTCACGGTGTCAACAAAGTACGAAACATTGCCTTCTGTTCGAGGGTAGAAAGAATGGAAAGAAAGCATAGATCTAGATAAAATTAGGTTGAAAGTAACTTTAAGAAATGTGTAACAAATCCTGTAAACTTGAGGTAAAAACAAGTTTCCTTTGTTTTGTACGAATGTTTTGAATATGCCCTATTAATAATTTGCATAATTTTCACTGTCCTTTCGGCCAGGTTTACTCAAAGTTCAAACTTTTCTATTTTTCGCCAAACCGGAGACTCGCTGGAACTTTTGAATATTAAGGAATTAAAAAACTTGTTGTCACTGACCAAAAAGGAAAAAGGACGTTTCGGTCAAAATACTATGACCTTCTTCAGCATAAAATGGCTTACGAATTCAAAATGAGTGCTTAAAAAGCCGTAGAAACGTCACTTGGCATTGCCAAGGGCCGTGTAAATGTCCGGAATGTGAACGTGTTCATTAATGGCATTAGGTTCGCGAATTGAATGCCTCGCTTCTAAAAATAATCTTTTTCCCCATTGGGGAGAACGGTCAATGACCATGACGTTGTCAAGGTCAAAATCGTGATTATTCTCTACGCAATGTTGAGTTAATAAAGAATTCTTATCTCCTGTAAAAATCGCTCTTTTGTGTTCTCTTGTTCGAGATCTTAAGGCCCTTGATGTTTGACCGATATAAACTTTGTCACAGTTTTAACAATTAATTTTATAGAGGACTCCTGACATCAAGGGCCTTAAGATCCCGGGGGGGGGGGGGGGGGGTACTGATCTAGAAGAAGAGAACACAATAGAGCGATTTTTGCAGGAGATAAGAATTCTTTATTAACCCAACATTGCGTAGAGAATAATCACGATTTTGACCTTGACGACGTCAAGGTCATTGACCGTTGTCCCTAATGGGGAAAAAGATTATTTTTAGAAGCGTGGCTTTCAATTCGCGAACCTAATTCCATTAATGAACACGTTCACATTCCGGACATTTACAAGGCCCTTGGCAATCCCAAGTGACGTTTCTACGGCTTTTTAAGCACTCATTTTGTATTCGTAAGCCATTTTATGCTGAAGAAGGTCATTAAGCACTTAATGACTGGTCCCAAGGGAAACAGTGAGTTTTGTTTCCCCGAGACCTCAATGGAATATTGAGGCTCGAGGTGAAACAAAACTCACTGTATCCCGAGGGGCCAGTCATTAAGTGTTTTGTTATACCTCCCAACTCAAAATATAGAGTTTGAAATCGTTTAGCTGCCATGACTGCGTAAAAATTATTTGCTTGACGCGGCTGGCATACAAATTTGCCGCGGTTTCAAGATGCACGACCTGATAACGTGCAAGTCCAAAGTTCAAGGTAATGTTTCCCTAGGGCGTCATTGAGTTTTGTTCGCCCTAGGGCGTCATTGAGTTTTGACCAATGGCACGTGACACGTTCTCCTCCAATCAGGAAACGTATTTGAGTTGGGAGGTATAACAAAGTATTTTGACCGAAACGTCCTTTTTACATAAGTTTTTTAGTCAGTGACAACAAGTTTTTTAATTCTTTTTATCATGCCTGACTACAACTACGGTATTTTTAAACTCTTTTGAATATTGTTTTTGAAAATAGTTTACCCAAAGGGATTTTTTGGTAAAAGAAAAAAAAATCGAATTTTTGCAACTGTCCACGGATTCTGGATAATTACTAACAACGGCTCTTAAATGATATCAAATAACAAAAGGAAAATAGCCATTAGGTGCCAACACCTGCACACACGTAAATTATTCTTATCAAAATATTCGCCTGACAATTGTAATTTATTATACAGTTCCTTGGTCGGTTTTCAACTTTTCGAAGTCTGACAATTTCATTAGCTAAGTACTCTCGTTGGCAACGTCATCTGTATCTACTTTTCATTGTGTGAAATGTCATTCAAGTCATCGACAAAAGCAAATAAGACTTCACTATCCGCACCTTTTCTTCTGTATTTTGCGTTTACTTTCTCGACTACGCACGTAGCAATCTCATAGAAGTACAAGTATTCAAGTGGTGGTAGCAGTTCGTCTCTAGAGACCACAGTCAATAATGATCAACTCTACGGTATCTACGGTGCACGGCAATCAAGATGAAGTTTCTTTTTCTGTGTGTTCGGAAGCTTTAAGTTCTCCGAAGCCTGTCACCGGATTCGAATACACTACTGAGATATTTTTTGCCATATCTTCAGTTTTGTCACTTCTTATGATTTGTGGGAATCTCCTAATTCTACTTGTTCTTCACAAAGTTTCGTCTATCCACCCACCATCTAGAGTCCTTTTTCGATGTCTTTCCATCACGGACCTCTGTGTCGGACTCGTTTCTCTACCGCTATTTGTCGTTTATCGTATGGCAGTTAAAGAAAAGAATTGGAGCTTGTGTAGTAAGACCGAAGGCTTGACGTTTGCTGTAAGTACAGTACTCTGTGGACAGTCCATCACCACGTTGACTGCAATAAGTGTGGACAGACTTCTTGCTCTCCAGCTTAGGTTGAGATACCGACAAGTTGTTACTTTGCCGCGCGTTCGCCTATCTGTGGCAATTTCTTGGGTTGTGAACTTCGCTTTTGCCTTCACTTATTACTGGAACAAACGATTTTTCTTTTTATGGGGCTGTGGGCATATTTTCACATGTATAATTATTTCATCTTGCTGTTACTTTAAGATTTATCTAGGCCTTGGATATCGCCATGTGAAAATACAACCTCTTTCCCAGGGTATCTCTCCTTCCCGAAGAAGAGAATTCCTGGGAACTATCCCTGCACAAATTCAGGGCACAAATCCTCGTGTCTTGTCAGTATTAAATGTAAACCGGTACAAAAAGACAGTTTCCATTGCCATTTGGGTTCATTCCATTTTAGTAATATGCTATCTGCCTTACACCGTTGCAACTGCTGTTATAGCTGTGCGTGGCGAACCTCTTTTTGGAGCTCGTTACGAAGTATTGGAGTACAGTACCGGAATACTTCTTTTCTGTAACTCGCTACTCAACCCTTTTCTTTATTGCTGGAAAATCAAAGGAATTAGACAGGCTGTAAAACAATTTCTTGGAAATATTTTTAGTTGGTCATAAAGACCTAGTCATCTCCACTGAACACATCTCTATTCTGTTCGTCAAGTTTAGTCCTGATCCCCTAGAAATAGAACTTGTCATAGATTTGCAATGAAACTTCGCACACTGTTGTAACATGTTCGTGAGATGATAAAAGTGTAATAAAAAAGGGGGGGTGGCCGTGCTCGTTTCCATGGTACGACGCTGACGAATACGACTATTTGAGCTACTTTGACAATTGCCGCACACCCCCCCCCCCCCCATGTTGGACAAATTTAGCTCCATTTTATCAATGTAATCTAACTTACAACGCAGAGTGTGATGTCATTCTATGGTTATTTCAAGTACGTATCTGAAAAATTTATTGGAATGCCTTTGTGACTACTTAAAGCTCCAAAATAAATTTAACTTTAGTGTGGGCTGTTCCACTCGTAAGGGCTCCTTCCGTACAATTTTATGAAATTGCCAAAATAACTGGCCATAGATTTTTGCTGATTTTTCCACTACTCCATGAAGACGCCGTTCTCAGAAAGTACATGAAGTGAAAAAATGGGGGTCACCGTACTCGTTCAGGAGAAAATAGCCATTCCTTCAGTGATTAGGCTTGGCGTCAATGAAAATCCGGCATTTTATCAATGCCATTGATAAAATGTAGTGCAGTAGCGCAGGCACCGTGCCCGCGCTAGTGCTCGCGCCAACGACGCAAGAAATTATGCGCAGTAGGGTTACAGGACAGTGGGCACCCGAACGTAAGTTAAGATGGCTCAAACCTGTTTCAGCATTTTGAAGGGAACTTCTTACTACAGCCTGATTAGAAAGATTAATTCTACAACACTGTTTCATGTAATGGAACCAATAGGATATCAAACACCAATAAGTGCTTAGCAAGATGTTCTCAGCAATATGACGTTATAGGTTGCCATGGCAACAAACGAGTCATCTAAAAACTGTTTTTGTTGTCTTTAAACGCTGATATCTCACAAATGAATTCGGTGACCTCCAATTTTCATCAATGAAAAATGATTAGTAGGCTAAGATAAAACTCTCTGCAAAGTTAAAAAGAATTCTCTGGAGCGGATTTAGAGCAGAGCCTCCTTAAAATTTCCACATTTCCACTTATCCCCTTCTTAATATTAGTAGTAGTAGTAGTAGTAGTAGTAGTAGTAGTAGTAGTAGTAGTAGTAGTAGTAGTAGTAGTAGTAGTAGTATCATCTTGATTTAATATAGTAATAGCGGACGTCTTGTGAATGCACTGTCAAGTCACAACAAGGACCTCAGACAGAGAGTGCTTTTCCCAGCGAGAAGATCTCTGGATAACACCATTGCTGCAGCCATGATCAATATCTAGTTGGCCTAAATAGCGTTTTAAATTAGGCATAACTGAGCCCAATACTCC
>OX421452.1:14912240-14922240 GCA_949126865.1 Montipora capitata
TTTAGTAAAAAAAATTCCACTTTTGTAGCAGAATTCAATTCAAGTGTGAAAATTTCTGGGGGGGGCTCGAGCCCCCCCTGCTCCTCCCCCTGCTACGGGCCTGAGGATCCCGACAATAAGTGAGTACTATTGGTCGTAAGCAGCGTCACCATTAGTGCTAAGCCTAAATATCCATTTTAAACAGCGTTGGTCCACACTATTCAGGTCTAAGCACCCATTTTGAAAAAGTTAGGTTTCAATAATTGTTGTGACAATAATTGTGGCCCAGTAGGCAAATGTAGACAAATTGAAGTTCAATCATGATGATACTATTCAGTCTCGTTCACGTCCTACAATATGGCGAAGTATCCTAAAAATAAATTGGTACGAGCGTTTCAGAGTTAAAATAGAGAATGGAGAATTCTCTTTTGCATATTTACGTTGTCGTAAAGACCTCAAATGTGGTGATTTCACGTCGTCGTTGTGCAGAGGACCGCAAACCTACTTGCTCCAATCCTTGCTGCACGATTATTTATGTTCTTTTAACCAATGATATTATTGTTTTGTGGCGTTTTCTTAGTCGTAGACGTCGTCGCTTAGGGAATCGGGAGCTTACGAAACGACGACGCCGACGGCAACGACGACGCTACAAAACAACAGTTTTAGTGAGCAAAAACAATGGCTCTGCACGTGCGTTTTACATTTTGGTACATTTGAAATGACCAAATTCAAGGTTCTGTGGAGAACGTTAGCACATGACGATGAATTTTCAGTTCTCTCTCTACGCTTCCAACTCACTCATACCAGTTTAATTCCTCGACAGTTACTACACCTTTTTAACGCGAAACGACATAAAATAGTTTCGTAGTGATATGAATAACGCGAACTTGTATTTTTAAATGAAGTCCTCGTAGCCGTCGTCGTCCTCGTTTCGTAAGCTCCCTACTTTAAGATCTAGGACGCGACGGCAACGAAAACGTCGCAAATTTTGCATATTTAATGAGCAAACACAATAGCTTTGCACGCTCTGCACGTGCATTTTTCATTTTTGTACATTTCTTTCACGTTGTCGGTAAATCTGCGACGTGAAATGACCAATTCTCAAGTTTTACAGAGAACGTGAACACAATGCAGCGAATTTGAAATGTCTGTCGTAGCTTCAACACCGCACCACCTAATTCAGTTCCAGGCAAGTTGCACTAGTTTTTAGATGTTAGACAAACCGATATAATGACGAAAAAGATAAAGAAAACCATAACTTGCAATTTTAAATGAACGTAAGGAGCTTAACAAAACGACAAGGTTAACTATCAATAGAGTTATGACTTAGAGTTAGAGTTAACGACTGCCAAAATCCTGAATTCAAGATTTTGGACTGCCAAAATCCTGAATTCAGGATTTTGGACTGCCAAAATCCTGAATTCAGGATTTTGGACTGCCAAAATCCTGAATTCAAGATTTTGGAAGTTCAAAATCTTGTGATTCCAAAATCTTGAATTCAGGATTTTGGAAACATAACTCTAACTCTATGAAAATAACTCTAAGTCCGCTGGGGACTTAGCTGGGGACTTCCAGTCCGCTGGGGGTAAATTGATCATTGTAAAGCGCCTTTGAGACCTTGTGATAAGGGCGCTATATAAATGCACCACTTTACTTTTGACTTTACTTTTAGAATAGCTGTCCCCACCAACGACAACGGCGACGGCAACAAGAACGTCACAAATTTTCATATCTAGTGGGCAAAAACAATAGCTTTGCACGCCCTGCACGCGCGTTTTCCCCTTTTGTCCATTTCTTTGCCGTCGTCAGCAAAACAACGTGAAATAGCCAAATTTGAGGCAGCATGAAGTGGAGTGCCGTTCCAACCAGTGTCATTCTTGAGGAATTACCACACCCTTGTCATATTAAAAAGGTTGAAATAGTCACGAAGCGATTAAAATAATGCGAATTTATATTTTGAGATGACTTTTTCCTTGCCGTCGTCGTTGTTGTAAAAATCTCCCTATTGCTGGGACTGAACTTGACCAACAAAATAGAGATGTGTTAAGTGGAGATGACTTCGGTCTTTACGACCGGCTAAAAATATTTCCAAGTAAATCTTTTACAGCTTGTCTAATTCCTTTCATTTTCCAGCAGTAGAGAAAAGGGTTGAGTGTCGAGTTGAAGAAAACAATTGTCCAAGTTATAATCCCCAAGAGTTTGTTACGAGTTCCATAGAAAGGTTCTCCACGCAAAGTTGTAACAGCAATTGCAACGGTAATAGGCAGATAACATATTACTAAAATGGAATGAACCCAAATGGCATTGGAAACTGTCTTTTTGTACCGATTTATATTAAACACTGACAGGATACGAGGATTTGCGCTGTTCAAAGCGGGATCCTGAATTTGTGCATGGCCCCTTCTCAGGACTTCTCTTCTTCGGGAACAAGAGCCGAGACCCTGGGAGAGAGGTAGCACATGTACCTTCACCTGGCGGTATCCAAGGACCAGATAAATCTTAAAGTAACAGCAAGATGAAATAATTAAACACATGAAAATAAACCCACAGCCATATAAAACGACAAATGGTTTGCTCCAGTAATAAGCGAAAGTAATAGCGATGTTCCCAACCCAAAACATTGTCAGGAGTAGGCGAACACGCGCCAAAGTAACAACGTGTCGGTATCTTATCCCAAGTCGCAGAGCAAGAAGTCTGTCCACACTTATTGTAGTCATCGTGGTGATGGATTGTCCAATGAGTACTGAATTTACAGCAAAAGTTAAGCCTTCGATCCAAATACACAAGCTCCGATTCTTTTCTTCAATTGCCATAAGGTAACTCACAAACAGCGGTTGAGAAACGAGTCCGACACAGAGGTCCGTGATCAAAAGACATCGAAGAAGGGCTCTAGATGGAGGGTGAATAGAAGGAACTTTGTGAAGAACAAGAAGAATCAGGAAATTCCCAGAGAACGTAACGAATGACAAAATCGAATACACAGGAATAAACAGCCCGGGAGTGTATTCGAATCCGGTGACAAGTTTCCGAGAGCTTAAAGCTTCCGAACACGCCGATAACGAATCTTCGCCGTCTTGATTTCCATGCACCGTAGAGTTGATCATTACTAATTGAGGTCGCTACAGACGAATTGCAACTCGAACACTTGTATTCTATGAGATTGCTACGTGTGACGTGTAGTGGAGAAAGTAAACGGAAAATGAGGATGGTCACTCTACCTCTAAAGTAATCCAGGCAGTTTATATTTTGCTGTTCAAGATGGCTAACGAAGGAGCAGGGACTTCTTTAGACGTCGATCTGGCGGTCTACGAAGCTGTTGCTCGTGCAATGTCAACTATAACGGATTCAATTTCCAGTGTTATCGATACCCGTCTTCAAGCGTTGAAGCAGGATAACTCACAGACGGTTGAAGCAGCGGTTCGGCGCGCGAAGCACGATCGCTACGAATTTAAAAGTAGAGGGAACAAACAGCAATACGAACACGAAGAGGATTTTTTACAGAAGATGGAAATCAGAAAAGAACCAATTCACCGTTGCTGTTGAGAAGAGTGTATGCCAGGCAAAACAAGTTGCATCTCGGTAGCCTGACAGTTAAGAAATAATTTGCCTGTGTTTAAATTAACAAATACACCAATACATCACTAACGTTTCATGTTTAACCGGAGAATTAGGGAAGCAGATGTTCAAAGGTATAATAGCTGTTGAGTTTTATTCCTCAGTTATCGAGTTCCATAAGTATAAAACTTAAAAATGGATTGCTTTAAAATCAGAAAAGAACCAATTCACCGTTGCTGTCGAGAAAAGTGTATGCCAGGCAAAACAAGTTGCATCTCGGTAGCCTGACAGTTAAGAAATACTTTGGCTGTGTTTAAATTAACAAATACACCAATACATCACTAACGTTTCATGTTTAACCGGAGAATTAGGGAAGCAGATGTTCAAAGGTATAATAGCTGTTGAGTTTTATTCCTCAGTTATCGAGTTCCATAAGTATAAAACTTAAAAATGGATTGCTTTAAAATCAGAAAAGAACCAATTCACCGTTGCTGTTGAGAAAAGTGTATGCCAGTATGGCAGTTGAAGAAAAGAATTGGAGCTTGTGTAGTAAGACCGAAGGCTTGACGTTTGCTGTAAGTACAGTACTCTGTGGACAGTCCATCACCACGTTGACTGCAATAAGTGTGGACAGACTTCTTGCTCTCCAGCTTAGGTTGAGATACCATCAAGTTGTTACTTTGCCGCGCGTTCGCCTATCTGTGACAATTTCTTGGGTTGTGAACTTCGCTCTTGCTTTCACTTATTACTGGAACAAACGAGTTTTCCTTTTAGGGGGCTGTGGGTGGGTTTTCACATGTTTAATTATTTCATCTTGCTGTTACTTTAAGATTTATCTAGGCCTTGGATACCGCCATGTGAAAATACAACCTCTTTCCCAGGGTATCTCTCCTTCACGAAGAAGAGAAGACCTGGGAACTAGCACTGCACAAATTCAGGACACAAATCCTCGTGTCTTGTCAGTATTAAATGTAAAACGGTACAAAAAGACAGTTTCCATTGCCATTTGGGTTCATTCCATTTTAGTAGTATGCTATCTGCCCTTTACCGTTGCAACTGCTGTTAAGGCTTCGCGTGGAGAACCTCTTTTTGGAACTCGTTACGTTTACGTTTTACGTTTTACGAGACATCTGGTTTGTCTCTTCTACTGGACAAACCTGCCCAGAGGAAAAGAGCACGAACAGGACTCTAAGTCCTATGCGAGGTGCTCCACCCTACCCTATCCAGACCAGAAAGACCAGACCACAACACCGGGAACTACATGCCCTACTCTTTAAGACAAGTGTGCGGGTTCTTTTACGTCCCACAGGATTATGAGCATTGAAGGGTTGTGAGACGGGACCTCCGGCTTATCGTCCTTATCCGAGAAGACTAGAGAGTCTAACCGTTTGCAGATGTAATTACAAAGGCAGCACTTTCTCCTCAGTTATTTAAAGACCCTGAGTGTTGGTCCGGCCGGAGTTGAACTCACGACCTCCCGCGTGACAGCCCGGTGCTCAACCAACTGAGCCACCGGTGCGCAGTTACAAAGTATTGGGGAACAGTACCGGAATACTTGTTTTCTGTAACTCGCTACTCAACCCTTTTCTTTACTGCTGGAAAATCAAAGGAATTAGACAGGCTGTAAAACAGTTACTTGGAAATATTTTTAGTTGGTCATAAAGACCTAGTCATCTCTACTGAAGACATCTCTATTCTGTTCGTCAAGTTTAGTCCTAGCAATGTGGAGGTGATCCCCTAGAAATAGAACTTGTCATAGATTTGCGATGAAACTTCGCACACTGTTGTAACATGTTAGTGAGATGATAAAAGTGTAATAAAAAAAGGGGGGGTGGCCGTGCTCGTTTCCATGGTACGACGCTGACGAATACGACTATTTGAGCTACTTTGACAATTGCCGCACACCCCCCAATGTTGGACAAATTTTGCTCCATTTTATCAATGTAATCCAACTTATAACGCAGAGTGTGATGTTATTCTATGGTTATTTCAAGTACGTATCTGAAAAATTTATTTGAATGCCTTTGTGACTACTTAAAGCTCCAAAATAAATTTAACTTTAGTGTGGGCTGTTCCACTCGTAAGGGCTCCTTCCGTACAATTTTATGAAATTGCCAAAATAACTGGCCGAAGATTTTTGGTGATTTTTCCACTACTCCATGAAGACGCCGTTCTCAGAAAGTACATGAAGTGAAAAAATGGGGGTCACCGTACTCGTTCAGGAGAAAATAGCCATTCCTTCAGTGATTAGGCTTGGCGTCAATGAAAATCCGGCATTTTATCAATGCCATTGATAAAATGTAGTGCAGTAGCGCAGGCACCGTGCCCGCGCTACTGCTCGCGCCAACGACGCAAGAAATTATGCGCAGTAGGGTTACAGGACAGTGGGCACCCGAACGTAAGTTAAGATGGCTCAAACCTGTTTCAGCATTTTGAAGGGAACTTCTTACTACAGCCTGATTAGAAAGATTAATTCTACAACACTGTTTCATGTAATGGAACCAATAGGATATCAAACACCAATAAGTGCTTAGCAAGATGTTCTCAGCAATATGACGTAATAGGTTGCCATGGCAACAAACGAGTCATCTAAAAACTGTTTTTGTTGTCTTTAAACGCTGATATCTCAAAAATGAATTCGGTGACCTCCAATTTTCATCAATGAAAAATGATTAGTAGGCTAAGATAAGACTCTCTGCAAAGTTAAAAAGAATTCTCTGGAGCGGATTTAGAGCAGAGCCTCCTTAAAATTTCCACATTTCCACTTATGCCCTTCTTAATATTAGTAGTAGTAGTAGTAGTAGTAGTAGTAGTAGTAGTAGTAGTAGTAGTAGTAGTAGTAGTAGTATCATCTTGATTTAATATAGTAATAGCGGACGTCTTCTGAATGCACTGTCAAGTCACAACAAGGACCTCAGACAGAGAGTGCTTTTCCCAGCGAAAAGATCTCTGGATAAGACCATTGTTGCAGCCATGATCAATATCTAGTTGGCCTAAATAGCGTTTTAAATTAGGCATAACTAAGCCAAATACTCCGATTACGACTGGAATGACTTTCACCTTGGATAATCAATCAATCAATCAATAAATAACTTTATTAATGTGTCAATTTGATCTAGCTTACATATACGTAAAATAATTGGGGAAACGTAACTACTAGAGAATTAAAGTTAAGAAGAAATATATTAATCTGATCCAAAATACTAATTATTAGTAATAAACGTTAAAAATTCGCTGTGTTTTAACCTAGTACCCTAAAAAGTATGTTGACATATCAGTATCCCGTAAACCCATGCTTCCTTAAAACCAAAGGTTGAAGACTAATCCCCTCCCAGCCCACTACTTTCAATCCATGAATAAAATCCTAGATCCCATAATTCCCACTCTTTAGGATTCTTATTTAACTACTGCATTGTGTACAATTTTTACAATTATCTTCCGACCATCATCCCAACTAGATTTAATTTTCTGATTTTAGCTTTAAACGTATTCAAAAATTCCGAATTCCTAACTTTTTTATCTAATTTTGACCAGAGAAGTGGACCTAGATATCGTAACCTATCCTTTCCGTACGTCACGGTATTGAATCTTGGTATTACAAAATCTGAATTTCTAAAGATATAGCGATTGATGTTATTGTTTTGGAATATTTCTTTAATGTATGAAGGACAAAGTTCATTCTTTACTTTATACATAAGAATAGCAATGTCTTGAAGTCGCCTGTTCTTTAACGTGGGTAGCTTTGCCAACTTAAGTAACTCGTCATAGGTTCCAGATTTCCTATTATAAATTGCTCTCAAGGCTCTTTCTTGGATTCGCTCCAGTTTCCTGTTGTCCGAAGAGCGACAAAAATTCCAAACGATACGACAATACGTCGGCTTAGTTAATTAGTTTGGCTCTGGCAGAAAGTATATTACGTAGTCTTGTTATAACACCCACTTTCCTTCCTGCTCGTTTGCATACTTCACTGACATGTTTACTGAAATCCAGGTTTTGGTCTATTTTTAGCCCCAGTAGTCTTAGGTCAGAACCACACTTTAATTTACATTTGACCTTGTTGTATCCCAAATCTTTGGTTTTGTCCTTTGGCCCCATGCTCATAATTTGGTAATTTTCATAATTACCTTTCAGTAAATTTGACTCTAGATATGATTTCTCCTTCTTTATTTAAAGTATCTTGTACTTCCTTAACCGTCTGGCCTGCTGAGTACAGCTGATGGTTGTCAGGATACATCGTTAAGTTGTGTTCATTTGCAAAGATGTTAAGATCATTTTGAAACGTGTTCCAAAGTAAAGGGCCAAATGTTGAGTCTTGAGGGCAACCCCTTAACACCTCCTTCCATATACTTGTAATCTGTGTGCCAATTTTCACTCTGTATTTTCTTTCAGTCAAGTAAGACCGTATTAAGTCGGTGGATGACGTTGAGAAGTTATATGCTTCCAGCTTTCTCAAGAGCAATGGAGGATGTAACGAATCAAAGGCCTTGGACATGTCGGTATATAGGATCCCGACAATAAGTGAGTACTATTGGTCGTAAGCAGCGTCACCATTAGTGCTAAGCCTAAATATCCATTTTAAACAGCGTTGGTCAACACTATTCAAGTCTAAGCACCCATTTTGAAAAAGTTAGCTAATTGTTGTGACAATAATTGTGGCCCTAGTAGGCAAATGTAGACAAATTGAAGTTCAATCATGATGATATTCAGTCTCGTTCACGTCCTACAATATGGCGAGGTATCCTAAAAATAAATTGGTACGAGCGTTTCAGAGTTAAAATTGAGAATGAAGGATTCTCTTTTGCATGTTCACGTTGTCGTCAAGACATCAAATGTGGTGATTTCACGTCGTCGTTGTGCAGAGGACCGCAAACCTACTTGCTCCAATCCTTGCTGCACGATTATTTATGTTCTTTTAACCAATGATATTATTGTTTTGTGGCGTTTTCTTAGTCGTAGGCGTCGTCGCTTAGGGAATCGGGAGCTTACGAAACGACGACGCCGACGGCAACGACGACGCTACAAAACAACAGTTTTAGTGAGCAAAAACAATGGCTCTGCACGTGCGTTTTACATTTTGGTACATTTGAAATGACCAAATTCAAGGTTCTGTGGAGGACGTTAGCACATGACGATGAATTTTCAGTTCTCTCTCTACGCTTCCAACTCACTCATACCAGTTTAATTCCTCGACAGTTACTACACCTTTTTAACGCGAAACGGCATAAAATAGTTTCCTAGTGATATGAATAACGCGAACTTGTATTTTTAAATGAAGTCCTCGTAGCCGTCGTCGTCCTCGTTTCTTAAGCTCCCTACTTTAAGATCTAGGACGCGACGGCAACGAAAACGTTGCAAATTTTGCATATTTAATTAGCAAACACAATAGCTTTGCACGCTCTGCAGGTGCATTTTTCATTTTTGTACATTTCTTTCACGTTGTCGGTAAATCTGCGACGTGAAATGACCAATTCTCAAGTTTTACGGAGAACGTGAACACAAGGCAGCGAATTTGAAATGTCTGTCGTAGCTTCAACACCGCACCACCTAATTCAGTTCCAGGCAAGTTGCCCTAGTTTTTAGATGTTAGACAAACCGATATAATGACGAAAAAGATAAAGAAAACCTGAACTTGCAATTTTAAATGAACGTAAGGAGCTTAACCAACGACAAGGTTAACTATCAATAGAGTTATTTCAGTAAAGTTATGACTTAGACTTAGAGTTAACGACTGCCAAAATCCTGAATTCAATATTTTGGAAGTCCAAAATCTTGTGATTCCAAAATCTTGAATTCAGGATTTTGGCAGTCCAAAATCTTGAATTCAGGATTTTGGAAACTTAACTCTAACTCTACGACATAACTCTATGAAAATAACTCTAAGTCCGCTGGGGACTTAGCTGGGGACTTCCAGTCCGCTGGGGGTAATGCGCCTTTGAGACCTTGTGATAAGGGCGCTATATAAATAAACCACGTTACTTTTTACTTTACTTTTAGAATAGCTGTCCCCACCATCGACAACGGCGACGGCAACAAGAACGTCACAAATTTTCATATTTAGTGGGCAAAAACAATAGCTTTGCACGTCCTGCACGCGCGTTTTCCCCTTTTGTCCATTTCTTTGCCGTTGTCAGCAAAACAACGTGAAATAGCCAATTTGAGGCAGTACGAAGAACGTCAGCACTTGGCATGGAGTGCCTTTCCAACCAGTGTCATTCTTGAGGAATTACCACACCCTTGTCATATTAAAAAGGTTGAAATAGTCACGAAGCGATTAAAATAATGCCAATTTATATTTTGAGATGACTTTTTCCTTGCCGTCGTCGTTGTTGTAAAAATCTCCCTATTGCTGGGACTGAACTTGACCAACCAAATAGAGATGTGTTAAGTGGAGATGACTTCGGTCTTTATGACCGGCTAAAAATATTTCCAAGTAAATCTTTTACAGCTTGTCTAATTCCTTTCATTT
>OX421452.1:14929740-14934740 GCA_949126865.1 Montipora capitata
TTAAAACCAAAGGTTGAAGACTAATTCTCTCCCAGCCCACTATTTTCAATCCGTGAATAAAATCCTAGATCCCATAATTCCCACTCTTTAGGATTCGTATTTAACTACTGCATTGTGTACAATTTTTACAATTATCTTCCATCATCCCAACTAGATTTAATTTTCTGATTTTAGCTTTAAACGTATTCAAAAATTCCGAATTCCTGACTTTCTTATCTAATTTTCACCAGAGAAGTGGACCTAGATACCGTAACCTATCCTTTCCGTACGTCACGGTATTGAATCTTGGTATTACAAAATCTGGACTTCTAAAGATATAGCGATTGATGTTATTGTTTTGGAATATTTCTTTAATGTATGAAGGACAAAGTTCATTCTTTACTTTATTTATAAGAATAGCAATGTCTTGTAGTCGCCTATTCTTTAACGTGGGTAGCTTTGCCAACTTAAGTAACTCGTCATAGGTTCCAGATTTCCTATTATAAATTGCTCTCAAGGCTCTTTCTTGGGTTCGCTCCAGTTTCCTGTTGTCCGAAGAGCGACAAAAATTCCAAACGATCGATATGACAATACGTCAGCTTAGGCAGTATGGCAGACTTGTAAGTAATAAGTTTGGCTCTGGCAGAAAGTATATTACGTAGTCTTGTTATAACACCCACTTTCCTTCCTGCTCGTTTGCATACTTCACTGACATCTTTACTGAAATCCAGGTTTTGGTTCTATTGTTAGCCCCAATAGTCTTAGGTCAGAACCACACTTTATTTTTACATTTGACATTATTATCTCCCAAATCTTTGGTTTTATCCTTTGGCCCCTTGCTCATAATTTGGTAATTTTCATAATTACCTTTCAGTAAATTTGACTCGTATCACTTAGATATGATTTCTCCTTCTTTATTTAAAGTATCTTGTACTTCCTTAACCGTCTGGCCTGCTGAGTACAGCTGATGGTCGTAAGCATACATCGTTAAGTTGTGTTCATTTGCAAAGATGTTAAGATCATTTTGAAACGTGTTCCAAAGAAAAGGGCCAAATGTTGAGTCTTGAGGGCAACCCCTTAACACCTCCTTCCATTTACTTGTAATCTCTGTGCCAATTTTCAGTCAAGGAAGACCGTATTAAGTCGGTGGATGACGTTGAGAAGTTATATGAGTCCAGCTTTCTCAAGAGCAATGGAGGATGTAACGAATCAAAGGCCTTGGACATGTCGGTAGATATAGGATCCCGACAATAAGTGAGTACTATTGGTCGTAAGCAGCATCACCATTAGTGCTAAGCCTAAATATCCATTTTAAACAGCGTTGGTCAACACTATTCAAGTCTAAGCACCCATTTTGAAAAAGTTAGCTTTCAATAATTGTTGTGACAATAATTGTGGCCCTAGTAGGCAAATGTAGACAAATTGAAGTTCAATCATGATGATACTATTCAGTCTCGTTCACGTCCTACAATATGGCGAAGTATCCTAAAAATAAATTGGTACGAGCGTTTCAGAGTTAAAATAGAGAATGAAGGATTCTCTTTTGCATGTTTACGTTGTCGTCAACACCTCAAATGTGGTGATTTCACGTCGTCGTTGTGCAGAGGACC
The DNA here is from genome assembly GCA_949126865.1 of Montipora capitata. Classification (NCBI taxonomy): domain Eukaryota; kingdom Metazoa; phylum Cnidaria; class Anthozoa; order Scleractinia; family Acroporidae; genus Montipora; species Montipora capitata. Next base: position 14,931,330 of record OX421452.1, read on the forward strand.
GCAAACCTACTTGCTCCAATCCTTGCTGCACGATTATTTATGTTCTTTTAACCAATGATATTATTGTTTTGTGGCGTTTTCTTAGTAGTAGCCGTCGTCGCTTAGGGAATCGGGAGCTTACGAAACGACGACGCCGACGGCAACGACGACGCTACAAAACAACAGTTTTAGTGACCAAAAACAATGGCTCTGCACGTGCGTTTTACATTTTGGTACATTTGAAATGACCAAATTCAAGGTTCTGTGGAGGACGTTAGCACATGACGATGAATTTTCAGTTCTCTCTCTCTACGCTTCCAACTCACTCATACCAGTTTAATTCCTCGACAGTTACTACACCTTTTTAACGCGAAACGTCTTAAAATAGTTTCCTAGTGATATAAATAACGCGAACTTGTGTTTTTAAATGAAGTCCTCGTAGCCGTCGTCGTCCTCGTTTCGTAAGCTGCCTACTTTAAGATCTAGGACGCGACGGCAACGAAAACGTCGCATACACACAATAGCTTTGCACGCTCTGCACGTGCATTTTTCATTTTTGTACACTTCTTTCACGTTGTCGGTAAATCTGCGACGTGAAATGAACAATTCCCAAGTTTTACGGAGAACGTGAACACAAGGCAACGAATTTGAAATGTCTGTCGTAGCTTCAACACCGCACCACCTAATTCAGTTCCAGGCAAGTTGCACTAGTTTTTAGATGTTAGACAAACCGATATAATGACGAAAAAGATAAAGAAACCTGAACTTGCAATTTTAAATGAACGTAAGGAGCTTAACCAACGACAAGGTTAACTATCAATAGAGTTATTTCAGTAGAGTTATGACTTAGAGTTAGAGTTAACGACTGCCAAAATCCTGAATTCAAGATTTTCGAAGTCCAAACTCTTGTGATTCCAAAATCTTGAATTCAGGATTTTGGAAACATAACTCTAACTCTACGACATAACTCTATGAAAATAACTCTAAGTCCGCTGGGAACTTAGCTGGGGACTTCCAGTCCGCTGGGGGTAATTTGATCGTTGTAAAGCGCCTTTGAGACCTTGTGATAAGGGCGCTATATAAATGCACCACTTTACTTTTGACTCTACTTTTAGAATAGCTGTCCCCACCAACGACAACGGCGACGGCAACAAGAACGTCACAAATTTTCACATTTAGTGGGCAAAAACAATAGCTTTGCACGCCCTGCACGCGCGTTTTCCCCTTTTGTCCATTTCTTTGCCGTCGTCAGCAAAAAAACGTGAAATAGCCAAATTTGAGGCAGTATGAAGTGGAGTGCCGTTCCAACCAGTGTCATTCTTGAGGAATTACCACACCCTTGTCATATTAAAAAGGTTGAAATAGTCACGAAGCGATTAAAATAATGCCAATTTATATTTTGAGATGACTTTTTCGTTGCCGTCGTCGTTGTTGTAAAAATCTCCCTATTGCTGGGACTGAACTTGACCAACCGAATACAGATGTGTTAAGTGGAGATGACTTCGGTCTTTACGACCGGCTAAAAATATTTCCAAGTAAATCTTTTACAGCTTGTCTAATTCCTTTCATTTTCCAGCAGTAGAGAAAAGGGTTGAGTGTCGAGTTGAAGAAAACAATTGTCCAAGTTATAATCCCCAAGAGTTTGTTACGAGTTCCATAGAAAGGTTCTCCACGTAAAGTTGTAACAGCAATTGCAACGGTAATAGGCAGATAACATATTACTAAAATGGAATGAACCCAAATGGCATTGGAAACTGTCTTTTTGTACCGATTTATATTAAACACTGACAGGATACGAGGATTTGCGCTGTTCAAAGCGGGATCCTGAATTTGTGCATGGCCCCTTCTCAGGACTTCTCTTCATCGGGAACAAGAGCCGAGACCCTGGGAGAGAGGTAGCACATGTACCTTCACCTGGCGGTATCCAAGGACCAGATAAATCTTAAAGTAACAGCAAGATGAAATAATTAAACACATGAAAATAAACCCACAGCCATATAAAACGACAAATGGTTTGCTCCAGTAATAAGCGAAAGTAATAGCGATGTTCCCAACCCAAAACATTGTCAGGAGTAGGCGAACACGCGCCAAAGTAACAACGTGTCGGTATCTTATCCCAAGTCGCAGAGCAAGAAGTCTGTCCACACTTATTGTAGTCATCGTGGTGATGGATTGTCCAACGAGTACTGAATTTACAGCAACAGCTAAGTCTTCGATCCTACTACACCAGCTCCGATTCTTTTCTTCAATTACCATAAGGTAACTCACAAACAGCGGTTGAGAAACGAGTCCGACACAGAGGTCCGTGATCAAAAGACATCGAAGAAGGGCTCTAGATGGAGGGTGAATAGAAGAAACGTTGTGAAGAACAAGAAGAATCAGGAAATTCCCAGAGAACGTAACGAATGACAAAATCGAATACAGAGGAATAAACAGCCCGGGAGTGTATTCGAATCCGGTGACAAGTTTCCGAGAGCTTAAAGCTTCCGAACACGCCGATAACGAATCTTCGCCGTCTTGATTTCCATGCACCGTAGAGTTGATCATTACTAATTGAGGTCGCTACAGACGAATTGCAACTCGAACACTTGTATTCTATGAGATTGCTACGTGTGACGTGTAGTGGAGAAAGTAAACGGAAAATGAGGATGGTCACTCTACCTCTAAAGTAATTCAGGCAGTTTATATTTTGCTGTTCAAGATGGCTAACGAAGGAGCAGGGACTTCTTTAGACGTCGATCTGGCGGTCTACGAAGCTGTTGCTCGTGCAATGTCAACTATAACGGATTAAATTTCCAGTGTTATCGATACCCGTCTTCAAGCGTTTAAGCAGGATAACTCACAGACGGTTGAAGCAGCGGTTCGGCGCGCGAAGCACGATCGTTACGAATTTAAAAGTAGAGGGAACAAACAGCAATATGAACACGAAGAGGATTTTTTACAGAAGATGGAAATCAGAAAAGAACCAATTCACCGTTGCTGTTGAGAAAAGTGTATGCCAGGCAAAACAAGTTGCCTCTCGGTAGCCTGACAGTTAAGAAATAATTTGCCTGTGTTTAAATTAACAAATACACCAATACATCACTAACGCGTTTCATGTTTAACCGGAGAATTAGCGAAGCAGATGTTCGAAGGTGTAATAGCTGTTGAGTTTTATTCCTCAGTTATCAAGTTCCATAAGTATAAAACTTAAAAATGGATTGCTTTAAAATCAGAAAAGAACCAATTCACCGTTGCTGTTGAGAAAAGTGTATGCCAGGCAAAACAAGTTGCATCTCGCGATCGGTAGCCTGACAGTTAAGAAATACTTTGGCTGTGTTTAAATTAACAAATACACCAATACATCACTAACGTTTCATGTTTAACCGGAGAATTAGGGAAGCAGATGTTCAAAGGTGTAATAGCTGTTGAGGTTTATTCCTCAGTTATCAA
>OX421452.1:14937240-14962240 GCA_949126865.1 Montipora capitata
AAAGCGCCTTTGAGACCTTGTGATAAAGGCGCTATATAAATGCACCACTTTACTTTTTACTTTACTTTTAGAATAGCTGTCCCCACCAACGACAACGGCGACGGCAAAAAGAACGTCACAAATTTTCACATTTAGTGGGCAAAAACAATAGCTTTGCACGCCCTGCACGCGCGTTTTCCCCTTTTGTCCATTTCTTTGCCGTCGTCAGCAAAACAACGTGAAATAGCCAAATTTGAGGCAGTATGAAGTGGAGTGCCGTTCCAACCAGTGTCATTCTTGAGGAATTACCACACCCTTGTCATATTAAAAAGGTTGAAATAGTCACGAAGCGATTAAAATAATGCCAATTTATATTTTGAGATGACTTTTTCGTTGCCGTCGTCGTTGTTGTAAAAATCTCCCTATTGCAGGGACTGAACTTGACCAACAGAATAGAGATGTGTTAAGTGGAGATGACTTCGGTCTTTACGACCGGCTAAAAATATTTCCAAGTAAATCTTTTACAGCTTGTCTAATTCCTTTCATTTTCCAGCAGTAGAGAAAAGGGTTGAGTGTCGAGTTGAAGAAAACAATTGTCCAAGTTATAATCCCCAAGAGTTTGTTACGAGTTCCATAGAAAGGTTCTCCACGCAAAGTTGTAACAGCAATTGCAACGGTAATAGGCAGATAACATATTACTAAAATGGAATGAACCCAAATGGCATTGGAAACTGTCTTTTTGTACCGATTTATATTAAACACTGACAGGATACGAGGATTTGCGCTGTTCAAAGCGGGATCCTGAATTTGTGCATGGCCCCTTCTCAGGACTTCTCTTCTTCGGGAACAAGAGCCGAGACCCTGGGAGAGAGGTAGCACATGTACCTTCACCTGGCGGTATCCAAGCACCAGATAAATCTTAAAGTAACAGCAAGATGAAATAATTAAACACATGATTATAAACCCACAGCCATATAAAACGACAAATGGTTTGCTCCAGTAATAAGCGAAAGTAAAAGCGATGTTCCCAACCCAAAACATTGTCAGGAGTAGGCGAACACGCGCCAAAGTAACAACGTGTCGGTATCTTATCCCAAGTCGCAGAGCAAGAAGTCTGTCCACACTTATTGTAGTCATCGTGGTGATGGATTGTCCAACGAGTACTGAATTTACAGCAACAGCTAAGTCTTCGATCCTACTACACCAGCTCCGATTCTTTTCTTCAATTGCCTTAAGGTAACTCACAAACAGCGGTTGAGAAACGAGTCCGACACAGAGGTCCGTGATCAAAAGACATCGAAGAAGGGCTCTAGATGGAGGGTGAATAGAGGGAACTTTGTGAAGAACAAGAAGAATCAGGAAATTCCCAGAGAACGTAACGAATGACAAAATCGAATACAGAGGAATAAACAGCCCGGGAGTGTATTCGAATCCGGTGACAAGTTTCCGAGAGCTTAAAGCTTCCGAACACGCCGATAACGAATCTTCGCCGTCTTGATTTCCATGCACCGTAGAGTTGATCATTACTAATTGAGGTCGCTACAGACGAATTGCAACTCGAACACTTGTATTCTATGAGATTGCTACGTGTGACGTGTAGTGGAGAAAGTAAACGGAAAATGAGGATGGTCACTCTACCTCTAAAGTAATTCAGGCAGTTTATATTTTGCTGTTCAAGATGGCTAACGAAGGAGCAGGGACTTCTTTAGACGTCGATCTGGCGGTCTACGAAGCTGTTGCTCGTGCAATGTCAACTATAACGGATTAAATTTCCAGTGTTATCGATACCCGTCTTCAAGCGTTTAAGCAGGATAACTCGCAGACGGTTGAAGCAGCGGTTCGGCGCGCCAAGCACGATCGTTACGAATTTAAAAGTAGAGGGAACAAACAGGAATATGAACACGAAGAGGATTTTTTACAGAAGATGGAAATCAGAAAAGAACCAATTCACCGTTGCTGTTGAGAAGAGTGTATGCCAGGCAAAACAAGTTGCATCTCGGTAGCCTGACAGTTAAGAAATAATTTGCCTGTGTTTAAATTAACAAATACACCAATACATCACTAACGCGTTTCATGTTTAACCGGAGAATTAGCGAAGCAGATGTTCGAAGGTGTAATAGCTGTTGAGTTTTATTCCTCAGTTATCAAGTTCCATAAGTATAAAACTTAAAAATGGATTGCTTTAAAATCAGAAAAGAACCAATTCACCGTTGCTGTTGAGAAAAGTGTATGCCAGGCAAAACAAGTTGCATGTCGGTAGCCTGACAGTTAAGAAATACTTTGGCTGTGTTTAAATTAACAAATTACACCAATACATCACTAACGTTTCATGTTTAACCGGAGAATTTGGGGAAGCAGATGTTCGAAGGTGTAATAGCTGTTGAGTTTTATTCCTCAGTTATCGAGTTCCATAAGTATAAAACTTAAAAATGGATTGCTTTAAAATCAGAAAAGAACCAATTCACCGTTGCTGTTGAGAAAAGTGTATGCCAGGCAAAACAAGTTGCATCTCGCGATCGGTAGCCTGACAGTTAAGAAATACTTTGGCTGTGTTTAAATTAACAAATACACCAATACATCACTAACGTTTCATGTTTAACCGGAGAATTAGGGAAGCAGATGTTCAAAGGTGTAATAGCTGTTGAGTTTTATTCCTCAGTTATCGAGTTCCATAAGTATAAAACTTAAAAATGGATTGCTTTAAAATCAGAAAAGAACCAATTCACCGTTGCTGTTGAGAAAAGTGTATGCCAGTATGGCAGTTGAAGAAAAGAATTGGAGCTTGTGTAGTAAGACCGAAGGCTTGACGTTTGCTGTAAGTACAGTACTCTGCGGACAGTCCATCACCACGTTGACTGCAATAAGTGTGGACAGACTTCTTGCTCTCCAGCTTAGGTTGAGTACCGACAAGTTGTTACTTTGCCGCGCGTTCGCCTATCTGTGACAATTTCTTGGGTTCTGAACTTTGCTCTTGCTTTCACTTATTACTGGAACAAACGCGTTTTCCTTTTAGGGGGCTGTGGGTGGGTTTTCACATGTTTAATTATTTCATCTTGCTGTTACTTTAAGATTTATCTAGGCCTTGGATACCGCCATGTGAAAATACAACCTCTTTCCCAGGTTATCTCTCCTTCACGAAGAAGAGAAGACCTGGGAACTAGCCCTGCACAAATTCAGGGCACAAATCCTCGTGTCTTGTCAGTATTAAATGTAAAACGGTACAAAAAGACAGTTTCCATTGCCATTTGGGTTCATTCCATTTTAGTAGTATGCTATCTGCCTTTTACCGTTGCAACTGCTGTTACAGCTTCGCGTGGAGGACCTCTTTTTGGAACTCGTTACGTTTACGTTTTACGTTTTACGAGACATCTGGTTTGTCTCTTCTACTGGGCAAACCTGCCCAGAGGGAAGGAGCACGAACAGGACTCTAGGTCCTATGCGAGGTGCTCCACCCTACCCTATCCAGACCAGAAAGACCAGACCACAACACCGGCAACTACATGCCCTACTCTTTACGACAAGTGTGCGGGTTCTTTTACGTCCCACAGGATTATGAGCATTGAAGGGTTGTGAGACGGGACCTCCGGCTTATCGTCCTTATCCGAGAAGACTAGAGAGTCTAACCGTTTGCAGATGTAATTACAAAGGCAGCACTTTCTCCTCAGTTATTTAAAGATCCTGAGTGTTGGTCCGGCCGGAGTTGAACTCACGACCTCCCGCGTGACAGCCCGGTGCTCAACCAACTGAGCCACCGGTGCGCAGTTACAAAGTATTGGGGAACAGTACCGGAATACTTGTTTTCTGTAACTCGCTACTCAACCCTTTTCTTTATTGCTGGAAAATCAAAGGAATTAGACGGGCTGTAAAACAGTTACTTGGAAATATTTTTAGTTGGTCATAAAGACCTAGTCATCTCTACTGAATACATCTCTATTCTGTTCGTCAAGTTTAGTCCTAGCAATGTGGAGGTGATCCCCTAGAAATAGAACTTGTCATAGATTTGCGATGAAACTTCGCACACTGTTGTAACATGTTAGTGAGATGATAAAAGTGTAATAAAAAAAGGGGGGGGTGGCCGTGCTCGTTTCCATGGTACGACGCTGACGAATACGACTATTTGAGCTACTTTGACAATTGCCGCACACCCCCCAATGTTGGACAAATTTAGCTCCATTTTATCAATGTAATCCAACTTATAACGCAGAGTGTGATGTCATTCTATGGTTATTTCAAGTACGTATCTGAAAAATTTATTTGAATGCCTTTGTGACTACTTAAAGCTCCAAAATAAATTTAACTTTAGTGTGGGCTGTTCCACTCGTAAGGGCTCCTTCCGTACAATTTTATGAAATTGCCAAAATAACTGGCCATAGATTTTTGCTGATTTTTCCACTACTCCATGAAGGCGCCGTTCTCAGAAAGTACATGAGGTGAAAAAATGGGGGTCACCGTACTCGTTCAGGAGAAAATAGCCATTCCTTCAGTGATTAGGCTTGGCGTCAATGAAAATCCGGCATTTTATCAATGCCATTGATAAAATGTAGTGCAGTAGCGCAGGCACCGTCCCCGCGCTACTGCTCGCGCCAACGACGCAAGAAATTATGCGCAGTAGGGTTACAGGACAGTGGGCACCCGAACGTAAGTAAAGATGGCTCAAACCTGTTTCAGCATTTTGAAGGTAACTTCTTACTACAGCCTGATTAGAAAGATTAATTCTACAACACTGTTTCATGTAATGGAAATAATAGGATATCAAACACCAATAAGTGCTTAGCAAGATGTTCTTAGCAATATGACGTAATAGGTTGCCATGGCAACAAACGAGTCATCTAAAAACTGTTTTTGTTGTCTTTAAACGCTGATATCTCAAAAATGAATTCGGTGACCTCCAATTTTCATCAATGAAAAATGATTAATAGGCTAAGATAAAACTCTCTGCAAAGTTAAAAAGAATTCTCTGGAGCGGATTTAGAGCAGAGCCTCCTTAAAATTTCCACATTTCCACTTATCCTCTTCTTAATATTATTAGTAGTAGTAGTCGTAGTAGTAGTAGTAGTAGTAGTAGTAGTAGTAGTAGTAGTAGTAGTAGTAGTAGTAGTAGTAGTAGTAGTAGTAGTAGTAGTAGTAGTAGTATCATCTTGATTTAGTATAGTAATAGCGGACGTCTTGTGAATGCACTGTCAAGTCACAACAAGGACCTCAGACAGAGAGTGCTTTTCCCAGCGAGAAGATCTCTGGATAACACCATTGCTGCAGCCATGATCAATATCTAGTTGGCCTAAATAGCTATAGCGTTTTAAATTAGGCATAACTAAGCCCAATACTCCGATTACGACTGGTATGACTTTCACCTTGGATAATCAATCAATCAATCAATAACTTTATTAATGTGTCAAGTTGATCTAGCTTACATATACGTAAACTAATTGGGGAAACGTAACTACTAGTGAATTAAAGTTAAGAAGAAATATATTAGATCTGATCCAAAATACTAATTATTAGTAATAAACGTTAAAAATTCGCTGTGTTTTAACCTAGTACCCTAAAAAGTATGTTGACATATCAGTATCCCGTAAACCCATGCTTCCTTAAAACCAAAAGTTTGAAGACTAATCCCCTCCCAGCCCACTATTTTCAATACATGAATAAAATCCTAGATCCCATAATTCCCACTCTTTAGGATTCTTATTTAACTACTGCATTGTGTACAATTTTTACAATTATCTTCCATCATCCCAACTAGATTTAATTTTCTGATTTTAGCTTTAAACGTATTCAAAAATTCCGAATTCCTGACTTTCTTATCTAATTTTCACCAGAGAAGTGGACCTAGATATCGTAACCTATGCTTTCCGTACGTCACGGTATTGAATCTTGGTATTACAAAATCTGGATTTCTAAAGATATAGCGATTGATGTTATTGTTTTGGAATATTTCTTTAATGTATGAAGGACAAAGTTCATTCTTTACTTTATACATAAGAATAGCAATGTCTTGTAGTCGCCTGTTCTTTAACGTGGGTAGCTTTGCCAACTTAAGTAACTCGTCATAGCTTCCAGATTTCCTATTATAAATTGCTCTCAAGGCTCTTTCTTGGATTCGCTCCAGTTTCCTGTTGTCCGAAGAGCGACAAAAATTCCAAACGATATGACAGTGACAATACGTCAGCTTAGGCAGTATGGCGCGCAGACTTGTATGTAATAAGTTTGGCTCTGGCAGAAAGTATATTACGTAGTCTTGTTATAACACCCACTTTCCTTCCTGCTCGTTTGCATACTTCACTGACATGTTTACTGAAATCCAGGCTTTGGTTCTATTGTTACCCCAATAGTCTTAGGTCAGAACCACACTTAATTTTTACATTTGACATATATTTTGGCCCCATGCTCATAATTTGGTACTTTTCATAATTACCTTTCAGTAAATTTGACTCGTACCACTTAGATATGATTTCTCCTTCTTTATTTAAAGTATCTTGTACTTCCTTAACCGTCTGGCCTGCTGAGTACAGCTGATGGTTGTCAGGATACATCGTTAAGTTGTGTTCACTTGCAAAGATGTTAAGATCATTTTGAAACGTGTTCAAAATTAAAGGGCCAAATGTTGAGTCTTGAGGGCAACCCCTTAACACCCCCCTTTACTTGTAATCTCTATGCCAATTTTCACTCTGTATTTTCTTTCAGTCAAGTAAGACCGTATTAAGTCGGTGGATGACGTTGAGAAGTTATATGCGTCCAGCTTTCTCAAGAGCAATGGAGGATGTAACGAATCAAAGGCCTTGGACATGTCGGTAGATATAGGATCCCGACAATAGGTGAGTACTATTGGTCGTAAGCAGCGTCACCATTAGTGCTAAGCCTAAATATCCATTTTAAACAGCGTTGGTCCACACTATTCAGGTCTGAGCACCCATTTTGAAAAAGTTAGCTTTCAATAATTGTTGTGACAATAATTGTGGCCCAGTAGGCAAATGTAGACAAATTGAAGTTCAATCATGATGATACTATTCAGTCTCGTTCACGTCCTACAATATGGCGGAGTATCCTAAAAATAAATTGGTACGAGCGTTTCAGAGTTAAAATAGAGAATGGAGAATTCTCTTTTGCATGTTTACGTTGTCGTAAAGACCTCAAATGTGGTGATTTCACGTCGTCGTTGTGCAGAGGACCGCAAACCTACTTGCTCCAATCCTTGCTGCACGATTATTTATGTTCTTTTAACCAATGATATTATTGTTTTGTGGCGTTTTCTTAGTCGTAGCCGTCGTCGCTTAGGGAATCGGGAGCTTACGAAACGACGACGCCGACGGCAACGACGAGGCTACAAAACAACAGTTTTAGTGAGCAAAAACAATGGCTCTGCACGTGCGTTTTACATTTTGGTACATTTGAAATGACCAAATTCAAGGTTCTGTGGAGAACGTTAGCACATGACGATGAATTTTCAGTTCTCTCTCTACGCTTCCAACTCACTCATACCAGTTTAATTCCTCGACAGTTACTACACCTTTTTAACGCGAAACGACATAAAATAGTTTCGTAGTGATATGAATAACGCGAACTTGTATTTTTAAATGAAGTCCTCGTAGCCGTCGTCGTCCTCGTTTCGTAAGCTCCCTACTTTAAGATCTATCACGCGACGGCAACGAAAACGTCGCAAATTTTGCATATTTAATGAGCAAACACAATAGCTTTGCACGCTCTGCACGTGCATTTTTCATTTTTGTACATTTCTTTCACGTTGTCGGTAAATCTGCGACGTGAAATGACCAATTCTCAAGTTTTACGGAGAACGTGAACACAAGGAAGCGAATTTGAAATGTCTGTCGTAGCTTCAACACCGCACCACCTAATTCAGTTCCAGGCAAGTTGCACTAGTTTTTAGATGTTAGACAAACCGATATAATGACGAAAAAGATAAAGAAAACCTGAACTTGTAATTTTAAATGAACGTAACGACAAGGTTAACTATCAATAGAGTTATGACTTAGAGTTAGAGTTAACGACTGCCAAAATCCTGAATTCAAGATTTTGGACTGCCAAAATCCTGAATTCAAGATTTTGGAAGTCCAAAATCTTGTGATTCCAAAATGTTGAATTCAGGATTCAGGATAGCCAAATTTGAGGCAGTATGAAGTGGAGTGCCGTTCCAACCAGTGTCATTCTTGAGGAATTACCACACCCTTGTCATATTAAAAAGGTTGAAATAGTCACGAAGCGATTAAAATAATGCCAATTTATATTTTGAGATGACTTTTTCGTTGCCGTCGTCGTTGTTGTAAAAATCTCCCTATTGCTGGGACTGAACTTGACCAACAGAATAGAGATGTGTTAAGTGGAGATGACTTCGGTCTTTACGACCGGCTAAAAATATTTCCAAGTAAATCTTTTACAGCTTGTCTAATTCCTTTCATTTTCCAGCAGTAGAGAAAAGGGTTGAGTGTCGAGTTGAAGAAAACAATTGTCCAAGTTATAATCCCCAAGAGTTTGTTGCGAGTTCCATAGAGAGGTTCTCCACGCAAAGTTGTAACAGCAATTGCAACGGTAATAGGCAGATAACATATTACTAAAATGGAATGAACCCAAATGGCATTGGAAACTGTCTTTTTGTACCGGCTTATATTAAACACTGGCAAGACACGAGGATTTGTTCTGTTCACAGCGGGATCCTGAATTTGTGCAGGGCCACTTGCCATCTTCACCTGGCGGTATCCAAGGACCTGATAAATCTTAAAGTAACAGCAAGATGAAATAATTAAACACATGAAAATCCACCCACAGCCATATAAAATGACAAATGGTTTGCTCCAGTAATAAGCGAAAGTAATAGCGATGTTCCCAACCCAAAACATTGTCACGAGTAGGCGAACACGCGCCAAAGTAACAACGTGTCGGTATCTTATCCCAAGTCGCAGAGCAAGAAGTCTGTCCACACTTATTGTAGTCACCGTGGTGATGGATTGTCCAACGAGTACTGAATTTACAGCAACAGCTAAGTCTTCGATCCTACTACACCAGCTCCGATTCTTTTCTTCAATTGCCTTAAGGTAACTCACAAACAGTGGTTGAGAAAAGAGTCCGACACAGAGGTCCGTGATCAAAAGACATCGAAGAAGGGCTCTAGATGGAGGGTGAATAGAAGAAACTTTGTGAAGAACAAGAAGAATCAGGAAATTCCCAGAGAACGTAACGAATGACAAAATCGAATACAGAGGAATAAACAGCCCGGGAGTGTATTCGAATCCGGTGACAAGTTTCCGAGAGCTTAAAGCTTCCGAACACGCCGATAACGAATCTTCGCCGTCTTGATTTCCATGCACCGTAGAGTTGATCATTTCTAATTGAGGTCGCTACAGACGAATTGCAACTCGAACACTTGTATTCTATGAGATTGCTACGTGTGACGTGTAGTGGAGAAAGTAAACGGAAAATGAGGATGGTCACTCTACCTCTAAAGTAATCCAGGCAGTTTATATTTTGCTGTTCAAGATGGCTAACGAAGGAGCAGGGACTTCTTTAGACGTCGATCTGGCGGTCTACGAAGCTGTTGCTCGTGCAATGTCAACTATAACGGATTCAATTTCCAGTGTTATCGATACCCGTCTTCAAGCGTTTAAGCAGGATAACTCACAGACGGTTGAAGCAGCGTTTCGGCGCGCGAAGCACGATCGTTACGAATTTAAAAGTACAGGGAACAAACAGCAATATGAACACGAAGAGGATTTTTTACAGAAGATGGAAATCAGAAAAGAACCAATTCACCGTTGCTGTTGAGAAGAGTGTATGCCAGGCAAAACAAGTTGCATCTCGGTAGCCTGACAGTTAAGAAATAATTTGCCTGTGTTTAAATTAACAAATACACCAATACATCACTAACGCGTTTCATGTTTAACCGGAGAATTAGCGAAGCAGATGTTCGAAGGTGTAATAGCTGTTGAGTTTTATTCCTCAGTTATCAAGTTCCATAAGTATAAAACTTAAAAATGGATTGCTTTAAAATCAGAAAAGAACCAATTCACCGTTGCTGTTGAGAAAAGTGTATGCCAGGCAAAACAAGTTGCATGTCGGTAGCCTGACAGTTAAGAAATACTTTGGCTGTGTTTAAATTAACAAATACACCAATACATCACTAACGTTTCATGTTTAACCGGAGAATTTGGGGAAGCAGATGTTCGAAGGTGTAATAGCTGTTGAGTTTTATTCCTCAGTTATCGAGTTCCATAAGTATAAAACTTAAAAATGGGTTGCTTTAAAATCAGAAAAGAACCAATTCACCGTTGCTGTTGAGAAAAGTGTATGCCAGGCAAAACAAGTTGCATCTCGGTATCCTGAAAGTTAAGAAATACTTTGGCTGTGTTTAAATTAACAAATACACCAATACATCACTAACGTTTCATGTTTAACCGGAGAATTGGGGAAGCAGATGTTGGAAGGTGTAATAGCTGTTAAGTTTTATTCCTCAGTTATCGAGTTCCATAAGTATAAAACTTAAAAATGGATTGCTTTAAAATCAGAAAAGAACCAATTCATCGTTGCTGTTGAGAAAAGTGTATGCCAGGCAAAACAAGTTGCATCTCGCGATCGGTAGCCTGACAGTTAAGAAATACTTTGGCTGTGTTTAAATTAACAAATACACCAACACATCACTAACGTTTCATGTTTAACCGGAGAATTAGGGAAGCAGATGTTCAAAGGTGTAATAGCTGTTGAGTTTTATTCCTCAGTTATCGAGTTCCATAAGTATAAAACTTAAAAATGGATTGCTTTAAAATCAGAAAAGAACCAATTCACCGTTGCTGTTGAGGAAAGTGTATGCCAGTATGGCAGTTGAAGAAAAGAATTCGAGCTTGTGTAGTAAGACCGAAGGCTTGACGTTTGCTGTAAGTACAGTACTCTGTGAACAGTCCATCACCACGTTGACTGCAATAAGTGTGGACAGACTTCTTGCTCTCCAGCTTAGGTTGAGATACCGACAAGTTGTTACTTTGCCGCGCGTTTGCCTATCTGTGACAATTTCTTGGGTTGTGAACTTCGCTCTTGCTTTCACTTATTACTGGAACAAACGAGTTTTCCTTTTAGGGGGCTGTGGGTGGGTTTTCACATGTTTAATTGTTTCATCTTGCTGTTACTTTAAGATTTATCTAGGCCTTGGATACCGCCATGTGAAAATACAACCTCTTTCCCAGGGTATCTCTCCTTCACGAAGAAGAGAAGACCTGGGAACTAGCCCTGCACAAATTCAGGACACAAATCCTCGTGTCTTGTCAGTATTAAATGTAAAACGGTACAAAAAGACAGTTTCCATTGCCATTTGGGTTCATTCCATTTTAGTAGTATGCTATCTGCCTTTTACCGTTGCAACTGCTGTTACAGCTTCGCGTAGAGAACCTCTTTTTCGAACTCGTTACGTTTACGTTTTACGTTTTACGAGACATCTGGTTTGTCTCTTCTACTGGGCAAACCTGCCCAGAGGGAAGGAGCACGAACAGGACTCTAGGTCCTATGCGAGGTGCTCCACCCTACCCTATCCAGACCAGAAAGAACAGACCACAACACCGGGAACTACATGCCCTACTCTTTACGACAAGTGTGCGGGTTCTTTTACGTCCCACAGGATTATGAGCATTGAAGGGTTGTGAGACGGGACCTCCGGCTTATCGTCCTCATCCGAGAAGACTAGAGAGTCTAACCGTTTGCAGATGTTTCTTCTCAGTTATTTAAAGACCCTGAGTGTTGGTCCGGCCGGAGTTGAACTCACGACCTCCCGCGTGACAGCCCGGTGCTCAACCAACTGAGCCACCGGTGCGCAGTTACAAAGTATTGGGGAACAGTACCGGAATACTTGTTTTCTGTAACTCGCTACTCAACCCTTTTCTTTATTGCTGGAAAATCAAAGGAATTAGACAGGCTGTAAAACAGTTACTTGGAAATATTTTTAGTTAGTCGTAAAGACCTAGTCATCTCTACTGAATACATCTCTATTCTGTTCGTCAAGTTTAGTCCTAGCAATGTGGAGGTGATCCCCTAGAAATAGAACTTGTCATAGATTTGCGATGAAACTTCGCACACTGTTGTAACATGTTAGTGAGATGATAAAAGTGTAATAAAAAAAGGGGGGGGTGGCCGTGCTCGTTTCCATGGTACGACGCTGACGAATACGACTATTTGAGCTACTTTGACAATTGCCGCACACCCCCCAATGTTGGACAAATTTAGCTCCATTTTATCAATGTAATCCAACTTATAACGCAGAGTGTGATGTCATTCTATGGTTATTTCAAGTACGTATCTGAAAAATTTATTTGAATGCCTTTGTGACTACTTAAAGCTCCAAAATAAATTTAACTTTAGTGTGGGCTGTTCCACTCGTAAGGGCTCCTTCCGTACAATTTTATGAAATTGCCAAAATAACTGGCCATAGATTTTTGCTGATTTTTCCACTACTCCATGAAGACGCCGTTCTCAGAAAGTACATGAAGTGAAAAAATCGGGGTCACCGTACTCGTTCAGGAGAAAATAGCCATTCCTTCAGTGATTAGGCTTGGCGTCAATGAAAATCCGGCATTTTATCAATGCCATTGATAAAATGTAGTGCAGTAGCGCAGGCACCGTGCCCGCGCTACTGCTCGCGCCAACGACGCAAGAAATTATGCGCAGTAGGGTTACAGGACAGTGGGCACCCGAACGTAAGTTAAGATGGCTCAAACCTGTTTCAGCATTTTGAAGGTAACTTCTTACTACAGCCTGATTAGAAAGATTAATTCTACAACACTGTTTCATGTAATGGAAACAATAGGATATCAAACACCAATAAGTGCTTAGCAAGATGTTCTTAGCAATATGACGTAATAGGTTGCCATGGCAACAAACGAGTCATCTAAAAACTGTTTTTGTTGTCTTTAAACGCTGATATCTCAAAAATGAATTCGGTGACCTCCAATTTTCATCAATGAAAAATGATTAATAGGCTAAGATAAAACTCTCTGCAAAGTTAAAAAGAATTCTCTGGAGCGGATTTAGAGCAGAGCCTCCTTAAAATTTCCACATTTCCACTTATCCCCTTCTTAATATTATTATTATTATTATTAGTAGTAGTAGTAGTAGTAGTAGTAGTAGTAGTAGTAGTAGTAGTAGTAGTAGTAGTAGTAGTAGTAGTAGTAGTATCATCTTGATTTAATATAGTAATAGCGGACGTCTTGTGAATGCACTGTCAAGTCACAACAAGGACCTCAGACAGAGAGTGCTTTTCCCAGCGAGAAGATCTCTGGATAACACCATTGCTGCAGCCATGATCAATATCTAGTTGGCCTAAATAGCTATAGCGTTTTAAATTAGGCATAACTAAGCCCAATACTCCAATTACGACTGGTATGACTTTCACCTTGGATAATCAATCAAACAATAACTTTATTAATGTGTCAAGTTGATCTAGCTTACATATACGTAAACTAATTGGGGAAACGTAACTACTAGTGAATTAAAGTTAAGAAGAAATATATTAGATCTGATCCAAAATACTAATTATTAGTAATAAACGTTAAAAATTCGCTGTGTTTTAACCTAGTACCCTAAAAAGTATGTTGACATATCAGTATCCCGTAAACCCATGCTTCCTTAAAACCAAAAGTTTGAAGACTAATCCCCTCCCAGCCCACTATTTTCAATACATGAATAAAATCCTAGATCCCATAATTCCCACTCTTTAGGATTCTTATTTAACTACTGCATTGTGTACAATTTTTACAATTATCTTCCATCATCCCAACTAGATTTAATTTTCTGATTTTAGCTTTAAACGTATTCAAAAATTCCGAATTCCTGACTTTCTTATCTAATTTTCACCAGAGAAGTGGACCTAGATATCGTAACCTATCCTTTCCGTACGTCACGGTATTGAATCTTGGTATTACAAAATCTGGATTTCTAAAGATATAGCGATTGATGTTATTGTTTTGGAATATTTCCTTAATGTATGAAGGACAAAGTTCATTCTTTACTTTATACATAAGAATAGCAATGTCTTGTAG
The DNA here is from genome assembly GCA_949126865.1 of Montipora capitata. Classification (NCBI taxonomy): domain Eukaryota; kingdom Metazoa; phylum Cnidaria; class Anthozoa; order Scleractinia; family Acroporidae; genus Montipora; species Montipora capitata. The sequence goes on from OX421452.1 coordinate 14,951,247, forward strand.
TCGCCTGTTCTTTAACGTGGGTAGCTTTGCCAACTTAAGTAACTCGTCATAGCTTCCAGATTTCTTATTATAAATTGCTCTCAAGGCTCTTTCTTGGATTCGCTCCAGTTTCCTGTTGTCCGAAGAGCGACAAAAATTCCAAACGATATGACAGTGACAATACGTCAGCTTAGGCAGTATGGCGCGCAGACTTGTATGTAATAAGTTTGGCTCTGGCAGAAAGTATATTACGTAGTCTTGTTATAACACCCACTTTCCTTCCTGCTCGTTTGCATACTTCACTGACATGTTTACTGAAATCCAGGCTTTGGTTCTATTGTTACCCCAATAGTCTTAGGTCAGAACCACACTTAATTTTTACATTTGACATATATTTTGGCCCCATGCTCATAATTTGGTACTTTTCATAATTACCTTTCAGTAAATTTGACTCGTACCACTTAGATATGATTTCTCCTTCTTTATTTAAAGTATCTTGTACTTCCTTAACCGTCTGGCCTGCTGAGTACAGCTGATGGTTGTCAGGATACATCGTTAAGTTGTGTTCACTTGCAAAGATGTTAAGATCATTTTGAAACGTGTTCAAAATTAAAGGGCCAAATGTTGAGTCTTGAGGGCAACCCCTTAACACCCCCCTTTACTTGTAATCTCTATGCCAATTTTCACTCTGTATTTTCTTTCAGTCAAGTAAGACCGTATTAAGTCGGTGGATGACGTTGAGAAGTTATATGCGTCCAGCTTTCTCAAGAGCAATGGAGGATGTAACGAATCAAAGGCCTTGGACATGTCGGTAGATATAGGATCCCGACAATAGGTGAGTACTATTGGTCGTAAGCAGCGTCACCATTAGTGCTAAGCCTAAATATCCATTTTAAACAGCGTTGGTCCACACTATTCAGGTCTAAGCACCCATTTTGAAAAAGTTAGCTTTCAATAATTGTTGTGACAATAATTGTGGCCCAGTAGGCAAATGTAGACAAATTGAAGTTCAATCATGATGATACTATTCAGTCTCGTTCACGTCCTACAATATGGCGAAGTATCCTAAAAATAAATTGGTACGAGCGTTTCAGAGTTAAAATAGAGAATGAAGAATTCTCTTTTGCATGTTTACGTTGTCGTAAAGACCTCAAATGTGGTGATTTCACGTCGTCGTTGTGCAGAGGACCGCAAACCTACTTGCTCCAATCCTTGCTGCACGATTATTTATGTTCTTTTAACCAATGATATTATTGTTTTGTGGCGTTTTCTTAGTCGTAGACGTCGTCGCTTAGGGAATCGGGAGCTTACGAAACGACGACGCCGACGGCAACGACGACGCTACAAAACAACAGTTTTAGTGAGCAAAAACAATGGCTCTGCACGTGCGTTTTACATTTTGGTACATTTGAAATGACCAAATTCAAGGTTCTGTGGAGAACGTTAGCACATGACGATGAATTTTCAGTTCTCTCTCTACGCTTCCAACTCACTCATACCAGTTTAATTCCTCGACAGTTACTACACCTTTTTAACGCGAAACGACATAAAATAGTTTCGTAGTGATATGAATAACGCGAACTTGTATTTTTAAATGAAGTCCTCGTAGCCGTCGTCGTCCTCGTTTCGTAAGCTCCCTACTTTAAGATCTATCACGCGACGGCAACGAAAACGTCGCAAATTTTGCATATTTAATGAGCAAACACAATAGCTTTGCACGCTCTGCACGTGCATTTTTCATTTTTGTACATTTCTTTCACGTTGTCGGTAAATCTGCGACGTGAAATGACCAATTCTCAAGTTTTACGGAGAACGTGAACACAAGGAAGCGAATTTGAAATGTCTGTCGTAGCTTCAACACCGCACCACCTAATTCAGTTCCAGGCAAGTTGCACTAGTTTTTAGATGTTAGACAAACCGATATAATGACGAAAAAGATAAAGAAAACCTGAACTTGCAATTTTAAATGAACGTAAGGAGCTTAACAAAACGACAAGGTTAACTATCAATAGAGTTATGACTTAGAGTTAGAGTTAACGACTGCCAAAATCCTGAATTCAAGATTTTGGACTGCCAAAATCCTGAATTCAGGATTTTGGACTGCCAAAATCCTGAATTCAAGATTTTGGAAGTCCAAACTCTTGTGATTCCAAAATCTTGAATTCAGGATTTTGGAAACATAACTCTAACTCTATGAAAATAACTATAAGTCCGCTGGGGACTTAGCTGGGGACTTCCAGTCCGCTGGGGGTAATTTGATCGTTGTAAAGCGCCTTTGAGACCTTGTGATAAAGGCGCTATATAAATGCACCACTTTACTTTTTACTTTACTTTTAGAATAGCTGTCCCCACCAACGACAACGGCGACGGCAAAAAGAACGTCACAAATTTTCACATTTAGTGGGCAAAAACAATAGCTTTGCACGCCCTGCACGCGCGTTTTCCCCTTTTGTCCATTTCTTTGCCGTCGTCAGCAAAACAACGTGAAATAGCCAAATTTGAGGCAGTATGAAGTGGAGTGCCGTTCCAACCAGTGTCATTCTTGAGGAATTACCACACCCTTGTCATATTAAAAAGGTTGAAATAGTCACGAAGCGATTAAAATAATGCCAATTTATATTTTGAGATGACTTTTTCGTTGCCGTCGTCGTTGTTGTAAAAATCTCCCTATTGCTGGGACTGAACTTGACCAACAGAATAGAGATGTGTTAAGTGGAGATGACTTCGGTCTTTACGACCGGCTAAAAATATTTCCAAGTAAATCTTTTACAGCTTGTCTAATTCCTTTCATTTTCCAGCAGTAGAGAAAAGGGTTGAGTGTCGAGTTGAAGAAAACAATTGTCCAAGTTATAATCCCCAAGAGTTTGTTACGAGTTCCATAGAAAGGTTCTCCACGCAAAGTTGTAACAGCAATTGCAACGGTAATAGGCAGATAACATATTACTAAAATGGAATGAACCCAAATGGCATTGGAAACTGTCTTTTTGTACCGATTTATATTAAACACTGACAGGATACGAGGATTTGCGCTGTTCAAAGCGGGATCCTGAATTTGTGCATGGCCCCTTCTCAGGACTTCTCTTCTTCGGGAACAAGAGCCGAGACCCTGGGAGAGAGGTAGCACATGTACCTTCACCTGGCGGTATCCAAGGACCAGATAAATCTTAAAGTAACAGCAAGATGAAATAATTAAACACATGAAAATCCACCCACAGCCATATAAAAGGAAGAATGGTTTGCTCCTAGTAATAAGCGAAAGTAAAAGCGATGTCCCCAACCCAAAACATTGTCAGGAGTAGGCGAACACGCGCCAAAGTAACGACTTGTCAGTATCTTATCCCAAGTCGCAGAGCAAGAAGTCTGTCCACACTTATTGTAGTCAACGTGGTAATGGATTGTCCAACGAGTACTGAATTTACAGCAAAAGCTAAGCCTTCGATCCTACTACACAAGCTCCGATTCTTTTCTTCAATTGCCGTAAGGTAACTCACAAACAGCGGTTGAGAAACGAGTCCGACACAGAGGTCCGTGATCGAAAGACATCGAGAAAGGGTTCTAGATGGAGGGTGCATAGAAGAAACTTTGGGAAGAATAAGAAGAATAAGGAAATTCCCAGAGAACGTAACGATTGACAAAACCGAATATAGAGGAATAAACAGCCCAGGAGTGTATTCGAATCCGGTGACAAGTTTCCGAGAGCGTAAAGCTTCCGAACACTCCGATAACGAATCTTCGCCGTCTTGATTTCCATGTACCGTAGAGTTGATCATTACTTACTGAGGTCGCTGCAGACGAATTGCAAATCGAACACTTGTATTCTATGAGATTGCTACGTGTGTAGTGGAGAAAGTAAACGGAAGATTCGGATGGTGAACTGTCATTAATTACTTTTATAAATGACTTGATTGACATTTGACAGAATGAAAAATACATAGAGATGTGATGTATCCTATAGGATTACCTCTGCCGAAGTAATTGTTTCCGTGCTAAGAGTTGAAATTCGCAAAACAAACCGAAACACATCAATATTGGAAAGGGCATGTTTGATCTCGTTAATGTGCCAAATATGGTGGGAAGTATATAACAAACTGTGACAGGTAAAAGTATATGAGGCATGGCGACCTCAATTTCCTCAGTGTCCTTCCTTTGATTTGTTCGCAGTTGTTAATTTGCGAGGGAGCAAAGTAAAGACCAGCCTGTAAGCTAAACGTAAATTGAGAATATTGAAATCAACTGTTGAGTAAAGAGCAATTTTTGCGTGTGCAGGTGTTGGCACCTGATCAATATGCTTTCTTTTTTTTATTTAGGATTATAATAATTATAATGAGAGTAAGTGGGGGTTATACGTTGGCCCTTTTTTCGTTCACAATCCGATAATTCCAGAAAAAAAGCCGCACACCCTTTTCCCCCAAAATGTTTATTGTTAGCAATAAATAGTTTTTGTCAGTTGGCATAAGTGCTTTTTCCTCGTTTACTTGATTATCTGTCAAGGAGACTGCATACATTAAAACGTTTAACAAATACAGTTAGTTACCCTATTTCCGGACACTTTCTGCGAAACTGCAATACCTTACCTTCATCAACTTATTACGGTTTCTACAAGACCGGTATCTGGAAAAGTTTTAGACCGTGTTTTGGTCAATATTGTCGAGATAATGTTCTCAACTCAGGGACTCTATCGTTAACCCTAAGCGATCATCTTCCTATTTACGTCTGACTAAAATCTAAGGCCATTAAGTTACAATCTAAGGGACATAAACCAATGTTTTGTCGCTCAAAAAAGAACTTTTCTGTTGATACCTTTCTGTCCTATTTAGAATGTTTACCCTGGAGTACAATGGATATGTATTCTGATCCCAATGAGGCCTTAAGTCATCAGTATTCTTTATTTAGGAGCGTGCTGGATTCGCAGGCTCCTTTGAAAAAACGGCGTGTCAAGAGGCAATTCTTACCGGAATGGTTCGCTCGTGTGAGCTTGCTATCGCTAATCTTTCTGATAACATTTTAACAATCATGGATAATAAAGTTCTTAATGGACTTCTACTAGTTGACTTGGAGAAAGCGTTTGACCTTGTGGACCATGATACGTTACCTAATCAACTTCGTATCTATGGCTGTTCCCATTCTTCTATGGCTTGGTTTCGCTCTCATCTATCCGAACGTTCTCAGAAAACCCAGTTTAGGGGCACTCTATCTGAAGCACTACCTGTCTCTGTTGGGGTGCCGCAGGGTAGTATCCTGGGGCCACCTTTAGTTAGAGATAATGTCAGTGCTGTGCAGTTCTCAGGTGGCTGACGAGAAATTTTCAATCTGGAGGCTGCTCTCGATTCTTGATAACGCATTTTAAGGTAATTCCCATGAAATTGACGTACTATCCAGATTTTGTTCAAACTTGGCACAATTGATATTCATACACAGGACATTTAAAAAATGCAATAAAAAGATGGGGTCACCGTGTTTGTTTTCGCACTATATGCAATTAATTATTCTCAGTGTTTTTTATCGAATTTCGCGAGAAGCGTTCGAAACTAGTTCAACCGGAAAAATTTTTGTTATTTAGCAAAAGCTACTAAATATTACTGAAAATTTGAACCTGCTTGTTTGTCCGGACTATAATCTTTAAGTAAAGTGATTTCAAATTGTTCAATCTTGCAAAGAAATGTAAGCAAATTGGACCGCTACAGTCATCACCTTGCACTCAGTGTCTGGCTCCAAATGCTTTTCACGTCATTTATAGGTGAATATTACAACATATACGATCCAACTTTTTTTCTCCTTAAAATATGTTTTCCGTGTACTTATTACGAGTAAATAAAACCATTTAAAATGGGGGTCACCGTGCTCGTTTCTTCGTAACACCATGGCAATTTCGGCTTCACAATGATCATTTTCCACGAAAGGTCTGGGGCGAGTTCCAAAACAACACCTTCTTAACCGAGAACAGTTATCGTGATTGCACTTAATGCACAGAAAAAGCGGCCTTTGTTGCCTCTCTTCAGACGACAGGCGTGAAACCTCGCCATTTCCGAAGTCGCAATGTTATGCGCAGTACGAGATGCGCGGTGCAAAAGAAGGGAATCACCTTACGCGAGAAGCCAGGGCGTGAAGACATTAGAGCTGTGCCGGGAGCGTTTGCCTCCAACTTTATACAGGCAAACCTCTGTTAAAAGGTCATCTATCAATTTCCCGATATTTACTGTAAGTTTGACCTCCATTAAACGGTCACCTCTATTAAGAGGACGTGGTTACCGTTCGGGTTTCCCAAATGACTAATTACTGGGTTGCCAGTATGGCAATCCTAGTCGAAAAATGGGTGAAATTTCTTTGTTTTCCGTTTGTTTTTCTTTTTTTTTCCGTGTCAGGAAAAGTCTTTCCTATCACTCCCTTGCTAAGTGGTGTCTTTGTGCGTAGAATCTTCTGCGCGTATTTTGGTAGGATTTCAGGGGGTAGTAGAAAGGCGTAGATTTCTCTGGACAGTAGAATATTTCATTAACCTGCAATAGCGTCGAAGATTGAAACGCAAATGGCGTTTTGGAGGATCTTTAAACAAAATGTACCCTAATGGAGCTAAAGAATGGAACGTCAATTGGATAAATAAAACAGGCGGTGAAAAATAAATATCTGGAATCTTAAAAGCGACGAGTAATGGACACAACAATATTTCGCCCGTCGAGCCGTAATCAAAGTGAGCTGTAGTTCTAATATTGTACCAAGTGTGGTGTTTTGTACAACTCTGAAATCAAATGGAAAATTCTCAAGTAAATTATGGGTTTAACAAAGACAGAGAAGGAATTGAACAACTTAAGTGGATCTGTAATCTCTGTTGTCTGGTTTATTTATATTTATTTGTACTCAATTCTGCACAGTCTTCCGGTAACAATTGGGAATTTCACTAATTCTTGTTAATCAAAAATTATTTGAAAGAAACATTTGCCCATTTTTTGCTTGATAATTCAAGGAAAGGGTTTTTCAGTAAAGGGTTTGATACTGAACACTAGTGAGAAGTTTATCTGGTTGCGTTTTTGACACGGAGTGTGTTGGCAGCTTGTTAGCACGCACGCAATGAAATGGGAAGTTTTTTTCTTCCCTCTAATGGCAAATATGTTGTTTGTTTCAATAAAATTATTTTTGGCTGGAAAAGGTTTTTGTGAGATTTTTCTGCCTTTCTGAATAGTGTTGTGTATTACCCAAGGTTAACTAATTTGCATATGTGGAATATTTGTTTACACATCCTAAAGTTTCGTTTATCATTTAAGACAAAACTCAAAACATTTTTATTTACGAAATTTTTCTATTGATTTTTATGTTTAAGTTTAATGAATAATGTGTCGCATAGCTATTTTTCTTATCATGATGTAAAGCGCATTAAGATATAGAAATGCGCTTAATAAGAACCTATGTTGTTGTTGTTGTTATTATTATTATTATTATTATTATTATTATTATTATTATTATTATTATTATTATTATTATTATTATTATTATTATTTAGTGCGCACAGGGGGAGCTGCCTCTGATCTTTGCCGCTTTGAGGCTGTGGCTCCGGACGAACTGGACTGACAAAATTTGTTTGGCCCTTCCAAAAATCTCGACAAAATTTGTCTCTGCCAAATTTTCAATTTGTCAAGCGTGGCCGCACGGAGAGTCTGAGACACAGCAAAATATTTGTTAACCATAAGTGTCAATCACACGGAAATAAACACCAAATACTCCGACTAAAAAAAGAGATTAAATTTTCTTGATTGACATTTTCCTTCAAATCATCATAATCATGGCATGTAAATTGACAAATCTGTCAGATTTCACCCCTGACGAAAATTTGTTCTGCTCCCAGGCAGGACGACGGCGTCTCTAAAGTTTGGTAAGCCTTGACAAAATAATCACCGGGCGCACTTGTTTGTACTCGACTCTGCACAGTCTTCCGGTATTAATTGGAAATTTCACTAATTCTTGTTAACCTTCAGTGGCGTCGAAAGTCATTGTAACGCGAATGGCATCTTTAAACAAAATATACCCTCATGGGGCTCAAGAATGGAACGTCAATTGGATTAACAAGACAGGGTGTGAAAAATAAATATCGGGAATCTTTACGACTAGGCGACCGATTCCGCGAACACCTTCGCCATTTTGAGAAGAATGACAAGGATGCAACTAAGCCAGTCGCTCGTCATTTTAAACTCCATAACCACTCCAAAAAACACGTGGCTATCTGCAGCCTTTCCCTACATCTAGGTACGACGGAAAGCCGCAAGAATCTGGAAAAAAAATTCATCTTCCAAATCGGCACCCTTAATCCTCACGATATTAACGAACACTTTTCATGTCACTAATATATTCCTATTTTTCACGTTGCCATGTTACCACCAATAGCGTAGCTCCTACTCTACTATAAAAACTACACGTAATCCACAATTCCTCGATTCGCTCTGACGAAGGTGATACGGGAGGATTTTTGTGGTAGTGCACCGTAAGCTGCGCGTGCATAAGTCACGAAAATAAACAGTTCTGTTGGAGGCGTACTTGAGTTTCAACTAAATGAGCCCCAAAATCAGCAAAAAATTGTGACGCTGATGAATAATAAAGTAGCTGCTATTCCCAAAACGATGGAATTACCTGGTGATAAATAACCTCGTCTTGGACAGTAAATTTTTGACTTTCCAGAAACAATGGTCAACAACCTCAAGAGTTGGGCGATTGTGATCTTTGTGTTGAATTCGCACATTTCTTGTCAAACTTTATAACACTTCAAAGAAAAAGAAAACTAACAAAAACAAAAACCGGGTATCTTGCCATCATTTGACACAGATGCTTCACTGTTTCGCGAGTAAACACGCCGCGGTAATTTGATCACGGCGCCCGCTGAATTCGATGTCACTTTCGATTTTGCAATTTATTTGTGCAGCCAAAAGCACCACAACAAAATTGAACGTAGCAAAAATCTCCCAAATTTTTTTTCGCTGATGGCAACTTTTTATATTCACGGTTCAAAATTAATGTTGTTATGGTCCTGATGGAAAACATTTGATTCTTGATAGACCGTCCTGAAAACTTCCTTCTGCTCTTCCTAAAAACTGTGTATCAGTGTTTACTTTACTTTTGCATCAATATTTGTTTTGCATAAAGCAAGCTAACAAAATCTGTACCTTGCTTAGTTCGCATTTTTTGAGCGTTAAAATAGAATTTTCGGTCCTATGCTTCTGTTACAAAGTGTTATATTTTTTAGGTCACCCATCTAGATACTAACCCCGCCGGACAGGAAGCAATGCGTGCCTTTTTTTTCTAAAGAGGACAGGAATTTTTTCTTTCTGACAAATGATGAATAGGCCGGTAGCCACCAGGCCCCAGTTGTTGAAAAGGTGGATAACGCTATCCACCGGATAAATCACTATCCATTGGATAGCACAATTGGTTTTGCTATTACTTATCCAATGGATAGAGTTTTATCCGGCGGATAGCGCTATCCATCGTTTGAACAACTGGGGCCAGGTTTTTAACCTCAAAAAAGATATGTTTCGTCGTATGAACGTGTGAGCCAAAGGGCCTCTGCTGGGACGACTTCTGGGTGACCCCTTAAATGGTCTTAATGACCCCCGACTTGAAAAAAATTGACTGGAACGCTGCAGTTCAATACCACCCAACTCAGTCCCTTCTGTTTTGGGGTAACACTTACGACAGGCAACCCATTGTACGCTCATACAGCGTCTAGTTTTATCGTAATCACCTCTATTTAACAGTCACCTTGTTACAAGATAACAATCCATAAAAGGCATATTTTTGGACAGGAAGATAAGCGAAGCGTGTCCGGTTTCTTTCGCAGCTCATCAAACGTATCCTAAGCATTGTCTGTGTAAAAATACACGTCTCTGTGGTGGGTCAACCGGCGCACACGTCGAATTCCTCTTTTATCAGTTTCCGTTGCAGCAAATCACAAGAAAAACTGTCACGTTCAAACTGATACTCGCACGCAAATACTGTCATCATATTTTCCGTTACTGTTGTTGTCAACAATAAAATGTAAATTAGTTGATCAGTATTTAAAAACAGAGAGGTGTATTCGCCTAAAACTTCTGGTATGAATGCGCGTAAAACAGATATGAAAGGTTTGAGATTTTGCTTCAGCTGTTCGGGACCTTCGAGAAACGGGGTCAATTTCAGTCACAATACGGGTTTGATTTTAGGAAACTACTATTGCGGTCACCTGGCTATTTCCCGAGGGTGACCGCTTAATAGAGGTTTGACTGTAGGTGTTCCGGATTAGATTCCCTGACTCGGCGACAGATGTTGGTTGAGTTTAGTTGTTTTTCAACTCTGCTCCGAGAGATTTTCGTCGGATGATACGGTTTCCCCTCTTGTACGAAGCCACAATCTCATTTCTTTTTCTTTAAGGGAAGGAAAGACCCTTTTGATAGTTATTAATGCCTTAGTTTTTAGCAAATTGTTTTATTGTTCGAACGTGTGGGCCAACTGCTCGAAGTTAAATATCGACAAACTACAATCGGTACACAACTTTGCGTGTAGAATAGTAAGTGGAATTCGGAAATATGATCATGTTACGCCTGAACTGAAACGCCTTAAGTGGCTTCCAGTATCCAGTCAGCTTTACTATCGAAATACCATTTTGGCTTTTAAATGTATGAATTGTCGTGCCCCTGAATACCTGAGCACTATTTTCACCAAACGTTCTGATGTAAATAGTTATACAACCAGGAGTTCCCAATTTTTAAATATCCCTCTTTTTAAAACTGCCTCTGGACAGAGAACTTTTTATTACTGAACTGTTAGCATATGGAATTCCTTGGAATCTAATTTGAAACTTTGTAGCAACGAAATAATCTTTAAGAAGCGTTTAAGGAACAAACTGCTAAGAGATTTTTTATGAAGTGATTGATATCGTGATAAGTAGTTATGTAATTGTTAGTGATGATTGGTTATTTTAATCTTGTAAATAATTTAAATAATTATGTAAATTATTATTTCATAATTATTATTGTTCCCGAAAAGCCCCTTTGGGGAGG
>OX421452.1:14967240-15009740 GCA_949126865.1 Montipora capitata
AGGGGCGCAAAACAGTTGACACACTTGAAAACTGGAGAAGTAGTGTTTGGGATATCGACATATAAAGGAAAGTTGTTTTCACATGCATTACAACGGCATGTGAAATAATACTGACTGTTCAACTTTTCTTGCCTCTCAGCTTTGACGGTGAGTGCACAAAGAGTGCCATAGTTGTCAGAGATCTCCTCACCTGTTGGAATGTTTTTTATTGCATGAACAACACATGTGTCTCCATAAAAATTCCTCGTTATTGATGGGTCACAAGAATGGTTGAAGAGGCTTAAGGTGGCGTATATCCCAGCTGCAATTTCGTCTGTTTCTGAACTTGCAACAGAACTGGGATTGAGTTGCAGTTCTGAGATTTCATGGGCATTACAGGGATTTGATTGAAGGTGTCGCAAAATCAGACCACCAATAAAGGCCAAATCCTGATGTGAACATGGCATTTTTCCAAAAAAACCTCCTTGTTGGAGTAACTTAAGTAAAAATACTGCTTTCATTGTCCGTTGGAAGAGATCGCTGTTGCTCCGGTCTTCAGAATGGGTCATAAGACAGTATATTGGAAAGTAATGTGATGAGTCATAGACTCCATTCTTGCGGCACCCTGCTTCCTTACCAGCGAGGATACACAAACCTTGCTGAATAACATTTCTGAATTCCACCAGAAATTTGTAGCCAGCCTTTGCTACTATTCTAAGAGCAAGGAGAGCATTCCCATCCAGACCGGATCGATGGATGAGATCAAGACTTACGCATTCGACTGAATGATACAATTCCCAGCTCTGATTAGCACAAGATTCACTGCAATACCTCACCATACTACATTGGCAGCAAGGGATTGGGATTATATTAGCCATGAGCCTCAGACAATGGTAACAGTGACTTGTTACATGCCTTGGCAACAGAACAGATGCAAATGGCTTCTCAATGACTAAAATATCTCCTACCTTGATGTCTTGAGTGGCTACTGGGTGTCTGCCAGTCACATGAGAAGTCACAATGTCAATGGCACAAGATGCAGAAACAAACTTGCTGTTGCGACCATGGCTAAGCTTTGGTAATTCAACCAGTCCATTGAAAACACTTTTATCATTTGAAGTTTGTTCTACTGACTTCTCATTTTCATAGATTCTGCAGAGTTCCATTTCAAGGTCTTTGCACCAAGTGTCCATTTTCTTAGAATCGAGTTTTGATTCATTTAATGCCTGCTTAGCTTTGCCAAAACATCTCATTGCTTCATCGAACTTGCCAAGTTCAACAAAGCATTTCCCTTGCCGATCAAACAACTTGTATCTTAAGTTGTCTGGGTAACCATTTTTCAATGCTAGTTCTATGCCTTTAAGGCACTCAGTGTACTGTTTTAAATGATACAAAACTGCAGAGCTATTGGCAAAAGCAAGGGAAAGTTCCTTGCCTTTGCTTTCACAAGGTGCATTTAATATGCTACTTGAGTAAACTTGAAATGCTTCTCGGTATCTGTTCTTTTGAAACAGCTTGTTTCCTTCATTACGCAGTCTGGTGGATTCTGCTGCTGATTTCGGTAAAAATGAAGGCTCCACAGTGAAAACATTGTCGAGACAAGCTAAAGTTAATCCAAACACAACCCTTTCATCGTCTGACTTAAGAGTACCAAACTGGGATGAAATCTCTTTCAAGCGTCCACTTTGCTTTAGTAAATAACTGATAGAGTTGAACCATTGTTGAAATATGCCATATTGGGGATCATTATTCATTTTGCTACAAGATAAGTAATAATTTAATTTTGTCAATTAATATTATTATTGCTTTGATGGGTAGCCCTACCAATATTGACATCATACTGTAATAATTTTGCAAATGCAATGATTACTAATTCTTGGTTTTCACCTAAGTACCAAAGTAGCCACGTTGGGTGGCAATACAATGCAATTTCTTTACGCAGAATTTGCAGTATAAAGTTTAGGTCCCAGCAGAGACAGGTTATTGTTCACTACCATGACATCACATGCAAACTACTTAAGCAATGGTTATAATATACAATAATTTGTATATGCTTCTAGCTGATTCATCCTTATGACTGATTGTTTTGACTAGATCAAAATTCTGCGGGTGTGGCGCCTTCCCCAAGCCCTCTGGGGAAAATAGATGATCTACTTAATATTAATAACCCAGATGAAGAGCTTAATCCCTGAGATTACAAAGATTTTAGTATGAGCTGTGCGTAAATCTACCAAACCTGTCACATAAGCATTTAGCCTGTCTTAAATGTTGCTACCCTCTTCATGATCAAGTGTTGATACCAGTTGTGATTGCAAGGCTTTATTATAAAAAGGGCTGCAACACGATTTAATACAATACTTGTTTAAATTTGAATAACGAGTCTCACCTTTTCACTCAGAAAGCAATTATAGATCACACTTTTTCCTTAAAGGACGTCAAAACCTTTGTTGTCGGGCAAAGAAAGGAACAGGAGCAACGAGTCAGTGTTACCGTTCCGTCCGCCATGATTACCTTCCACGTAAAGAAACTGGCACGAGAAGAGTGCATTCACGAATCGCGAGCCCACGCGAGTCCCCTTCGCGTTCTTAGTGCAGCACGCGAGGGGAAAAACACATCCAATAGAGTCCTACAGCGTTGGACAGGAGGACAAAACTACATTCCGAAACATGAAAATACAATTATTCCCTTTGAAGAGGGTCCCGTTTCTGAACAGTTAACATATGTTATCCGTTTTTATAGTGAATGAAACAAGGACAAAGTCACTTCCAAAAGTGCACATCACAGAGCCACGTTCTCCTTAGTAGCTTTCCTCAGGCAATAGACCTCTTTACAGTTGTGTGCTTTGTTACCTGGCCTTTAAATGAAAGTGAGGCTGGTGTTGACCTTGTTATGATGCAGACCTCCCTCCTTTTCTTATGTTAATGATGTTGTTGCCATGCTAATTAGTAAGAATTTACATAAGAAAAGCAGTGAGGTTTCTTTCAAAACAAGGTCAACCCCAGCCTCACTTTCATTTTTAGGACAGTAACTAAGCACACAACTGTAAAATGGACTATTGCTGTAATGCGAAATGCCTCACTTCATCTCCATTGATCAAGACTGGCCAGGAGCGTGGTCGTTTTATAAGTCAATTTACCTCAAAGGAAGAAGAAATGACTTCACGAGCAACGTGACGCCCGTCCAGCGAATTTCTCGAATTACTTCACTTTCCTGATTACGGTTGATTTCTCTTTGCTCAACTTCCGCGTGTAATTAATTACAGCTTTAGAGTCTCGTGGTAAATAAGGTCGAGTTGCCATTTGCTTGTGCGCATGTGCAGATGTCTTAATCTTTTACCGCTATACGCTTTTAGAGGAGACCTTTGCAACGGCAGCGGGAGGATACATTCATCATTCTTTGATATCTGTACACTGTGTGGGCTTTTTTTACGTCCCACAAACTTGATATAAAAAGTATTACCATAATCAAAGTTAAATCGTCCTTCACATCAATTGCAGCTGATGTCATTGTGTGGCATTTTATTATGCCACACTTTCATTAAACAATACTATTTACTATAATACTATTTGTTTGCCCCTCCAAAATTTTGCATAAGCATTGTTTTTATTCAGTTCTCTTGGGACCATTGTAAGTCCCAAGAGAAACTGAAAACAATGCTTATGCAAAATTTTGGTGGGACAAACAAAGAGTATTATGGTATTTTTGATATTGGGCAATTGCTGTAGTACGATATGGCATTCTGAAAAATTGAAACTCCTCAATAACATGTTCTACGAATTATAATTAAAGATAAAGTCGGCACAAATGAGATACTTTTGTAAAGTCTGAACCTTGTCAGCTTGAGCGTTAAAGAGAAGATTTCTCGATAAGTTCTATGGAAAAAGGTTTGCCTCTGACTCTTGATATGTTTCAACAGACGTTTCGGCTAATTCTTAACTTCATCAGTGATATCACTGATGAAGGCTTAAGAATTAGCCGAAACATCTGTTGAAAAATATCAAGAGTCAGAGGCAAACCTTTTTCTATAGAACTTAAGACATCTTCTGACTACATTTTTTCCATTTTTAAGATTTCATATGTGCTTACAAATCAGCATTATTTACAACTAGAACTAACATAAATGGGCTTAGAGGTATAAAAAAGTTGCACTTACCACGTGTTATTTAAACTACCTTATGGGAAAAATTCTTTCAGATTTTTTGCCCCCAAATTATGGAATATGTTAAATGATGACTCAAGAACTACCACAAGCCATAACGGCGGGTCTAATTTGCAGGTCGCGGGTTGCAGGTCATTGTTTCACCAATACAGAAAGTATCCTAAACATTCTTAAAAGCTAACCTTAGGCCTAAAAACGTTTGTTTAGGCCTCAATTAGGCCTAAGGTTAGCTTTTAAGAATGTTTAGGATACTCTCTGTATTGGTGAAACAATGACCTGCAACCCGCGACCTGCCACCTGCAAATTAGACCCGCCGCTGCTGCTGCTGCTGCTGCTACTACATTACAACTTTCTCGCCAGGGTTAGTCTGTCTGGGCCTCCTTAAATTATGCCATGCTCTATTGATAATTTCGCAGCATACTATATTTTTGGATTCTCCGAGATTTTTTTTGCTTCTAGCAACAAGCTTGCCGAACTTTGCCTTTTTTAATCTTTAAATACCGGGGGATCGACGTTTAAAAGGAGGAAATAAATGTGTCCACATAGACCTACTGGCACTCGAAAGCCAACAGCTTTCATTACTTTCATTTCCAAAACAAATTGCCATATTAAGGAAAATAGCTAAACTGGGGCCCGTTGCTCGAAGCCTGGTTAGCGCTAACCGCTGGTTAAGAAGTATCAAAACCTATAGGTTTCCATGGTATTTAACGCTGGTTTAATTAGCGCTAACCATGCTTCGAGCAACCCAGGCCTGCAGAACACCCGGCCACTTATTTGCATATCAATGGCGTGTATAGGCGACTTTCAAAATACCATAATATTTTTTATTTGCCCCCCAAAATGTTTTCAGTATTTCTTTTGGGACTTACAATGCTCCCAAGAGAAAATAAAAACAATGCTTTTGCAAGATTTTGGAGGGAAACGATTAAATTATGTAGACAACAGACAAATTTTCTTTTCTTTAAATGTTACTTCAGGAAATACAGATTGATTGCAATTGATAACTTGAAGATACCTTTGACAAACGGAGGTTTATTGGATTCGAAAGAAAAATACTGTATTGACAAAATTAATCATTGTCACTTGATAGGTTTTCACTTAAACGTGGTAACAGTTCTTTCATAACAACTTGAACGTTTGTGATTTTCCACAATTTTGTTTTAACGACACTCAACTGTAAATCACTGGACAAGTTGCCAACCACAGCAAGGAAAGCCGATATCGTGTCAAAAGTAAAAGAATGAAAAATAATAAAGAGAACAGTCTCTAAAGCCCGTTTTAAACGTCGCATTTTACATGTGCCGAATCGAATGCAAATGAGCGAAAACAATAGATTTTTCTCATCTGCATTTGATTCCAGGGTCGTAACGAGGTATATTTTTTCATAACTGATCCCGTATTTTTGCCCGAAATTTTGATCCCTGGTCCAAAAAACATTGAGAATTTTGATCCCTGATCCGCAAAAATTTGTTAAGTCTGATCCCTGATCCCGATATCACGGGTTGAGATCCCAGATCCCGGAGCTGTGCTCCCAGATCCCACCCCTAAAAAGGCTGTTGATCCCTGATCACGACCCTGTGATTCGGCACATGTAAAATGCGACGTTTAAAACGGGCCTAGGTTTAAAAAAAATCCTCGTTAACAGTGAATTTAAATTTGAAAGCGAAAGCAAGAAGCTATATATATCATGCCCACTAACGGCTAAACTTTACTTTTGGGGCCCAAAACTACTAAGTGATAACTACATGTGCATAACTTACAGAGAAGAGTTAAAATATTTCTTCAGGGTAAAGTTGAAGGTTACCTGCAATCAGGTTTTCATTTTTCTTAGTCATCTCGCCCGTCAGAAATTTGACTGAATAACCCTGGGGTAGCATTATTGCCATGAGAAGGAAGAAGAAGGCTAAGTATTGATTTCACCTTATTTACCTCACAATAGCAGTAAGCAAGTAGAGGCCATTGAGGACAGTTATCAAAGAGGTTTGCTACTGCATGAAGACATGGAGTATCAGGCGCGTAGCGTGGTCATTTTTTCAAGTACGCACAAGTACATATGATCTAGAAACCTAAGTAAACTAAGCGAAAAATATTGCGTTCTTTATTTCTTGTTCGAAATAGTTGTGTTAATACAAGCAAAGAACAAAGCGTCTTGCCCTTATTTTGAGCAAACTTGGCGCAAACAAAACATTGTTTTGGTTGTGCTAGCGTGACTGGAATTGTCAACAACGTTCTCGGAACGTCGCTCCTTTGCAACTTCGCCTTTTTGTTGCACGCTGACCAAACAACACTGCATTGTTTAGTGTAAAAAAAGTCGATGCAAAACTAAGTGAGAACATGGTATGGCGTTTGTTAATTTAGTTTTTAGAATTTAATCAAAGTGGTGTTTTCATAAGGAAATCTTGGTTGCGTACAAGTAAAATGTTAAAAAATAGAAAGAATTGCTTAAAATTTCAAAAATTTCTGTTCAAGTACGCACGTGCGTATTTGCGTATAGGACGCTACGCGCCTGAGTATGGTTTGGTAATGTTGCATTCCTACCAGCCAAACTACCCCTAGTCTCTATCTGACCTGACTAATCCTCACCCCACACTGGCTGCCACTTTTTAGAAGAATTAAGTAGCAGATAACTAAACTAGCACTGCTTAAAAAAGATTAAGCGTTTAGGACGTCTAAAGTACCAGTACGTAGCAATGATATTACACTTTTTACTTGCATTTAAGCAGGTTCCTCAGTTTTTAGTGGTGGTGACGGTCATGTCAGCAGTACCCTGAAAGCAGTTGGTTTCTTTTACGCTTCCCGAAAGAGAAACCACTGCGAGCAACCGTTAGTTTCTTTGAGTGAGCCGCCGTCCAGCGCCAAGGGCGAATAAATTAAATTTGAACCGGTAAAACGAGTTAGTAAACTTGTTTTGGCGCTTGCGCGTGCGTTCTGTTACGTAACTGCTGCGTTTGGGCTAGCCAGCTGTGTAGTGATTTCCCGCGAAATGAGACGAAGTGATGTCAAAGACATCACGTGGGGTGTGACTTACTTCGCACGTGCTTGATGGAAACTCAAACGGTTGCTTGCAGTGGTTTCTCTCCCGGGAAGCGTAGGAGAAACCAACTTCTTGCAGGGTATGTCAGCCGTGAATCACCACCACTTTACTGCCCATGTTATTCAAGTTGCCACAAAAAACTGAAGTACCCGCTTTCATGCTAACTTAATTAACCATCTAGAAAATTTTATCTACAACAGTATACTGCAATATATTTCTAAATTACTAAAGATAACATCCACTGCATTTGCTTTTACAGAAACCAATGGAACATGACCAGCTTTACTCTCTGAGCCACAAGAGGATGAGCTGTATCCACCTGTCTCTTATAAACCAGTCAATGTGTGACCAAGAACCATTTCCAGAAACTGAAAAATAATTTGACAATGTTAAAACCAGTTCTCTCAAAACAGTCAACTATTTACTTATCCCTAGACAGCGAGTAGTTGTCCTTCTTTCCTCACGTCAAGTCAAATCAATTTTGTTTAACTTACAAAGAATATTATGTACATAAAGTTAGAATGATTTTACAATATTGTTTAACAAAAATAGAAGAAGAAGGAAAAGTAAGTTTGATAATATGTTGTCAGGGTGTAGAGTTTGGGACACCTATAAATAGTAGAGAGCCAAGCATAGGGAGCAAAATCGTAAAATTATGCTAATCAAAGGGGAAACAAGGGGGGGTTGGGGTGAGAGAGGAAAATCCCCCGCTGGTTACTTAATTAATTAATAAAAAAAATTCTCTGAATTCTGAAACAAATTGAACACTTCTAATAGGTCTTAATAACACGCCGGCGGCGATGTTGAGTCCCGTGGGATTGAAAACTTTTGTTTTCGCGCACCGGAACTCGTTGCCAAACATTTCAACTCGAGGTTCAGGGTAGGAAATCTATTGTCTATAGCCAATATGGCCGCCGCTCGAATAAGACCCATTCAAGCATTTTCCCCTCTTGTCCAAAGTGAATCTTTTTTCACGTTATGGTTGTTTTTTCCCCACTATGATTAAAAGGTAAAGGTAAAATCACTTTCTTTTTCATCGGTAATTCCGTCAGCTCTGGGCATGATATCAATGGAAAAGGACACAATGTAAGATCACTATGTACTGCAAGGTGGCGCGATCAGGTTGTAGAAGAATCCAGTCAACAATGGTAGTCGTTATGAGGAGTACAGTCACTGCCAGGAGTTAAAAAGACCTGAACAATAATTATTGTTTGTATTACAAGTTCAAACATTCCTTCAATCTGCGAAAAAAAATGACGAGACACCATCACTTAAGAAACATGTCCTCTGTATTCTTGCCTTTTCTCCATTGTGACCTCTCACGCGAAAAAGTACACTAACGACTTCCATGTATGACCGGAATTCCGTATGGACGCCGTGTGACACCCGCGAGGTTTTATTTTTAAGCCGATCTCGCGGCTTGGCTCACTCGTGCTACCGACCTGGTCAGCCGTGTAAAAAAACTGCCCACTCGTTCGCTAGGAAAGTCCACTAGTTTGAACCAGGTAGGCAACCGTGTGATAAATATCAAATACCACTCGTTTGGAGAAGCGTCCACTCGTTCAAACAACATCGTAAAACCAAAAACGAATCCGGTCAGTGTAAAACGCAGACTGCAGACTGCAGACCAGGGGTAAAATGCAGACTGAGGTTATAACGTAACTGTTGAAAAAGCCCAAATCCCTTAGAAATCCTAACCTTAGGCCAAAAACAATATTTAGGCTTAACTGTTAGCATTTCTAATGGGTTTGGGCTTTTTCAACAGTTAAATTATAACCTCAGTCTGCATTTTACCCCCGGTCTGCAGTCTGCAGTCTGCGTTTTACACTGACCGAAAACGAATCATTCTTTGAAAGGACTTGAGATAATTATGCGTCATACGGTGTTTCTTGTTTGATCACTCATCGATCGATCCATTGATTTCGCATCGGAATTTTATGCCTTTTATCTAAATTTATTTATTCTGTTGTGCTTCAAAAAGGTTTTTAGCTATAATCTTCGTCGCGATTGCTTAGGGTTAAAGTAAACATGCCTGATGCTAGTTTTTCAAGTCCTTTTGTACGTGGTGCTCTTTTAATCTGCAGAACCGCGAATAGCTCAAACCATAGAGATGTAAAAGCATATCCTTGCAGATCGGAAGGTTTTGGTATAGAAAGCTGCATCGCGATCTTTCTTTCCTTTTTTCGCCAATGACTTCAATTTTCGTAACAGCTTGGATATTAGGTCATCCCCTTTCCCTTTTTCTTTTCGTTTAGCGTCGAATGCGTTTCCTAATTTTGGGTCGGTCGGTCGAATTGAAAAAAAAAAAAACCTAAAAAAAATATCATAACAATCACGGAATCGGAGGCCTGGTACCCCAGCATCATAGCCGTGGAGCCAGGAAAACAAAAAGACGTGAACCCAAAATCAATATGGCGGACTTGAAGTTGGTGGATATTGTTGCAGAGTGGGAAAAAGAATCAATCACCGAAACTCCTATGCGACATAAAAATGGTTTACAAACGTCGTTACCTTTTTTTTTTTTTTTGAAAATGCCAAACATTTGGGTCGGTCGGACGACGCTAAACGGAGAAAAAAAGGGGATGGCCTTAGCAAGAATCACAAGGTCGCGTTCTGCACGTATCAGTTTCAGGCAATTGTTTATATTCGACAACACGACTTCCTCCGAAAACTGCTGGCAACACGGACCACCTTTCACACCACGAGAGCACCCGCATCCATCTCGTAAAAACCCTTTTACATTGGCGATTATTTCTTCATTTCCAAGCACATCTTGATCGCATTCCGCCATGATAACAGTATGAGTTGAAGTGATTGTTGCGTTAGCCTGTCACATGATTGCTCTCTATTGTGCTCTGCAAATTTCGCAAGAAATGTGGGCTGACTCATGCGTTAATAATGCGAATATAATATTTTGATCTTCCCGTTTTTCCCAAGCGATCTCTCCAGGGTGATGAAAAAAAATATAATCTTTTTCGCAGATGAAAAATAAATGTTTTTCACCTTTAAGCCGTTGGATAAGTTTCAAAAATATGTTCTTTGGAATTTCAATGCTCTAACCTTTCCTGGTTCGCGGCTGTTTTGTATGCTGATTTTGATCAGAGTTAGTAGTAACTCTGTTTTGATCACTTATGACTACCTTGTTAAACAAAATAATTATTTTCACATGAGTATGTAATGTTAGCAGTTTACTGCTGACCTTTACGAGCTTTTGAACTCGTGAAATTATGTGGGCATCCACATATTGACGTTGAAAGGGAATTAAATTTTCTAAATCTCATTGTTGTTCGTAGCCGCGATGCCAAGATGCCCGTTTCATTAGCTACTCGTTGTAGTGTGTCGGTTCTTCTTAGCTCAGTTTTGCGCTTTTCGCTTTTTAAGGTCAGGTCTCGTCCAAACGACTGTAATTTTCTAAGAGCCGTTTGTGTTAACCCGTGAAATCATAGCAACTGAGAAACAAAACGTTGACCCACTCGTGCAAATTTTTTTTCAAGCAGTGTAAAATTTTCGACCACTTGTGTGGAATTTCTGAGAACCCGTCTGGTCGTGCAGTGCCACTCGTTCACTCGACTTTTCAAGCCGCGAGAAACCCGTGAGAGAGCCGTGTGAAAAACCCGTTTCCCAGAAAGTCGTTAGTGTACGTTTTCCCGTGAGAGGTTATCCTGACGTAATTCCTTCCATTGCCAATCAGTGATGCAAAGCACAGTATCACGCATGCATACACTGTAGACAATAGGCTGATTTAGCAACAGAACGGGAACGTCAGTGGCGACGGCGCGCGCAGAAAAAACACCAATAAGAATTCAGAATAGAATACACTCCAATCTTTTCTTCTCTATTCTAAATGCTCATTGGTAGTTTTGCTGCGCGCGACGTCGCCACTGACGTTCCCGTTCTGTTGCTAAATCAGCCTAATATTAGGACGGGGTGGGAAGATGTCTTGACATATGGGTGACTGTGTGCAGTGAAAAAGTGTGTTGTTTGGATCCTTCATGTGCAAAAATGTCGTCAGACTATTGTCGCTCTTCCTACCTGTTCATAGTTGATGGTGACTGTACCATTCTGTTGGTGATCGTGTTTTCTAAAGGCATCTGTTAATGATTTCAGCATAACGCAGCACTGAATGAAGTCATCAAACTTCATGGTGTTAGCATTCAGGCGATCAAATTTTCGTACACACAAATTGCAAAAGTTTGGTGATCTGAAAGGAAGAAAATGTCTTCAAAGTAAATATCCCTTTGTGACAATTCGATAACAGTTCCCCAGCTCATTTCTGTTTTGCTGCTTTTGTCTGGAAATGAAATAACTCAGAAATAACTTACATGTAGCATATATGAAAATAATGACATAAACAATCAACAATTCAGCTTACAATCTGTATCCAAAGGATGTGAATGCTGTTTGCAGTTCATTGGCATCTATTGTTCCTGATCGATCACGATCAAAACTAAACAAGAATATTTTTTCAAAATCAATTTACTAAATTGTTAATATGATTTTTCAGTAGCTGCACTTGGGCTTATGCAGGTAACAATAATATTAAGGAGAATTAAAAAAAAACTAGCAATAAAAGCAGTCTCAGTTGAAAGAAAAAAGGAAAGGAAAGGAAAGGAACTTTATTCCAGTCGTTCTAGCGCTGGAGCACTAATTGGGGACACTGTAAACTGAAATCAACAATTAACGTAAATCAAGTCAAATGTTGGTTTTTGAGGAGAGGGTAAAACCGGTATACCCGGCGGAGAAAAACCTCGGGGTGCACAGTAGAGAACAACAACAACAACAACAACAACTTTATTTGTACCAACAGTAAAGCAATAAACTACAAGATATTACAAAAATAGAAAGGAGTACAGGCTGCCCCAAATAACCATAGGGGCTAATGAAATAGGACAGCCACAAACCAATAAACCAATAAACTCAACCCACATAATGACGCCGAGTCTGGGAATCGAACCCGGGCTACATTGGTGGGAGGCGAGTGCTCTCACCACTACGCCAGCCCTGCACCCCAAGTTGAGATTAAAATAAGTTTATTCATTTTTTGCCAATTTTTACTACACTTCATCAACAGGAGCATACAAATTTCACTCCGACCATGAAAAACTGTGTTGGACAATGTTCACAACTTGCTAAATTTGCCTTTTTTATTACAGACTTAACTGACAAGGACAGAGAAAAACTCTGACCAGGGTGGGAATTGAACCCACAACCTTTGGGTTAGACCACCGCTGCTCTACCAACTTAGCTACAAGGTCAGATGGGAGCAGGCCATGGGAACTGAAGATGTTAAGTCACGGCAATGAACATGTACAAGTACAGGTACATTTAATTCTGGACTCACATGGGGGCTGTTTTCACTAGTGGTAGAGTGAAAATTACCCCTTTTCCTCCTTTTAAAAAGGAGAGAAACTAACACATTTTACTCTGTCTAACACCAGATTTTTTTACTCATTAACATGAGCCTACCCAGTCCCGGGGTGATTTAGGGAATCACAAGGCCTAAAATTACTGTGTTGAAAACGCTGATTTTCTGACATTTGGCAAAGGGGGATCAAGAGAAAATGTCTAAAAATTGCCAAAACATCTACAGCTACTAAAAAATTATGTCCCCTGTAACCCCTTATCTCCAAGGAGTGACAGTTACTACAGCTTTAATACTCTGTCTAATGCCAGATGATTTAAATTGAAAATGGGGACAGATTCAGTGGTGAAAGGTTTAAGAAGGGCTTGACTGACATGTAAATCTCTTGAATCATTTCCAATCAATGTGTTAGTTTGATCTCAAAAATCATTTCATTGTTTATCTAAGATTTCAAATAAACAAACAAGTTATAATGCTTCTTGCCAAAAGCAGCTGGCTTTCAAGATAGCTGCACCCATCTGCATCTTCTGAGGCATTGTTATCAATTCGGTGTCACCAACACAAAAATCGTCAAAGACCCGAGGTACCTACATGTACGTCCGCATATTAACCAGTTGACTTGGAGTTTGAACTAATGCATGTTGCTTGATTAGAAAGCCCTACCTGTCAAAACATTGTTTCCACTGTTGTATGTATTTCCACAAAGCAGAAAATTCATAGATATCAATTGTGCCAGATCTATAAAAGGACAAAACACCACTGGTAAATATTTCATAGTAAAGGTGTGTGTGTAGGTTTCTGATGCACAGTACAGCCAACTTAGACCCCAAGGACGACATAATTACTTCGTTTGAAGGAACAAAGTATAGCATTCAGCTCTTGACTGTTTTTTCAGGTCCCGATTTTCCCACGTACAAGTATGATTTACATATATTTTAATTAAATACCATCATACTACGAAAACCACCGATCTGTGGAACGGGGCCCAAATTATCGAGTCACTGCCCCGCCCACTTTCGTTAAACATTTTGATGAAATTCCTTTCCCACGGGCTTAAGGTGTACAAAACAACCGCAACAATGGAAAAACACATTTTCAAAATTTATCTCTGTTTTCTTTGGCAATCGCAGAAAAACTTCCTACAATGAAACCTGTGGTGGAGTCTCCCCCTTTTCCAATAATGTCTAGTATAATCTTCATTGTCAAGTATTCTCCGGAAACTTTTCCACGAATATAGAGCCTTCCATATGCGCTCAGTTCTGCTGTTACCTCTTAAGAATTTGAACTATTTACAAGCGAAAGTGGGTGGGGCAAAGACATGTAAATTCCCACCCATTCCACAGATTGGTGGTTTTCGTAGTAGAAACTTGTAAAGCATCTGTTTACTGGTTTTGTTTGGAATCTGTTCAATGTCGTTAAAAAAAGTTTAAATGTGAACAACTATTCTACCCTTGCATTTAACCCTATGGTTGGGACACCGAATGTGGACTTTGGACTTTGGACTACGGAACTTAAAACTTGACATGAAACACAGGTAGGAGATAACGACGGCATGCACAAACTCACGGCAACAAGAAGGATATGAATCAAGTATGCATTGGTGGTAGCGTAATTTGCCAGTTGGTCATCTAGCGTAAAGGTGTTAACCCTACCCAAACCGGTACTTTCCTAGTGGTCATGTCATTGGCTCATTGATAATACCACACCCTAGATTCTTCATAGTTCCATGATCTTTCTTCAAACTCATAGAAAAATGGGATATCGCACAGGTTCAAAATTACATGTAGGAGAGGGAGTGGTACTTACTGATCTTTGTCAAACATGCCAACCATTAATCGACAAGTTTCAGGATTGAACTGTGACCAGTTGTTGTTGAAGAGGGCTTGCCGTAACTCCTCAGCAGTAATTTTACCACTCTTATCTTGATCCACTGTCTGCAAAACCAAACCTCTCTTATTACCATTATTTGCAATACTAGTATAATTAGTTATATTACTTCTAGATGTAGCTTTAATTCAACAAAGCCCCCTCCAAATTCCAGTGATGTCAAATTCCATTATCACAGCAAATACATTGTAAACATGCCATACTGATACCATTCCCTAATATTCGCTAATATTCCCTAGTAAATAGACAATGGCCTTTCACATTAAGAGAGTGCATTTTTTGTGGTAGTTAAGGGAAAGGTTGATTACCACAGCCCACCTGTGAAAAGCCTCACTTAAGAAAATCATGGTTGATGGGAGCTCAATTTTAGCTCAATTGCTGACCAATGAAAATTTTCCCAAACATTTCAAAAAAGACTTTTCTTCAACCTTTAAGCCTAAAGTTATATTGTGAAATAATTTTCCGCCTCGTATGCTATCATTGGCTTCCATACAGCTAGGCCCTGGGCCAGTTTATGTAAACATGATAGTCTCTTAGGTAGGGTTTTCATCTGAGGCCTGAGGACAATGTTTCAACTGGTTGTTTACCATTTCACATCTGGTACTTTGACCCTAAATATTTGTAGATTTGTTGGATTCTTTTTTTCCTCTTATTTTTCTTTGGACTTGGGTATGCCAGGAACCCACAGGCTGAAGAAACACGAGACAATCATGCTCAACAAACCCTTCAATGACTAATGAAAGTGGGCTGGAAATTGTTTCCTCACCTGAAACCACTCCCAAAGCACAGGATCTATCCCTGGAGGAGGGGCAGGACGACTCCCCCACCCACCTGGGTAACCAGGAGGGGGGTACTGAGATCGAGGAGGAGGAGGTCCATAAGGATTCTGTTGTTGTTGTTGTTGCCCATAATTATACTGCCCAGCCTGCAAGGATAAAGGCAAAACACGTTTTGCAAAGAGAATCATGTTTCCACATTTTCGTTAATCAGCATTTGTACATGTGTTACAGTTCATTGCTCCTAATATCTGTGATGTTGGAATTATTACGTCTTACACTGTTCTGATAGGCTCAGATAATGTGCTCTGTTGCTGAGTAAAATTTCATGCTCCATTCACCTTTATCACTCGGCAGCCATTTTGGAGTCCGTGGGGAATAAAGGCTTTGTCTTTGCATTGTCCTTGCACATCTAGCCTCACAGTGAATGAGAGGTTACAGACATGCAAAATCTCTTGTTTGAACATTGAGTGATAAGAGTCTCACTATTAGCTCAATCAGTTTTGTTTGAAGAGCAAGAGGTAGATTCACATCAAAACGAATTCATCATGTCCACAAAACATAAGCAATCCATTCTTTTCATAAAAGATAAACAGTCAATTATTATTAGAAAAGAAGGAAAAAACCAATCGGTGCCAGCAAGCAGCACATCTCTGCTATCCGCAAAAACAAGGATAAACTCATAAAGTTCACTGACAACTTGGAAAGCGATGAAGAACTAAAACGAAAATCATTGAAAGTGGCACACAATGAACAGCTTAATAAAGTCCACTACGCATTCAGCAAAGATCAGCTGGGAGTCCTATTTATGCCCCCCTTCTTCAAGAAGTTTTCCCAACAACGATTTGTAATATTATTGTGTTTTATTCCTGCGTTATTAAATGTTTCTCTTCTCTAACTTATTCAGTCTTGTTTTTGGTTCATCAACATTCATATTTTCGATTACCTTGACCATAATAATATTATTTTGAGCTTTGCTTTGGGTCTACACAACCTGTCACAAATATTTATTGCAATTAATGCCACTGAACTCATAGCTGCCGAGCTTAGGAGGCAGCAATTCTAATCGTATTCATTTGAGATGCATGCACAGATTTCTGGATTTCTGGATGTCTGCGTTGGCAGTGCCCACACTATCAAGGGCAACTTTGCTGCGCATGGCATGTCCTCTGTCATCAGCATTCCACTAACAAGTGATAACTACTAGACAAGTTTCAACAGTAAGCAGAAAAATGTATGATCTTTGATTTTGATTGGTGAGAAGACAGCTGCCATAATTAATTATGTCACCAGTCATACTTTCTTTTTAATACAAAAAATAATAGATCTTACTGGGTATTATATTCTTTTTTATTCATTCTAAATAATTCATAAGTTTGTTAACATTATTTTTTTAAAATTTTATTGACCTACATGACAAACAAAGTATGTTTGTATGTATGTATGTATGTACATGTATGTGAATCTGTTCAGTATTATTAATTAAAAGAATCTAAAGAAGACATTCAAATAGGGAAGATATCTGTTTACAAACATTACTTTTGTTCTTCAAATTTGCCAACCACAGTCATGAACAAAAGACCTTTAAGTTTTGTTTCGACAGCCAATGGGGCTCTGGTCAGCACATTAGGGAGCTCACACAAGGACGACGATGACGGCCACGAGAACGCCATAAAACAATGAATTTAATGAGCAAAAACAATACCTCTGCACACCCTGCATGTGCGTTTTGCATTTTGGTACATTTCTTTGCCGTCCTCGTCCTGACAACAACGTGAATTGACCAAATTTGAGGTTGTGAAGAGGACGTGAGAACCTGAAAAAACATTTTAAATTTTTCCCAAACAACCACACCGTTCATGCCAATTTTATTCCTGCAATGTTGATACACACTTTCCATTCTGAACGACTTGGAGCTATAACGAAATTATTACAATAACAGAAAATAATATTTTTAGACAACGTTCTAGTTGGCAGCGTTGTCGTCCTTGCGTAAGAGTAATGGTAAGGGAGCTTTACCAACAACAAAGGCGACGGCAACAAGAACGTCACAAATTTGCATACAATGTATTTAGTGGGCAAAAACAATGGCTTTGCACGCCCTACACGTGTTTTTCATTTTTGTCCATTTCTTTGCCGTCATCAGCAAAACAACAACGTGAAATAGCCAAATTTGAGGTTTTATGGAGCACGTCAGCACCTGGAGATAAATTTTCATTTTCTCCCCTAAATTAAGCGTGACTATTAGCGGTTTCATTGTTGAGGGACTACCAAACTATTGTCATGTTAAAAAGCCTGGAACAGTCGAAAGTGATTACAATAACGCAAATTTATATTTTGAGATGACATTCTTGTTGCCGTTCCTGTCGCTAAAGGTCCCTCATGACAATGGGCGACATCAACGGCATCTTGCTTACAATGTGGTTATGGCAAAAGTTTTCAAGCTAAACATGCCAGGCTGATATGCATGACCTTCTGGCCATTTTCACTGTTAACAGACAATCGTTTTCTACCTAGCCTGCGAGCAAGCCTTTCAAGCCTCGAGCCACTTGAGAGGCTCGTGAGAAGGCTATTTTAAAGCAAGCAGTCAATGGTGATGCATCTATCGATGTTAAGCCCGAGGGGGGGACCCCAGGCGTATGTGGGGTATTTGACCATTATTGCCTTCCCTACCCTCAGGAATTTGACTAAGAAACTGGGCCCCAGGGTGGGGATGTTTGCATATTTTGCGTGGAGTCACATCATCCCATGTGCTGGTCTGTGCGCCGGCCATCTTGGAATTAAAGTAGCGTGGCTAAAGCCCTGAAAGACAGCTGTTTTAATAGAGGTAAGCACTTGTTTTTATATTTATACAAAAACACTACTTCTCACTACTCCTTTTCAATATAAATTGATGGAACACCTTACTTTGTGGGGATTGTGTGGATTGTTGATAATATCGACTCGCTTTTCATCAAAGAATCAAGCGTTGGAATTCCTTTAAATATTTTCTATCCATTGACTAGGAGAATGACTCTCTTAAAGATTACGAGCACCTGGAGAACAGGGATAATAATTATTACTCCCCCCAAGGTGGGGATATTTGATCTGATTTGACCAAATTTTGGGGCCCCACAGTGGGGATTTTGACCAAAATTTCTTCTGAAAAGTAAAATGCCCCATATATGCCCGGGGTCCCCCCCCTCGGGTTTAACATTGATAGATGCATAACGTATAAGCGCGAAACATTGAGTCGACTTCATAACATTAGGGAGCTTTAGCAACGACGACGGAAACGGCAATGAGAACGTCATCTCAAAACATAAATTCTCATTGTTTCAATCACTTCACGACTATTCCATGCTTTTTAATATGACAAAGGTATAACAGTCCCTCAGGAATGAAAACGTTATAAGTGGCGCATAATTTAGGGGAGAAAATGAAAAATTATTTCCAAGTGTTGACGTCCTCCAT
Organism: Montipora capitata; assembly: GCA_949126865.1. Taxonomy (NCBI): domain Eukaryota; kingdom Metazoa; phylum Cnidaria; class Anthozoa; order Scleractinia; family Acroporidae; genus Montipora; species Montipora capitata. The sequence continues at coordinate 14,985,891 of OX421452.1, forward strand.
AAAACCTAAAATTTGACTATTTCACGTTGTTGTTTTGCTGACTACGGCAAAGAAATGGCCAAAATGAAAAACGCACGTGCAGAGCGTGCAAAGCTATTGTTTTTTCCCAGTAAATATGCAAATTTGTGGCGTTCTCGTTGCCGTCGCCGTTGTCGTTGCTAAAGCTCCCTACTATTTTTTCATGACCTAATCTCAACATTTTTCATTGATTTGAATCGGCAAGATCTCACACAGATATGGAAAAACGCCACGAAGTAAGAGAAACTAGTAAAGGTGAAGAATTCGCCAAACAAGCTGTCTCGAATCCAGAAAATATCTTCCTTTGATTGAGTTGCCTAATAATTTCTGCTTGTTTGAGTCACGCTTCAAATATCACACTTTTAAGATTTAAGGTCAATCCTTGGGCTAAACCAATACTTTCAATGTTAAATTCATACTTACGTAAGCTGGGTTATATCCCGGTGGATGTCCTGAAGGCTGATTCCAAGCCATAAGACCTACTGAAAGCGGAAAAAATTGAATTAATCTTCGTGAGTGATTGAACTGCAGTGCACGACTAAATTGCCTTTGAGGGAGGGGTGAGAAGGTAACATCCATGGGGACAGTTTTAACTGTTTTAAGGTTCGTGGATACATCTTATGTTATTAAAATTAATTAAAACCGCTCAATAGTAAAGAAATGTGAACTTTGAGTTATAAATGATAACATATGACCCTTATCATCGAAATGAAATGAGCTTGTCATCCGTCAAATTATCTCTTCCCCGGAAAGTCCAGTTCTTTACTAGTGTCCAGTTTATCACGTTTCTTGTGCCTGGCCTCAATGGAGAGAGCAGAGATGAAGCGATGTAGTCCAAAATATATCGAACACAAAATTAGACCGTTTTAAATGATAGGATTAGCGATGGAGCAGAAAGATATGTTTTACAACAAGGCGGAGTACATAGAAACCGTAAGTCTGAGAAGTTGACGTGGCAGCTCAACAATATGGCTAATCAAAATTTGAGCGTGTGTACATGTGTCAACAGAATGAAATTCTAATCTGGTTTCTTTCATCGTTGACGACCTAGGCATCTGGAAATAAAGTGAGCCGCCAGTCTGTTTTGTGTGGAAGCCAAAACATAGTCTTAAACGGAAAGGTTGGTCTACCAAACTCGTCTTACTAATAAGTGTTGCCTTCATTTATGCGAGTGATGAATTTACATCTGTGTTTGTTGATCAAGTAGATTTATTGGTTCATCCTTTGCCGTGTTCTTTTGAAGTGTTAATCGAGTGCTTTGTTTTCGCCACCTTCCATTAACGTTAGGACGTGTGGTGAATGCAGCAGTTTTTGAGGTGATGGCTGCGTCAATGTTTCATTTTTATGATCTGACCCATTGTTCCATGTTTTGACAATGATTAAGTAGTTTTTTGGATAGTTTTCCAGTTAGATATTATGAAACTATTGAAACGATTGCTTTTTGTAAATCATTTAATCCATTCCCTCCTGAAAGTAAGATTAAAAGATTTTACTGTCTAATTCCAGACAATAATAATTGGGCCACTCTAGGGGTGATGGGTTATAGTTTGATAAGATTATTATCTATTATAATATTTTAAGATGGGTTTGATAAGATTATTTTGATAAATTTTGTTCACAGTTTTGGTTATTTTTGCTGTTTCAGACCATCATTCAATCTGATTGCATTCTCCGTGGTGATTTAGCAAACGTGAGAATTGGACGACAGTGTGTGATTAGCAAAAGAAGTGTGATTCGGCCTCCATTTAAGAAATTTAGCAAAGGGTTTGTACATTAAAATACTACATGTAATGATACATGTTTGCTCATGTGACCAGCAGCCACATTTGGATGCTAAAAGAAAAGGAAGAATTTGCATAAAAATAGAGTTCAATTCCCCCAAAAAATTTCACTCTTTTAACATGGCCGCCGTGACGACATGTGAAAACACTCTACTATGTAATCAATGTTTGTATACGTAATCACATGATTTTGAGTGCAGTTTGGAATAAATGAGCAGGGGTTTCAATAACTTCTGAAATAGCCGTCCATGATAGCCCATTGAAGTTGGCAGTTTGACAAGTTTATGACAGCATTTGTACTGAAAATCAAGGCAAAGTAGCCGGCGGTGAGAGCCAAAGCAGGCGGCGGTATACCGCCGGTAACCGGCTTCTATTGAAACCCCTGAATGATTGCCAGGGCATTTTTTCAAAGGTGAACAAATTGTTCTTTGAAAAAAAAAAGCCATTGACTCAGGTGCTCTGGGATGTCCCCAGTTGAAAAGTAAAATCGTCTGCATTAGACAAGAGTAAAATCTGTTAAGTCTCACTCCCAGAGGTCAATGGGTTAAGAATGCTTATTTATTCCAAATTTCATGAGAAAAATCATTTGATTACTAACTTCTTACTAACCGAGCGCGAGGGCGGTACTGGGGAATATTGACCCGAGGTGGTGGCAGTGCGCTCGGCCCGTACAAAAAAACGACCGAGGGCCAATATTCCCCAGTACAGCTCGAACTAGCTCAGTTAGTAAGTAGTTTATTATATGGTTTTTTAATTAACTTTTGCTTTGCTTTTGCAAGCCAGTAATCAGCCCGTGGGCATTACGGGAGAATAATGCCCTACAATTCAGTCACAATTAGCCAATCAGAGCACACGTTATATCGGCTACAAACACAAGCCATATGATAATGATTAATTAATAATAGACATCCAAAAATATTGAGAAAGCCTGTCGTAATAAAGCAGAAGCAATGCATGTGCATCATGTATTGATTACATGATTACAATGGATTGTAATCCATTAAGATTACAATGTACAATGAATGTCATCCAGGGCTAGCATTTGATTGGCTACCTCTGGCTTTGTTTGGTCATTGACCAATTAGAACTGGTTTGTTACCTCAAATTGCACTGAATTACCTCTTCTTCTGCACTGTCTTACCTGAAAACTGCATGTCTCTTAGCCAATCCGAATGGAGACATTTTTTCACAAGTATACTATTAGGTGTGTGCAAAGGCCTTTTTCTAGAGCATTAACACTATATTGTATGGATAAAACAGTTAATACTAAGAAAGGAAAGGAAAGGAAAGGAGCTTTATTTAAGTGTCCAGAGTACCAATTAGGGACACTGTAAACTTACATGTAAATGAACAAATTGACACAAATCATATCAAATGTTGGTTTTTGAGGAGACAGTGCGACCCAGTGGTCAGGACACTTAGCTTGAGATCCAGAGATCCGACACGCTTTGACCACTAGTTGAATTTGATTGTTGTAGTCCCTGGTTCAACTTCTCATGCAGCTTCACTTGTAAATAGCCAACTGGTTTGCCTTTGGCCATTTGGGGTTCTTTTAAAAAAGTTGTTGTTGTTCACTGGCCCTGAAAAGCCCCTATGGGGAGAGGTCAATTAAGTATGATATTATTATTATTATTATTATTATTATTATTATTATTATTATTATTATTATTATTATTATTATTATTATTATTATTATTATTATTGTTGTTGTTGTTGTTGAGAAGGGAAAACCAGACTACTCGGAGAAAAATCCTCTTGGAGCAGACTAGAGAACCAACTAACACATCTTCTATTCAGGGCTCAAAATAGCTGCCTGCCAATGGCCAAATGTCAGTCCAAAGTTAAGGTTTGGCAGGCAAAAACAATGATGAACTGTTAAATCAGATAATAAATTTACTGCAAATCTCTCACGTTGGTTTTTTGTGAGTTTTGTTAGTATTCTTTTATCCATTAACCTTAATTGTTCCAATTAAAAATAATAGATTCTCGACCCACAGTTTCAGCAATGTCACGATATCCATTGTAAATGTCTCGATTGGACAGTAGTTTTCTCATGAAATCAGCATTGAGTTGTGTTCATACTAAGCAGGGAAATGATTCAAATAAAATGCATGACTAAGAACCTGTGATGTTGTTAATTAAATGGTTGTTAAATTAAAATACTCTCAGGCTCATACATTGACTCAGGAGTCTGAATATCTTATCTTTGTTTTGTAATATGTCTTGTATATTTCATGTGACAGGTCAAAAAATAAAATGGCAGGTGAAATTTTTTTTCCTATTTCGAGCCATGCTATTTCTTATAGAGCGAATTTCAATCGAGTGTCGTAAAACCAAAACCAAAGTAATTACTTTGGCCAATCAAAAAGGATTGAGACAATCCGGCAAACCAATCAAAACTCTAAGTAATTACACATAGCCGACACAAAGCGTGGAAAAATGTGTACGCGTGAGCCACGATTGGTTTTGGTTTCACTTCTGATTGGTTGAAAAAATGGCGCGAGAACTTTAAACCAATCACTGAGCGAAGTAATCATAAACCAAAGTAATTATCTAATTATTTTCGACACTCAAAGTTCTGAAAACCGCTCTAATTCCTTTGATTAGTATCATCATTGCTTACATGCCGTTGAAATGAAGGTCTTCCCAGATGGGGCATGGCAAAGGGTGCATCTTAAGCCTCTTTTAGTACCACCATCAAAGCTGAAGTAAACTACGGTACAGCTACAACAGTCTGTGCTGATGTGGATGTAGAGGTGTTAACCCATTAACTCCTAAAGCGGCCCCACTGACGAGTAAAATCATCTGCCGTTAGACAGAGTAAAATCTATTTAGTCTCACTCCTAGGAGGCAATGGGTTAGTTACTGCACCTTTCTCAAATAATGTTATGCCAATTCTGTCAATGGTTTCCCTATCTACAGCCACAAATATGATTGCAATGACAGTCAGAAGGTCATTAAAATGGCAATCAAAATCAGTCAGGAATAATGCAGAATATTACCTTAAACTGCCAGCCTCCATTACAAATTATATGGATGGCAGTGGAAAACAAACCATTCATTGAAATTTGACTTTTAGAATCTGCAAGCTAGTGACATTGAAATGAACTCAGCCCTTCTTTCAATAATTTAGTTGGTTATCAGTGTATATTAAATGGATGGTTATGTTTTATTGAAGGCATGGGATTGCAGAAAACTCCCTTCCATCTCATTTAATACACACACATGTATACCACAAGAGACCTCATTGTATTGTGCCTTGTTCCTCTAAAATGTTCATGAATGTTCTGCAATCCTACATGTACGCCTTGCTCTGTGTTTCTTTCATCAAAGGGGCTCGTGTCTGGGTCATCAGAATGTGCCTCCTAAATGAACAGGCAGACAGTTCCATATATGAGCTGTGTACCAGTAGTGATATCAGTATAGCGATACCTCCTAAGGCACCCAGCCAACAGAGCTGTCATTATATTACTTTAATTTGACTGATAAAGTAGTGCCTTTTGCCAACAGCTCCAGCAAGAAACCTGAACAGATTGCTTGATTTATTTGCTTTGATTTAAAGAAAGGCCAGTGAAAAAAGAGGAGCCTTTACAATTTCATTATTATGGTTCTGTTTTATTTGTTATTTCTTTGCAGAGTAGCGTTCTTTCCACTGCATATTGGAGATCATGTCATCATTGAGGAGGACTGTGTTGTCAATGCTGCCCAAGTTGGATCTTTTGTCCACATTGGAAAGAACTGTGTCATTGTAAGTGATAATGAAACAATGATGACAAGTTGTGGTAATGGCTGAATAAGATTTGCCAAAATGTCATTGTGGAGAAACAAGTTTTGACAGTTTCCTAATTCAATTTTTAGACGTGTCCCGCAATTCAAATTTAATAGCAGGGTCGTAACAAGGTATATTTTTTCGTAACTCATCCCATATTTTTACCCAAAATTTTTATCCCTGATCCAAAAAATAATGAGAATTTTGATCCCTGAACCCGCAAAATTTGATCCCTGATTCCATGAAAAATACTGCTGATCCCGATCCCACGCGTTGCGATTCCAGATCCCCAGCGTTGCGATTCCAGATCCCCAGCGTTGTGATCCCTGATCCCGGGCCTTTTCAGGCCTTTGATCCCTGATCCCGTATACCTCGTTACGACCCTGTAATAGGTTAATTTGGTTTTATCAACGGAGTTGATAATGTAAATTGGCCACCGTAGAGAGATTCTAAAAGCTTCTTGTTCCAGATTCTTGCGACTTTCCGTCGTACCTTGATGTAGGGAAAGGCCGCAGATAGCCATGTGTTGTTGGAGTGGTTAAGGGAGATTAAAATGACGAGCGACTGGCTTAGACTTGTTTTCTCAAATTCTCACGGGTGAGTTTAGAGTGGACCTAGCTGTTGTTAACCGTTTTTCAAGCGAGTAAAATTATCTGGTGTTAGGCAGGGGAAAATCTGGAAGTGTTGCTGCTGGATAGAAAGAGTTATTAGCAAATTTAGAATGATATTGAACCCTGAAGAGCCTTTGAGTCATGCAGGAAAATCAGTGTAGGAAACATGGGCTATTGACTTCTTCCTTGTAATTTTACTGTAGTTGTTTGAATTAAACTTTTTGTTCTTGCTGTTAATTATATTTTGTAAGGGTCGGCGAAGTGTTCTTAAAGACTGCTGCGCCATAGCAGATAATACGGTTCTTCCTCCCGAGACAGTTGTTCCACCATTCACAATGTATTCTGGATCTCCTGGTATGTTACCTTCACAAACAATATTTTGTGAAAACTAAGCCACAGCTACATCAGCAAATTCTTGCTCACACAGCATGAAAAGAGTGTGACTCGCCAAGCCACCTATGAACTTATGGCACGACCGTTGATAACTGAAAAAATGCAAGTGTTCAGAGTTGATGTTGGCAGAAGTCTTGAGTTTGTGACTGGTTAATAATTACAGTCACTTGTACACGAAATTATCTCGTTTTGGTCATGAGGACACCCCAACATACTTTCCGGCAAGCTTGATTCCGAAGTTTTAATTACTCGTGTACATTTTTGTATTTTTTAATTTCCAGGTGTCTTCACTTCAGAATTACCCGAGTGTATGCAGGAATTAATGACAGAACGAACAAAAGACTACTATCAGCATTTTCTTCCAATTAAAGATGACAAATAATGTACTGATTTTATTATAGTAGGCAACTTGTTTTCAATTGGTTCAGACTGGGATAGACTTGGTGGCTTTATAGCTTTGGACATGCTTGTAAAAAGAGCTGAAACCCGTTCAATAGAAGGCTCCTTTGTACAGCTGTAGTGCTTGATGAAAATCTTTCTTGAAAGGGAATTAAGCTGTTTTCAGTTGAGAGTCGATAGAGTCCACTTTCGACTCTCAACTGAAAACGAGGCAAAAGTACAAGCAGGTGGTGGTAAGCGCGGGAAAACGTATGCAAGTGACGCAGTGACTAGTTAAAGCCTGGTTCACACGTACGAGGCAAACGCAAATGCGGCTGTCGCCTCGTGTGCCACTTTTTTGTTCTTACCACATTTTGACGTCATCTGTGATCAATTACTGAACAGACGCACGGCAACATGGAATCTGATTCGTGATTGGCTTAAAAATCTCGCACCTTTTTTCTTAGTCAATTATTGCGTTCCTTGCATGCGTTTTTCCGCGCTTACCACCACCTGCTTGTACTCTTGCCTCGTTTGTGATAAGTAACGGACGTAGACAAAACGCTCGGTCTGGCCGGCACTTGAGTGAAAACATATTTGAATGCTCGTGCTGACATTTAAATTATTAAGGTTAAACCACAGTTTATTTCTTCGTGACACATTTTAATAATACATTGTAGATGTTTGAACTAGAACGTTAATCATTCTCCAGTTTTCGGTTGGTAAAACACGGACACTTTAAATCAAACCTAAGCCCGCTCCCCTTTCGCTGTTTTGGAGACCTGGTGCTCAGACGAGGCCCAATTCTGTAGAATCTACATTTGGTGTAGGATGATAGAGCGGTTTTCAAATGAATGTTGTAAAACCAAAGTAATTACTTTCACCAATCAAAAAGGACGGAGACAATCCAGTAAACCAATCAAAACTCGAAGTAATTACACGTCGCCGACACAAAGCGCGGGAAAATGTGCACGCGCCAGCCACGATTGGTTTCGGTTTCACTTCTGATGGGGTTGAAAAAGTGGCGCGGGAACTTTGAACCAATCACTGAGTGAAGTAATGCAAAACCAACGTAATTCGCTAATTACTTTCGACACTCAATTGAAAACCGCTCTAAATAGGTGGTTTTTCACCTTACGTCATCTCCGCCATGTTGGTGGAGGAAAAAGCTCTCATTAGCTCCTTTTGTTCGTCCACAAGCAATTGTACATTGCAGCATTCTTATCTGGGGATTGGTTGTCAGTGTGTTTAATCATAGTTAATCGAGGGGAATGGTTTTGAAGCCCAGCAAACATCAAAGGAGCAAACAAAGTTGCCAAGATGTAGGTTGGAAAGTCCACTGCCGTGCACAATCTTTTGTTTTGCCTTCATACACTATGCATGCATTACGTAACCACCACGTTTCTATTGGTTAGTCCCTCAGTAAGGAGTAAACAACTATTGTGTTTTGTGCACGGTCAAGGCCAAAAAAGAGAACAAAAACATACAACAAAGAGATTTGTCGGGTTTCATAACCATTGCCCTCTATTGCAAATTGTTTAATTAAATGATTGGTTGCTTCATTTCGATATACTTCTAGCAAAAGGCGAGGCATCATCGTTATAGGCAGGAAAAATCTATTCTCTCATTGAACCCGCTAGAGATCATCTAAAGGTACATGAAGGAAACATTAGTCGTTCCTTTACGTTTGAGTCAATGCACTATGTGTCACTAGGGAAATTATTACGATTCAATAGGTATTGGACCATCCAATCTTCATTGCCAAGCCTCTCTCATGTAAATCACATTTTTTACTGTTGACACCTTTAGTTGGCGCTTAGCACTTCCTGTGTTCCATATTTTCAAAATCGTACATTTCGGACTGACTAGAAATCTAAGTAGACGTGAATATTTTAGGGGTATTCCAGCCTTGTCATGAAATAGCGAATGTAGCAAATAAACGATAGTCAACTACGGGATCATCTGTGAGTGTGCAATTGAAAATCCTGGATCTGTTCATCGGTGTCACGAAAGAATAAAAGCCGTCCCCACCATGTCGAGCCACCACAGGGAGCCCACACGAACTGTTTGTGTAACGGTTTGTACTTTTATAATAAATGTATTGGATTCACCGTTTGCTTCTTCAGAAGCGATATATCGATAAATATGTGCATGGACCATGCAACGCTAAGTAAACGTTGTATTACCTTACCTGGGAGGCGAACTGTCATTCTTTTGCCTCACAAGTGGTATTCTGAGCGTCTTTGAATATTTTGAAGGGCCCCAGCGCTGGGGAGACTTTTCCCCTAAAAATCGCATCGCTTCGCTTTCAAATTTCGTCCCGAGCGGTCGAAATGCGTAACAAGATTCACGTGTGCCAACCTCCAACCGTCCTGCTGATTGCCTCTTTCTGATTGGACGCCGTTTGAGGCTGGCACAAATCTTGGGAAGAAGCGTAAATCTTTCGGCCCCATTCTCCTGCGAAATTTGAAAGCGAAGCGATGCTATTTTCTGGGGAAAGGTATCCCAACGCTGTAGCCGTTCAAAAATTACCTTACCCCCTTGTCCTTCCATAATTAAGACACGCTGATCAGTGAACTCGAAATCTTCGCTCAAAATACCACTTCTGAGGCAAAAGAACGACAGTACACCGAGGTTACCGCAGGTAGTGTAGTAAAACGGTTATTTAGCATTGGTCCATGCACATTTTTATCGATATATCGCTACAGAAGAAGCAAACGGTGAATCCAATACATTTATTATAAAATTACAAACGGTTGCAGAAACAGATGTGTTGGTTCCCTGTGTTTACATTTTCACATAACCGTCCCCATGTAGGTGGACGAAAACAAAAGATCTCTCATTAGCTCTTTTTGTTCGTCCATCAGCAATCGTACATTACATCATTCTTATCTGTGTCTCTGGAGATTGGTTACAAACCCATCTACAGTCGCATTTAAGCTTCGCAAGACACTGTGTGAGGCGGTGCTGTCGGCCCCAGGGCCACCAGTCTCTTTCGCCGTGTTGTTTCCTCACTCCACATTCTCTCTCCACCCTGGCATGACTATTCCGGGGGGTGAGGGGTGAAGGGGGTGGCGGTAGAGGGTGAAGGGGGTGAAAACTGAAACAACCCAAACCTTAACAAAAATGCTAAAACCTTAGGTCTAAACAATATGTTTTAGATAATGTTTAGGCCTAAGGTTAGCATTTTTGTAAACGTTTGTGTTGTTTCAGTTTCACCCCCTTCACCCCTCACCCCCGAAATAGTCGTGCCGCTCCACCCAGGTGTCCAAATGGACAACGTGATCTCTTCTCTAAATTGACGATTATCGTTAATTCGTAAATTGCTTTGAACTTGATATTATCGTTAATTTTTGGACACTGTGTCCCAGGACTTGTGGTATCCGAGAAAATAAGGAAATAAGAAAGAATCATATCCATGGATTGGATTCGAATCCGGAGTTTCTACTCTATAGGAACCGCTTCTTTCCGCTTCACCACAAGACACCGCATTCTCAAAATTACAAATTTGTTTAACTCTTTCATAGAATATCAATGCTGTAGAGTAATTAGGCCCAAGCTAGATTAATAATTTAGGCCTAAGCTTTGATTGTAAAATTTTAATTTTTATCTTTGTCGTGAAGTTTGGACACCGATCTTTTTGCAGTGTTTATTAGTGTTTGTTGCCGATAATACAGTATTATCAAATAGTGTTTCAAATATGGTGTCTGAGCAGCTAGCGGTGTGGTGGTCAAGTGGTTAGGTGACGGGTTAATAATGAACCTTCCTAGGTTCGAGCCCTATGTCCATACAGTTGGCTTTTTTTATTTTTATATATTATACCATTTCCCATAATCCATATCAAGCTTTCTGTCTTCAAAATTAATGATAATAGTAAATTCAGAGCAAATTACGAATTAACGATAGTCGTCAATTCAAGGTAGAGAATGGGTTGAAATGGATGGGACATGATACTTGGAGAAAACCGTGGCATGGACTAGCATCCCTTCTATAGGGTGTTGGAATGCTAGCTGTGCTACGTAAAACCGGTGTAAGCGCTGCTTGTATTTCCCTCGCCTACCTTATCGACGCAGCACTCAACGATCTTCATGACGATCTTCATAACGGTGCCTGGTTTCAGCTCCACCTATGGCAAAAACTCTATTGCTAATCTATGGAAAAAACTCTATTGCTCATAGAGGCCCTGTACTATGGAATATTTTAATTTCTAAGGAAAAGAGTTTTTCTAATACAAGTTATAAAATCACAAGTAACTGAAGAGAGAAGCACACAGAGCATTTTTTTTAGCTATAAAATCCTGAAGAGGGAAAATCCGTTCAATGAACATTTTTAAAGAGTTAACTTTTAAAGAGACCTCTACAACAACCACAAATTTTAAACGTAAAGATTTCAGTAGGCCATTTCCGAGTTCATGTCTGCCTCCTCTTCAAAGCGAGTCTAAGTGCGAAGTTTTTGTTATGGCAATTAGTCATACTTTACATATGAATGAAAAATAATTTTCATAACAAAAACTTCGCACTTAGACTCGCTTTGAAGAGGAGGCAGACTTGAACTCGGAAATGGCCTATTATTTTTAGGGGATTTTAGAGTTTTTTAACGTTGTATATATATAGTTAAGTCATAGTTTTTTAATAAATTAACTTAAGATAGTTTGATTTTGTTACTATATTTTGTTCTTAGGTTTAGTATTTATGCACGACCCCATAAGCCGCATAGCTTTTTTTATCATCGTGCTAAAATAAAGGCTGTCTCTCTATTCTCGGTTTTCACATGACGTCACGGCGGCCATGTTGGAGCCCCTAAACAAAGAAACGGCGGCCATGTTGGAGCCCCGACCAAATCCTCTGGGAATTTATCTCTACTATTATGCAAAAGTTTTCTTTGTTTTCGTTGAGAAAACATGGCTGTTGATCACGTGAGTGAAAACCAACAGACGGGGTTGATATCGTAGGTGGGGGGCCTCCTATCGTATGAAGGTCAGACTTTTACATTGATGATCTGATATGGAGGGGAGTACGTCAGTGCTTTATATCGCTTATCGGGGTCTTATTTAGTGGGCTAGTGCCTGTTAGTGTTAGTGAGTGCCCTGATCTGGGGGGCTTGATATTGTCGCCAACGTTCCAAACTACTCCACCCACCGCGCATTTCATCCCGCGGGCTCATGTTACTTTTCAGCATGGCGAGCGTCACGGACTCCAATATCGGTGTGCGTGAATATACTCGTGAATATTCGACTGATGTATCTCTGTACGAGAAAGGAAGGCCCGATTACACAAAAGAATCCGTAGAATTTCTGCTTTGTCGTGTAGGTGTATTACCCTCTCTCGGTAAAGAGCCAACAAAACTTCTCGAAATTGCTGCCGGAACTGGAAAATTTACTCGCGCAATGGTTGAAGTGTTGACATCGAGAAAAGCCAATGTGGAAATAATCGCTAGCGATCGTCTACTCGCAATGTGTGAGGTGCTACGACGCTTTCTTCCTGAAACTGAAATACGCCAATTGCCAGCAGATAACATCGGTAAGATAAGAGTCAAATCCTCTTAATTTGATTTGATCTGAAACAGGTACGATTGGAGGACCTGGGGAATGATCCTTTAAATGTTGGATACGTTTTGATCATTTTTGTGTAACATTGTTAAAAGATGGCTAACACCCTTTCATGATTTGTAATTGATGGTCAAATGCGGGTTACCACGAAACGCTGACCAAGTGACCCCTCCCAAGCTGCCACCCATCACGGGAATCGGCAGGTATAAAACGCAGGTCACAGGGCACAGGTCACAGGTCATTATTTGACCTATACAGAAAGTATCCTAAACATTCATAAAAGCTAACCTTAGGCCTAATTAGGCATAATTAGGCCTATTAATTAGGCCTAAAGAAAAGTATCCTAAACATTCATAAAAGCTAATTTTAGGCCTAATTAGGCCCAAAGAAAAGTTTTTAGGCCTAAGGTTAGCTTTTATGAATGTTTAGGATACTTTCTGTGTAGGTAAGATAATGACCTGTGACCTGTGCCCTGTGCCCTGTGACCTGTGACCTGTGACCTGTGACCTGTGACCTGTGACCTGCGTTTTGCACCTGCCGCACGAGAATGCAAAGTAAGGGTTCCTCCACACCTATCCAGATATTTTTTAATCATCAACTTTTTCTTTGTGGATATGCCTGCCATCCACATGTATCCAGCGAATTCGCCGGCGAATCAGGAACCTTTTGACTACGCTCTCCAGAGTGGGTATTGTTGAATCCAATATGAATCCGGAACCGTGTGGACGCCAAATCCGGATATTTTTTTATCCAGGTGATGTAACAAGATTGAGCCCAAGTCCTTACTGTAAAATCAATTCTCAAGATGGTTGGCGATTGCTTCATGGCGCATGCTCTCTGTTTCCGTGAGCAGTCCTGAGCTCTAGAGTGAATCTGGATATGTTTCGGATATGTGTGGAAGGGAAAATTCGATTTGAAGACGTGTATGGAAATATTTTTGAATCCGGAAAGAAAAAGTTGGGGATTCGAAAATATCCAAAAAATAGCCTAAACTGGTTACAAAAATAAATTAACTTGGATCACATGTACCGGCAGAACATGGATAACTACTCGTATGAAATATAGTACTAAGGTTATGACAGATGGAATGAAATTCAGGAAATAATAAAAATTATATCTATCCAAAAGCCACTCAACCCATGATAGGTATTAAGCTTTTATATTTGTGAACATAGATTGCTCAGTGTCTTGAAAAGACATTGAGTTAAAAGTTGGAATGTGTAGGCTTTCATCCTCCTCCTCTATTCCCCTCCTCATCACAGTACAATATATTAAAATAATGTTTAGTACATGCAAGCATATATCACGCTATTTGTAGGCACATGGATAAAACTATGACATTTATACAATAAAATTTAGAACAGTCTTTAGTGGTGGAAAGTGCTTGCAAAGATCTTTGGGAAATTTTTAACCATTCTGTGTAAGGATCTTGCAAAGATTTGAGTGAATATGTGTACCATACTTTCAAGGATTTTGGCAAGAACTGCATAGCATCCTTCAAATGCATTATCGGGCAAAAACCTTGAAATTTTTTGAGGATCATTTACAAGAAAAAATTTGTTGTCCTAGATCTTGGCAAGAATGTTGACAATCCTCTTTTATTATTATTTTGCTAGTCATTAGGCAGCTCTTGTTTGGTACAATGTGACTAGGTTACTATCCAAACTGAAAGCAAAGGACTAAACACCAGAAGCATTGACTTCAACATAAAAACAAAATAATATTTATAAGCAAGCTCACTAGAGTTGCTGCAATATTGAAATTTTGAGGACCTTTTTTAAGAATTTAATCTTAAAAGATTTCTTGGTAATCTTTGAATTTGTCAAGAAAGTTGAAGGAACGTAAAGAGACACTGTCACACTATTTTTAGTAACACACTGAAAATCCAACAGACCCTGATCAGCTCATGGCAGATACAAAGTGATGATAAAACTGACTGATTCCCTTAAATTTCAATGCCTTTTCTTTTAATGCACAGACTGCTTTTTGGGATGAATGGCAAAGAGCGAGTTGTGTGCAAACTTGAAACATCGCGTGAACATTTTCAAGTTTTTGTGTGGTAACTCATATGAAGTCATTAAAAGACTTCGACAGACCCTTTTGATTTGGACTACTTGAATCATGTACAGCTGTAGGAAATGATGTAGAAGAGATTTGAAAGCCATAAAGGTGTTTAAAGATCAAATCTCTCAGATCGACCAGAAATCCATGCAAACCCCATCGCAGTGTCCCTTTAATGAATATGAAGGTTTGAACATACTTGACCAGGGGCTTGGGGGGGGGGGGGGGGGGTATTCTCAGAAAAATTGGGTGGGGGTTTGCAAGCTGCCTCCTGAAACTCTTATCCTATTTCAGACAAAAACCTGCAATTTTCGTTGCCCTATTTCAGATCTGACCAAAAATTTGATGTGGTTGGTGTAATAATTTGAGGAGGGCTTCTGTTGATGGTCTTATCATCTAATGAAGAAGTTGCTTCTTCTAAAAAACATACCCAATTCAATACTTGAGTGGACAAACCCTACCCTATTTCAGAAGAAAATGGTCAAAATCAAGACCCTATTTCAGACCAAAACAGCTAATTAATGCTTAGGTTCGCAATAAAAGACAATAGACACAACTTGGGCGTAAACGAGGGGCAGGGAATGTACTGGCAAGGCGCGGATAATACCCACCGCCGGTATGGACCACTGGATGAGGGGCCTCGGCAACTAGCCGAGGGGGTGCCTCATGCCTGTATTGCAAGGTGGGCATAGTTGCTGGCATCATGTCCTGGGGCCAAGTTAACCCAGTCCAGCAGAGTAACAATATGCCCTCTCCCTAACGGGGCTTCAGCACAGGGCTGAAGGGGTGCCGCAGGCAGCAATTCCCCGCCCATAGTTTATTGAAGAGAACTATTAACTAGGTTACAATATGCTCGTGAGTAAGATACACAAGAACCAGAAAGCAAAACAGGGAGGGAGGGATTAAAATGCTGAGAGAAAAACTGAACGAGTTGAACTTTGGAAAATTTCAAACCGAGAGGGCTCATATGGCGGGAAGAATGAGAGAGCCAAATAAGGTAGTCATGTGATGAGAAGTCACTCTTTCCTTGCAGGATCTCCCCAGTATTTGCTTACCAGCATTAACATCTATTTTATTCTAAAATATCATAAAACCATATGCTTTAGGCCAAACATACATAATAGCCCATATATGGCAAGGCTTTAAAATAATTCAATCTACTTTTTTATTCCAAGATCTTCCAGATGAATTCATCTCAGTGATCATATGTGCTCAAGCATTTCACTGGTTTTCTGATGAAAAGTCAGTGAATGAAATATGTCGTGTTCTTAAACCTGGAGGGAAATTTGGCATGATCTGGAATCATGAAGACTTTTCATTTTCTTGGGTGAGAGCTTTGCAGGACATTGTTGACCCATTTGTGAGACAGAAGGACATGCCAGGTGATCCCAGAGAACTTAAGTGGATGGAGATTTTAGACAAATCTGGAAAATTTACTCCAGTGGAAAGAAACACTGAGTTTCGGACCTACTTGGAAGGTGACATTGATAAAATTGTGGCTGTAATCATGTGTTTTAGTGCGATTTCTCAGAGCAGCGAGGAAGAAAGAAGATCCACTGAAGCCAAGGTTAGAGACATTCTCACAAATCATCCTGATTTACAAGGAACAAAAGTCTATAAGATGCCTTATATCACAGATATTTGTTGGTGTGCAAAGAAGTAGCTACTGGTAACTTTAAGTATACGAGATTAAGATGTCACACTAGACGATTTTACAGTTGTGTGCATAGTTACCTGGCCTATGGATGAATGAAAGTGGGACTGGAGTCGACCTTGTTTTGATAGAAACCTCACTGCTTTTTTTATGTAAATTCCAACTAATTAGCATGAGAACAACATCGTTAACGTTAGAAACACAACTGGAAAAAAGTCTATCGGGACATAATGCATGAACAATCAGATACACAAAATGAAACCTTTTTTTAGGCCTAAGGACGTTAGGTTTTTCCATATAGGGATTTTTTATATTTCAATTTGACAGCTTCTAGTTACGTTGTCCTAGCATTTTTATATGACTCCCTTGTTGATTGAGCTTTATTGTCTCCTTGTTAGTCAGCGCATTGTTTTTAAGATCCTAATATTGACATTCAAGGTGCTTAATGGGCTTGCGCCAATGTATAAAACTGATCTGCTGGACAGACATGTACCACCGTGGCCACTATGATCTTCATCTAAGGGCCTTATGAAGGTTCCTCGATTCAATGCAAAGTATGGCCACAGATCATTTTCCGTCTGTGCGCTAACATTTTGGAACAGGCTATCTGATTATTTGAGACTTGCGGCGGACATCTTCTTTTAAGCGTGATCTCAAGACTTACTTGTTTTGCTAGTCCTTTGATTAGCCTTTTTTGTCATCTTTAGTTTACTTTATAAATAGCATCTAAACTTTATGTACAGTGCCTAAGAACTATAGGATCATGTGTGTAACGGCACCCGTCAGAACGTTTCTCGTTATTTTTACCCCCAATAATCCAGTTAAGTCATAATCTCTTTCTTTAGTTTTCACATGATTTTACCCTTAGATTGTGCGAAATGAGTGTAGATTTCATTAGGCTCACAGAAATTCGGGTTTTGCTGAAAGCAGGCCTGCGCTCCACCCGCGACAACCCGCAGGCCCGGTGGCCCAGTCCTGATTTTCCACAGTTTTTTTGTCCAGCGGTAAATCCACGCGCATGCACAGATCTGCATCTGGTTTGGGCGTGCAAAATGGACGACGGTGAGTTTGAAGTCGTTTAGCATCCTTGTTTCTGTTTGTTGCATGTTGTTCAGATAAAAACGTTTTCATTCCTAGTGTGTTCATTCGTCTCTTTACAGAAACCGATAGCACAATAGAGGACTTTCATTATCGAACGATGTAAGTTATTTTAAAACCATACTTGGAAAGTGAAAATATCATAAATAATGAGATATGTGAACTGTGAATCTTTTTCTATTCGGAGACATGTTGGTCTATTTACAGGAACCCCACGCCAAAAGGAGAGCGTGTTCTCAAACATTGCTTTCCGGCGATGTAAGTACCGTATTTATTCGAATACGGTAAGCGCCCTGGATGCTTATTAAATTTTTGGTCCTCAAGGATGGTGGGCCCTTATTCGAGGCTGGGCACTTAAATTTGCACCATTTTTAGCAAGTAGCAGAATTTTAACCGTTCATTGAAAGTTTTTGTGAAAGTACTAAGGAAACTCGGTGTTCGGGTAAGTCTCCGATTAGTAGCACTTGCTCAATTTCAATCTCATTGTCTCTAAGGTCAACAAGCGAACTCTGCTTCTCAGTCGGGCGACTACTCGATTTGCCGACGTTACGCTGTCGGACATCGAGGAGGCAGCTCCTTTTTCGAGGCTGGGCGAAGAAATACGGTGCATTATTTCGAGTGTAAAAGGAGTACTTTTCGATCACGGCGAAAAGTGAAAAAATCAAACCCCGCCATCAACAAATTCGAATTTGTTGTTTGTGTTGTGGTTCAATTTTACCGTTGGTTCCTATTTTCTTTTCCTTTGTTTCAAACTCAGTATCATACATACCCCAAAACAAAGGAAAATTCCAAACGAAAGAAGGTATTTTATTTGAACCCTAAACCCGACGAAATTGTGTACTCAGCAAACCAAATATATTTAACGTTTTATTTCAGATCTAAAGAACAGGAACAAACATGTTGCAACAGTTTCTTGTGCAAAGTGCAACCGTTGCGAAAGTGTTTCTAAATGATACAATACAATACAATACATATTTAATTGACCGCTCCCTATAGGGGCTTTTCAGGGCCAATGAAACACAACGAAACGACAGAACAGAACAACAACTGTTAAGAATCCCAACTGGCTGGAGGCAAACCAGTTGGCTATTTACAAGTGCGGCTGGGAAGTTGAACCAGGGAATACCAGGATCAAATTCAACGAGTGGTCAGAGCGGGTCTTGAACCCGGGATCTCCGGATCTCAAGGCAAGCGCCCTAACCACTCGGGCACACTGCTAATGGACTCGGTCTTTATAGCCCCTGTGGACAACTGACTTTGGGGCATCGAACAAAACTCAGTAAAAGAAACCCTTTAACAGCATGGCTTATTCTGATATGGAATGACGTCAAGTTTAGGTGCTGAGAACTAACACAACTGGCTGAAGATAAAACAACTAGCTGAAGGAAAAAGAACTGGCTGAAGGTGAAAACTGATCATATCAAGTTCAGGTCTACCAAAATAGGGCCTATTCATGCAATTGTAACAACACAACGTAAGTCAATTTAAATCACGTTTTCTCTCACAGGAAGCATGTCAAGCTCCAATTTATCCAGAGTAAGGGCTTTTTCATCCTTGTTTGGAGAAAAGTCGATCACCAACTTTGGGGTTTCGGGATTCTTCAAAAACTCTGGATGACGCGCTCTAATACGCAATAAATCTAGATGATAGCCCCGTGGATTGTCAACAGGGGTAACGTTGTCGGTTCCTGCTCGCCATTCCTTTTCTCGATGTACGACTATGATGTCCATTTGTGGTGGTCTTTCGTCGAATTCTTTGCGGCAGCCTGGGCACTTTCGCACGCGGCGCTTTTGTTTTCTTGTGATGAGAAAGGGGTGACAGGACTCACGCCATGGATAGACTAAAGCGCGAGTTGGCTCTTCTGAAGACTTCCCGACCTCTGGTTTGCCAGTACACAACGCGTCCAATCTTCCTTTTGGACTTGCCTTCAAAAGACTATTTATGTGCTCTTCCAGTTTGTTGCTGTTGTGCGCTGCAGCCACAGTGTGAGCACACACTTTATTTGCTTTGTATTGCTGACAAGGTTCTTCACATTGATATCCCAAGTGTTTGTGGGGCTGCACAAGATGGGGCTTATTGGAGGAAAAACTCTTCACAAAGCGACTTTCGTCTCCAGAAAAGGCTCTGGTTACAAGACCACCAGGAACCAATTTGTGTGCTTTTGTTTTGATACCATTTATCATGGGCTCTGAAAATCCAAGTTCTTCTAGACGATCAAGCTGGAGCATGTCTTGCCTTCTACGTCGTTGCCCTTCACTGATGCTCGAGCATCGTACATTCCAAGGGGTTGGAATTCGTGTACTTTACTTAACACGTTGGAAAAGTCTGCGTTAGGCATCTTTTCTTTTCTCCTTTTCTCCTTTTCCTTTCCTGTTCGGACAGATCAAGGTTGATTAGGTGGTCTGCACTCTTGGAAACGAAGGGACGAAACTCTTCTAGCACTTCATAAGGCAATTCCAGACCAGCAAGGGCTCTTGCCACGTCATCTTCTTCTCTCATCACCATTTCTTTCAAATCCAGGATAAAGGAGTCGACGTCGCTCTATTTGAACCCTGTCCAGTTCTTCATCATGGCGTTACCAGACTCTGACACGTTCTGTGGGTAGAGGACTTTACTGAACTACGGAAAGCCTGCAAGCTCTGCATTTTCTGAGCTCACCCTGTCACGAACTACTGGGATGATGTAACGCGAGACATAAGAGCAGAAGCGGTTCGGTGGTTCCTTAAATGCTGCATCTGCAGACTGTCGCCACCTTTCTAGCAGATTTCCTAAGTTTGTGGCTCCAGATTCGCGTGTTGACCTCAGGCAGACATTTCGGAGCTCTTCATTGGAACTTTCCACGGTGGGCCTGGGAAGACCCATCTGCCTTGCTTTCTCTCGTATGTCGTTGAAAAGATGATTGGCACATCTAAATCGGTACGCTTGCTGAAAGGTAGAGTCCAACACCTTCTCCAGGTTTACTTCGCCATCCGATTCACAACCTTTAACGACTGAGAAAGTGAGGGCTCTTCTGAAACCAGGGCTTTAAAAAGGTGGCTGTAAGACTCTTTCGTCTTGTCTTTAACTACAGCTACCGGCTCAATCATTACTGGATGATTTGGCTGGCCTTTGCGTCTCAGGATCAGGTTCTGGTATGTCGTCACTACTGCCCAAAATGGTCCCAGATTAAAGGTTACGTCGACGGAAAGAACCGAACTCTTGCCGAAATCTGTGCAGAAGTTTTTTATGTCATTCACTTGCCTGCGGTTGAAGAGCAGATGTGTGGCAGTACCAGCTGTTTTGATAAACTGCTGGTGGAAGCGTTTGTCTTCATCTTCCATTTCCATGGAATTGAGGGACCGGAACAGAGGATCTTCTCTGATGTTACCTATGGATTTAACTTTCATCTTCTTTACGTTATAGACCTGTTTTGTGTTCCGTGGAAGCTGAGAAACTGCAGAGGCGCCTGTTAGACCCCCACCCTTTTTCTCTACGTTATGAAAAGCCTTTCTAGCAGACGGCACTTTATCAGTTTTCTCCTTTAATAGCTGCATAGTTGAAGGATTGACACAACGTACAGCAATTGGTTTCCTTTGCTGTTACCATGTGGCAGTAAATCAAATGAACTGGGCTTTCCCTCGAATCTGTACTGAATAAATACGTATGGGAATTCTTCGGGTTCAACAACGGCCTTGACAAGGTCTTTCCATGCTTTGTTTCTGTAGGTTCGTCGCCTGACCATTTGACCCCTGTAATTCTTGCGCTTTGATTTCCTTAATACATACATACATACATACATACATACATACATACATACATACATACATACATACATACATACATACATACATACATACATACATACGTAATTGACCGCTCCCCATAGGGGCTTTTCAGGGCCAATGAAACACAACGAAACGACGGAACAGAACAACAACAACTGTTAAGAATCCCAACTGGCCGGAGGCAAACCAGTTGGCTATTTACAAGTACAGCTGAGAAGTTGGACCAGGGACTACCAGGATCAAATTCAACGAGTGGTCAGAGCGTGTCTTGAACCCGGGATCTCCGGATCTCAAAGTCAGCGCCCTAACCACTGGGCCACACTGCATCCCACACATCCATAGCGTCTACGGCTGCATTTGATGAGCTCAAGTTCTTTGTGCTGATCAGGAAGCTGACATTGCAAGAAACCCTCCTCACTTGCACGCTGCAGGACAGATGCTGACTGTTCTGTAGAAGCCATGAGTTCTAGTACTTCGTCGTTGGTTATTAGATCCGTCCTACCATGAAATATCCCGGGTACATGTTGATGGCATGATGATAGGTCGCAAGTGATAGGTGTTCTGTTCATTGTAGAGAGAAATGTCAAATTTAATATGGGCACATGTAGAAGACAAATATACTCCAATTATGCAAATAGCCAGATCTAACATATTTTGAAAATAAATCAATTTAAAAGGCTTCCTACAAGATCCCGAAGTTTCATTTTTACTCTCTTCTCTAATGCTCTTAACATTATAGAGCGAGAGGCAGACTAAGCCACCATTCAGTCTCTCCCCCTCCCACCTCACGTCTCACCAGATACAGTTTCTGGAGCTATAGAAATGGTTAACAATGCTTGACAACTACTTCCTGACAGACCCGGCTGAAAACTTTACTGAGCGCAGTTGTTTTTGAAAAAAAATGTCACCTTTCTGGAGAGCTGTCTGATGGGCTGCTTGAAGTGTCAGAACTTTCAGAACTCGTTCGTTAAAGCTGTCTTTTTCTGTCATGTGTGTACTGCTAAACAAAACAGAAAATTCAAGTTGCATGATAACCGTATATTTCAGTCTTTTCAGCTGTAACAGATGCTGTAACTGATATGTTAAGATAAAGTTCACACCAATAACTGCAAGGTCATAACACAATCTCAAAAGGCGCTGTTAACATCAGCTCATCTGCAAGGCACAGACAAATCTACCGATCGGTCTTCTTAGTCCTTGAAAGGTTTTACTCAGTTCTTCAACAGACTTCTCGCTGTACTGTACATATGGAACAACAACTTAATCACTTTCCTGTGAATGAGTGAAACTATCTAAAGAATTCATTGAGACTGGAAGAACGGGCAAATTGACTGGCTTTAATCATATTTTTGCGTATCTGCTTCTTTTAACGAACCCAGTTGGGTGTATCCAAGCTCAGCCATGTGCCCTCCCAAAATCATCTTGCAGTTCATAATGGTGTCCCAAAAGACTAGGAAACTAATGGGCTCCCTGAGAAATATACAGAAATTGTAGGTCAACTTTGGTCAACAAGTTATGACCATTTTCTTGAGAAGACAGGTTATCATAGCAACAGCATATCCTTTAAAAAACACCCTTAATTTAAGCTTTTAGTGCCAATGACTCAAGAACGAGTTCGGTGACCTCCATTTTTTTTTATTGAGCTATGATCCACACTTCATGATACTATGTTTTGAAAAGTTGAAAAAAATTATCAGAGGTGGAGAGCCACCTTCAGACATATTGATCATAACTCAATAATAAAAAATGGAGGTCAACGAACCCATTTGTGAGTTATTGACACTTAAATCTTAACTTAAGGGTGTTTTTAACAGGTTATGCTGTTGCTATGGTAACCTCTTATCTCGCAAAAATGATCACAACTTATCGGCCAATGTAACAAAGAGTGGTTGTAATGGAAACCGTAATCAGCCACCTTAAAACACTTGTTAATTGCTAGAACGATTCCTTAACAAAGCATTTCAACCAAATCAAGTCTATTTTCCTTACCATTCCATCACTTACTACTATTGCATTAAGATGATCTTATTAGTAATAAAAACATTTTAAAAAACCAACCTCATTAAGTTTACGCAACGTCGCTGACTAAAACTAACCTTGCACGAGTTTTCAAAACTATCAATATACTCGATTAGCGACCTTTTCCAGCCTTCCGGTCCTTTCTCTTTAACGTTTCATGATGAATTGGAAATAAATGTGCCATCGTTTAGCCGACCTGGAAATTTTTCCCAGGCGATTTTGTCGCCATGAGATATTAACTAATGCTTGAAGTTATGCGTGACATATTACAGTCGCGTTACCTGCGCAGTGAAAATTGCGCACAAACAATTAGACAATTCGCAGTTTACATATCTCATTATTTAACTTATGAAATCACAAACTGTGGTTTGAAAACAACTTACATCGTTTGAGAATGGACTTCCTCTCTATCGGGTTCTGTAACCCGACGAACAAACAGAGAATGACAACGTTTTTCGCTTAGCAACATGCAACGTAAGAAAGGATCGAAAAGGATTGAAATGATGGACAAAAAAACACCGTGGAAAATCAGGACTGGGCCACCGGGCCTCCGGGCCTGCGGGCTGTCGTGGGTCGTGGGCCTGCTTTTAACAAAACCCCAGAAATTCGATGGGAACAATCAACTATTGGTAGCGCTGTAAACTCAGAACCTCCCAGGGCGTTCGTGCGACACGTCCTACCACACAGGATAGCTGTAAAGAGTTAACACAATAAACCCGATTCTTTTGGAATTTGTGAGTTACCGTTTTTCTTTGA
>OX421452.1:15019740-15024740 GCA_949126865.1 Montipora capitata
GTACAGCTGTAGGAAATGATGTAGGAGAGAATTGAAAGCCATAAAGGAGGCCCTGACAGGGGGGTCCCGTGTCGCTTGTCTAAATTTTAAAATTACTTGTGTCGAGGTTTAATCGGCTCATTCTCAGCCTTGACGTCACTGTCAGAATTTTGCTGGGAAAGGATGTCTTTTGTCGGAATTTCATTTTATGTGCTGTCGCTACTTTTTGGGCCATGTCACTTGTCGGAATTTACCCTGTCAGGGCCTCATAAAGGTGTTTAAAAATCATATCTATCACATCGACCAGAAATCCGTACAAACCCCATGGCAGTGTCCCTTTAATGAATATGCAGGTTTGAACATACTTGACCGGGGTGGGGGGGGGGGGGGGGGTATTCTCAGAAAAATTGGGTGGGGGTGTGCAAGCTGCCTCCTGAAACCCTTATCCTATTTCAGACAAAAACCTGCAATTTTCATTGCCCTATTTAAGATCTGACCAGAAATTTGATGTGGTTGGCGTAATAATTTGAGAAGGGCTTCTGTTGATGGTCTTATCATCTAATGAAGAAGTTGCTTCTTCTAAAAAACAGACCCAATTCAATACTTGAGTGGACAAACCATACCCTATTTCAGAAGAAAATGGTCAAAATCAAGACCCTATTTCAGACCAAAATAGCTAAAAAACCATATGCTTTGGGCCAAACATTCATAATAGCACATATATGGCAAGGCTTTAAAATAATTCAATCTACTTTTTTATTCCAAGATCTTCCAGATGAATTCATCTCAGTGATCATATGTGCTCAGGCATTTCACTGGTTTTCCGATGAAAAGTCAGTGAATGAAATATGTCGTGTTCTTAAACCTGGTGGGAAATTGGGCATGATCTGGAATCATAGAGACTTTTCATTTTCTTGGGTGAGAGCTTTGCAGGACATTGTTGACCCATTTGTGAAACAGAAGGACATGCCATGTGATCCCAGAGAACTTAAATGGATGGAGATTTTAGACAAATCTGGAAAATTTACTCCAGTGGAAAGAAACACTGAGTTTCGGACCTACTTGGAAGGTGACATTGATAAAATTGTGGCTGTAATCATGTGTATTAGTGCGATTTCTCAGAGCAGCGAGGAGGAAAGAAAATCCACTGAAGCCAAGATTAGAGATATTCTCACAAATCACCCTGATTTACAAGGAACAAAAGTCTATAAGATGCCTTATATCACAGATATTTGTTGGTGTGCAAAGAAGTAACTAGCTGAAAAAACACTTAAATGGCAAAATGTTTGAACCAATGTTAATAATTTTTTAAAGAGGCTTTTATATTAATATATTATCTGAAAGCATACGAGATTCAGATGTCACACTACTAGGGCGTCGCAAGAAGGGGTACTGTGGTGCCAGTGGACTCCCCCCTTCCTTTGTAAGCTTTTTTTTAAGCAAGCAAACTACAACCTACAATATTCAGGTGGCGAAAATGCCGCAATCTGGTGAGTACCTTCTGTTTGACATGATGTGAACCCCCCTTTGAAAAATCCTGGCTACGCCTGTGCACTAGACCATTTTACAGTGCGTGCATAGTTACCTGCCTATGAATGAAAGTGAGGCGGGAGTTGACCTTGTTTTGATCTAAACCTCACTGCCTTTGTTATGTAAATTCCAACTAATTAGCACGAGAACAACATCGTTAACGTTAGAAGAATAACTGGAAAAAGGTCTATTGGGACATAATGATACACAAAATGAAATGCAGATGTTAGGTTTTTTTCGTAAATGAATTTTTTGTATATCAATTTGACAGCATCTAGTTACCTTTGTCCCAACATTTTTTTATACGACTACCTTGTTGATCGAGCTTCATTGGCTCCTTGTTAGTCAGTGCATTGTTTTTAAGATCTTATCATTGGCATTTAAGGTGCTTAATGGGCTTGCGCCAATGTATATAAATGATCTGCTGGACAGATATGTACCACTATGATTTTCATCTAGGGTCCTTCTGAAGGTTCCTCGATGCAATACAAAGTAGGGCCACAAATCATTTTCCGTCTGTGCGCCAACATTTTGGAACAGCCTAACTGATTATTTGAGACGTGCAGCGGACATGTCTTCTTTTAAGCGTGATCTTAAGGCTTACTTACATCATTAGTTTACTTTATAATGTAGACTTAATTACTTATTTAGGCTAGTATTTTAGTTGCTTTTTCTTTAGTTACAATAGGATCTAAACTTGATGTACAGTGCCTAAGAACTTTAGGATCATGTGTGTAACGGCACCCGTGTGGCTAAAGTTTTCAGAACATTTCTCGTTTTTACCCCCTATAGCCCAGTTACGTCATAATCCCTTTTTTTAGTTTTCACATGATTTTACCCTTATATTTTGCGAAATGAGTGTAGATTTCATTAGGCTCACAGAAATTCGATGGGAACTAACTAGTTTACGCTGTAAACTCAGAACCTCCCAGGGCGTTCGTGCGACACTTCCTAGCACACAGGATAGCTGTAAAGAGTTAACACAATAAACCCGAGCCTTGTGGAATTTGTGAGTTACGTTTTCCTTTGAGTTTCACGGATCTCTCCATCAACGGAGCTGACGCCCGTACTGCACTATATTAAGTCTCCTTCTTCTTCTTCTTCTTCTTCTTCTTATTATTATTATTATTATTATTATTATTATTATTATTATTATACCGTTTAAAGGAAAATATAAGTTAACAACGGGTTATTTGCTCATCTTTCTAAAAATGGACCTATCTGTTACTAATTTTTTCATAACTTTCAACATAAGCGCAAATCGTCTGGAAAGGAAGTCTTAGAAGTTTTTCAACACGGAGGAGCCGTGACTGTGATTGGATGAGCAAGACAATGCAGTCATGTCGGGACCCAGAGGGAAAAAATTGTGCCTCGCCGTAGTAACCACAAAAACGGTTTTTGTGGTTACGTCATATTGCTAGTCACTTTCTTCGTTGCAAATCAAATCGTTCCGCAAAATGTGAGTTGAACAAAAATTCTTATTGCCCGATCGCACAAGACTTACAGTTGTTTTACTTGTCCACGGATATATTTCGCTTGCCCCGGGCAATCGGGCAAGCGTTAGTGTCGAACACTGAATTATGTGTATAATTTGTCGAATTATGTAAAAGTTCACACAATCAAGCAGGAAGAAACGTTCTGTACAAGCAAACCGACCAATGAAATGCCTCATTTCTGCTGTTCATGCTGTAGGCTGGCGAGAATATTTTGTATACGTAAACAGTAAACTCTACACCAAAATACGATTTTGAAAACAAAGCGACAAGAAAAGCCTGAAAACTCATTCTGTAAAGACCCTGTTTCTTGTAAAAACATGTCACAAACATGTCCATCTCTCCAGTAGTCCAGGAAGCGAACGAGATATTTCAATTCCCGCCCTGCCTGGAGGGGATTCCATTCCTTGGCAGGGAACGTTGCTGGTTCCAGCGTGGAGAACACAACACCGCGACAGAACTCACGAACCTGGGGTCGGGAGTCCGGCGGACTTAGGCGCGCTAATAACTACGTCACTATACCACGATACTGAAGAATCCACTGAATATGGTAGCCGAAAAAGATAATCCGGTGCCAAAGAAACTTTTTTGTTGACTGCGAAACAACTGTTACTAGGCAACAAAAATTTGACTTCGAGTACGAAATAGACCTCTTTAGCTTGTACGTTTTGTTTTCCCATTTCAGACCACGTGATGTTCTCAAGGGAATTTTCCTTTTGTTTTTTCATAAGTTATGCGTACATATTCACGTGCATAGGACAACATTTGAAAGAAAGTTTTCCCTAGAGTAACATCACGTGGTCTGAAATGGGAAAACAAAATGTACAAGCTAAAGAGGTCTATTGCATGATTACGTTTGCAATTTGAACTGTCGCGTCCACATAACTCGAACCCCTCGATCCTTGGTTATTGGGTCATAGAAAGCTCAGTAAAAACAAGAAGGGGTTATAACAAGAGAATTTAAAAAAAAAAAAAAAACAAGACGTGAATTTGAAGAATTTGAAGTCCTATTTGCTGCCAAATCTGAAGGTTGATAAAAAAGCTACATGCTACAAACGCCGAGTCCCGAGTCAAGGAGCGAACATAGTCAACTGCACTTGGCTCAAAGCTAATTTTATTCCCTATTTTCAAACCATAGAACGGTGAAGGATGTATGTAAAAATGGATATTTGAGGAATGTTTACTGCGGTATAAGACACACAAGATTTCGACTTTGTCGCCACCTTCTTGAGCAAAATGGAGATGCTTTGTTACAATGGTTTAGAGCCTGCACCTAGCAATTTTAGGGAAATTCATATGCGGTCGACGTGTTTTGAACACATTTTACGACAGTTTACCCTATTAACAGTACGAGTATGGAAAAATATGAGGAAATAGCATGAATCTTCACAGTGACTAGATATCAGCGCTGGAGATACAGTTAAGAGAAATGTATTAAAACGCCATAAGTGTATCATCAAACAGTCACGTCGTTCTGGATGCATTAGTTGTAACCGAATAGAAGTTAGCTTCGAGGGCTACGTGACGAGGCTCTAGCGTTCTCGAGGTGGCAGTGAAAGAGGCCAAAATGAAAACAAAACAAACAGAACTGGGCCAAGGTTCATAGTCAGTTCAATGTCCAAGCTTCACTTCCAGCTCGATTTATTTTAGGCTTAAAAAAAGGTGAACGTTTTCTCATCTACTCAGCGCCAAAAACCCTCCAGCAGTGGTCTCTTCAGTTAACAGAACAAGACAGTCGTCGTCACTTGATCTTCCTCTGGACCAAACTAAGCTTTCAAATTCCACATCAAAACCTCTGTATTGCTCGTTGAACATAAGAGGTCCCCTGAGGGAGAAAACCTAACTTTGCCAACGCGACCACAGTGTCCCAGGAAATCTTGAAAACTGCCTTCACTGTAATCCATAAGTTTGACTATTCGGTCTGAAAACGCAGGAAAAGAGAACAGTCAATGATACGATTGCCAGTTTAGCAGAGCATGAGTTTAAAGGGCGCGTGTG
>OX421452.1:15027240-15044740 GCA_949126865.1 Montipora capitata
ACTCACTCTTAAAGTTATAACCAATCTGCCCTTTTGGAAACCTTTCCTTTCATAAGTCCACTGCTCATGAACAGGATCCTATGGTAGCAGGACGTTTTCACCAGCCGTGTTTCGATCGAGTTTTGCTACGTATCTCATTAGTTTATTTTGCTTGCGTTTAGTACCTAGTTAATTCTGGGTAGTTCCAGTCCTTTGTGGAGTTAACGACAAGTTTGGAAGTTTAATTGAAATTCCAATGTTGTTCGTTTGCCCCAGCAAACAACTGGAACTATCCCGGAATGAACATATACCAAAAGAAAGAAATAAACATTACTCAAATAGGCCATTTTATAACGGAAATCTTTTACGACGTCAATGTTTACACTGTTTAGTTAACCAGAAAATTTGCTTCCAAAAATTCCTCTGACTGCCCAATTGGACTCGGTGGTCTAATGGCAGTCATTGGAATTGTTTCGTCCAATTGTTTTCAAATTGGACAAGAATGGATTCTTATTGGTTATACAAATCGCAGTCGTACTTGTACCTCAGGCCGTAGTAATGTTAGTTTAAAGCCGGCTAACTGTATCCAGTAGATAGGTGACATTACATGCTGCCAAGACTTTCGTCCATGCCTTTAATTACATATTCTTAGAGTGTGCATATTCAAGGTTACAAGAGCAAATTCACTACTTGCACAAATCCCATAATACACCTCTTTCCCCCCCCAAAAATCTGCATAGGCATTGTTTTCGACATCTCTGTAGAATACGGCCAGCAAAATTGACCAATCACAGCGCGCGTACTAAGTGAGAGTTATAATAAATTAGTGGAATACTGTGACATTCAGATTAACATGAAAGGCGCGAAAATGAGCAACAAAAATGCACAGGTGAAATTACGGTGACTTTTTTCGCTTGTATACCTTTTTATGTGAAAGACTGTAGAACTGAATCACCTTCTGCATGCCATACCCAGTGTATACAACAATATCAGGGTCAATCGGGGAGAACTGAGCAATGCTGGGAGGAAGGTTACTATATTGGGCCTGCAAAAATGAAAGAAAAAAAAACACAACAACAACAACAACAACATCAACGAGAAGAGTCTTGAACGTAAGTTTTTCCGCCAGCGCGAGTTTGAAAACTGTAAACAACTTCGCTCTGGCACGCTTGTTTTATTCCAAAATCGTCTTGACCTTCGATATGGTGTTCCTTCTCCTTGCACTACGAATGGGAAGATCTTGAAAGAGCCAATGCCCTGACAACACATTTTCGTCTACCATTAAAAACCAAGATAAGGTTGAATAAGCAAGGTTTAGCTCCAAACAAGCTACCAAATATTTGCTAGTACCATCGGGTAAAGCATGTTTTCATCCGCCATATTTGATTTCGAAAGGACTCAAAGCCTGAGTACAGGATGACGTCATCGTTTTCATTTCGATACGTTTTCGACTGTCCACACACAAATGCTGATTTGAAATGGCAACGACCGTTTACGAAAGGAAAATGCGCGTTGCCGCCACCTTGAATAACTGTTAGAGTTACAGCTTCCCTATCGCAGAACAACATGGCAACGGTATCACGCATCAGCTACTTACATTACTTTCCTCCGGAATGGAGATTCCCTTAAAATTTATTGCCAGTTTTGTTGATAGGCTACAAAAATTTGGTTTTATCAACGGAGTTGATAATGTAAATTGGCCACCGTACGAAATCGCTCTGACGAAGGGCTACCTCTCGAGACGTCAGCTTTTAGAATCTCTGTACGGTGGCCCAAACCAAATTTTTGTATACTACTTCCCCACCGACGCAGCACCACAGTTTCTTTAGAAACTACCCCCTTCATTCATTAGTTGATAGGCTGCATGCTTACGTACAGGATCCCCTCTCCTAATAGCTTTGCCGTCAGGTCCAATGGGTGGCGCAGGGAAGGTCAGCCAATCGACCAATTCACAGAAGTCTTTGGACCAATCAGCACTCCAGATGCTAACACGGCGATCAGCACTCGCAGCTAGCCACAACAGTGGGGAGGGTAAAGAATACTTTTGATCCTGATAAGACAACGGTAGGTGATTGACATTTGTTAACCGAGAAAAGCTCTTATTCAACCATTAATAACAAAGAAAAAACACAAAGGGAACGTTTCATATGACTGTGCCGTCATCAGATACAGATTATCATTAATTTATAAAAAAAAAAATATGCTCATTACACTTGAAACAGTGATTACGTATTGGTCCCTCAAGGTAATCTTGAGCGTCATGTAGTCCGGCTCTTTCTTTCAGACTTATTTCTCTTTTTTGCTCTTTTTATTCACCTGTAAATTGGTGGGTACAAAGCAAATAAACTTGTGCGACGTCTGCAGTAGCCATGAGTCATCATTTAGACAGTAGATCTGTTCATTTAAATTACCGTTGTATTCTTAAGGAAATGTGTGGCACCAAGCATGTTATTGATTTAGAAAGTTGTTAAGTAATGATCCGTGTAAGGTGGATAGCAATTTCCTTTGTTATGCGGCAACGGGGCTTTCCCCACATAGGAATGTTATCATTTTTACACAGAGAATGCATAAACCTACAGGAAGGCAGTTAACGCAATAAAATTCATTTACAGCCCACTTTGAAAGGGTGTTTTTTGTGTTAAAAGATTTTGACCAATCACAAGAGTTGAAAACAAAAGCCAAGAAACGTTTACAATTTTACATGTTCCCCACATACGATTTCTGTGAAATTCATTTAAACTGAGACCAGATGAAAGATGGAAGATGGTTGGAAAGTAAGGATGAATATAATACCGCTTTATGAAGTTTTGTTAACCGTTTGCTGTTTAAGCCAATCAGAAGTAAGTACAGACAATAGAAAAGTTATCACCTTTTTCATACCAATTGAATTCCAACATGTTCGTTGCCGTTGTTGCTATCGTTCTTATCTGGACCGTTTCTTAATTTTCAGCCGAAAGCTGCGACAAGCGAAACAGATATGGATGATGCCACTCACCTTGACAAAGGAGACGTGAATGCACGTGATTGGAGCGCCTCTGTGGTCATTCAATAACCTGACTGTAAGTCCTGTAGAGGGACTGCTAATTGCCAGCAAACCATCTTCGGATCCACTAATTATTACTCTTCCTGTAAAGAAGGTAACATACTTTGTTCCGTCCTCGTCGATCTTAATAGAAAATCGATTCCTTTCACTCAAAAAAAGGCCTTCAAGAAGCACTGGGAAAAGGTCACAAAGTGTCACTGATATTTTCAGATAATGTAAGGCGATGAAAATCAAAACTCACAATAGGAAAATAATCAAACTTATGTCTCCAAAATTACGAGATTTCGGCGCTTCATTTGGTTTAAATGTTTGTATCACATAGTAACATGAAATAGGAACCAAACAAGCTTGATAACAAAACGGCCAGAACCAGGAAAATTATAATTTTCTGCCGGAGAAACATAATGAGAGAAACTCTCAAAGCTACCCAAAGCCTTTCTCATGAAAATTTATTTCCACTGACAGAAACCAAATGCAAAACCCCTTGTGGCCTGGTAGCGTTTCCCTGGTGACCCCGTAGCTTTCCACACGTGGTCTGTGATTGGAGAACGAAACAACAGATGATACAACAGAAACAATGCACCTATCCCTGACAACAAAAGAAGCGACAGGTCATGGGACCAATCAAAAAAGGGTAGAAATCGGTTTACAAAAATTGTTATTGTTATTCAAATGTACCAAACAACGGGAACAAAAGACTCTTCGTTCCGACAGCCAAAAACGATGCTCTGGTTGGCACATTAAATGACAATACGTTACGTCAACGATATCTTTGCCATAGCAGTCTGGAATGGGTACAGGATTACTGTTTCCCCACGGTTACTGCCGGCTGCATGAATTTCCTTTGTGTTACGACTAGCTCAATTTGTAGCCATTGACTGCTGTGATCGGATAAAGCGATCGCCTTGGTTTTTTGATTAAATAACAACACTCAATTGACAGAAAACTCCGACTGGTTTGATGCTACTCTGGTTCCTTCTGAATGTAGCTTTGCATCACCCCTGATAAAGACACTAGAGAATGTTAGCATCCTCAACGAGTGCGACTTCGAGCACGACTTCCGAAAATTTGATTACTGCGCACCTGTATTGCGCAGCCCTGCGTACTCAACTCGTCCGGGCAAGTTGGTCTGCTACGACTTTACATCTAAAAGTTGTAGCAGTAGGTACGAGTTTGTCCAAAGGAAAATGCGTTTGATTTAGAACTATTTTTTTAGTTTGAGGCTTTAATTATAATATAATACTCGCACTTGTAGTAATAAACAGGAGTGTCGTAATGTAGGGTCTTTGAATTGTAACTTTTTTTAGCAACATTCAAATTTCTTCAAACCAGAATAGCATCAAACTATGTCCGATTGTCAACCTGGCCCGGGGTTGATCGAAGCATGGTTAGTGCTAACCAGCGTTAAATACCTGGAAACCTATAGGTTGAGCTGCTGGAATTACGCAGTGGTGAGAGCATTCGCCTCCCACCAATGTGGCCCGGGTTCGATTCCCGGTCCCGGCGTCATATGTGGGTTGAGTTTGTTGGTTCTCTACTCTGCACCGAGAGGTTTTTCTCCGGGTACTCCGGTTTTCCCCTCTCCTCAAAAACCAACATTTGACTTTCAGTGTCCCCAATTGGTTCTCCAGCGCTAGAACGACTAGACACTTAAAGTTCCTTCCCTTGCCTTCCCTTTCGTAACTAACAGTTAGCGCTAACCAGGCTTCGAGCAACGGCCCCAGGTTGCACTGTGAATCTTAACTAATAAAAGAAAGCTATTTCCATAAGCTCATAATTTTATGTTATTACCATCCGCTGAGAACGATATAGCCGTGATAGAAGCGCTATG
The DNA here is from genome assembly GCA_949126865.1 of Montipora capitata. Classification (NCBI taxonomy): domain Eukaryota; kingdom Metazoa; phylum Cnidaria; class Anthozoa; order Scleractinia; family Acroporidae; genus Montipora; species Montipora capitata. Next base: position 15,032,094 of record OX421452.1, read on the forward strand.
GGGCTGCATCTTCATGATCATCTCGACTTTGCCAAGATCAAATATTCTAATGGTACCGTCACTGTAGCCAGCCACACAGTGCGATGGTTGAATCACAGTTTCGGTGGGTGTAGGATGTGGGTGGACAGTGGCCACTGTCTGTCCCTCATTTGTAATTGACTTTGTAGGAGTAGCTTCCGGCACAGGGCAAAAGGACACGCAGTTGCAGGTCTAGAAAAATAAATCAAATAACAGACGAAGCTCGATACTCTTGCTATCTGGATTTCGGACTTTTGTACTCAGATCCCAACTTTCGATGAATTTTAATTAATATGGAAATCAAGTGGGACTTGTTTTCATTTAAGGGTTGACAAATTCAACTAAACCGGTGTTACTTCCTGTAGTTTAGTGGTCACTACGAACGATCAAATATTTGAGCCCACGAGGCGTAAATTCAAACACAGGCAGTCAATCATTTCAAGATTCAATGAATTGTATATGGAATTAGCAAGAGGCAAAGCTCGAATATTCGAGGAAATTGGAGACGAGCGATGCACTATGGTAAAGGAATTCACCTTTGTATGAATGTTATCAAAGTAAATGTTTTCAAAAATAAATAGAGTTAAGGTATCAATAAACTATGTTATTTTATAATGATTAGACTTCATGTCTTAAGCCGTTTGGTTCAAACGAAGTTCACACAACGCAAATGCAAGGAATTTAAGATACGCAATAGTTGTAGTCAAGGTCTTTTTCTTGTTCCAAGATGAAACACCAGGACGAGTTTCAACTTCGACATTGGTGGCATGGAACCGGTTCACATATTTTTGGAGAGCAAATACAAAGAACTACATTGTCTTACGCTACGCTAGTTCATCAATACGATTGCATTTCAAAACCGTCGGCTGACATATTCTTTGCTTTCAACGTCGACCTTGGTAGAAATGAACGAATCCTTTTACTTGGCTGGTTACCCAGTTCAATTGAATGGAATGCAAATGCAAAGAAATTAATTGTCTTATGCTGAATGTGTTCATCCAGTACCTCCTTTTCCGTATACTGTGTGGACAGGACTTAAAATATTTTTCTTTGATTTTTGATTTGGGCAAAGTATCCTATCACTACCTGTCCTAGAACTTGAAACTGTAAATGCTCTAAGTTGTCTCCACTCCAAAGATGCAAAATGCCATCAGCACTACAAGTTGCAAAATACTGATCATCAGGACCACTGAAAGTCAGGTCATTAATCTGCGTATAGGAATGAAAACAAGTTAGTTGAATAGACTGAGGAACTTTTCAAACAATTCTTGGTTTTCATATGACGTCACGACCGCCATGTTGGTGTCCCCTAACAAAAGAAACGGCGGCCATGTTGATGTCCCGACCCAATCCTCCGGGAATTGAATTCTATTATTATCCAAACGTTTTCTTTTGTTTTCGTTAAAAAAAACATGGCTGTTGATTACGTGAGTGAAAAACAAGAATTGATTGGCTATAATAAGCGAAGATAGGCTAAAATTATCACCGCCAACCTCAACTTCCTCCTTAACTTCTTCCTCCTTCTCGTCGTTATCATTATCATCAACAGCCGCCGTAGCAGCAGCAGCAGCAGCAGCGGAACCACCACACCACCACCCACGGCATGTTTAGGTCGACATGCCTTCTTTTCATTTGCGAGCATCGGCACCTGATTACATTCGCGGTATTTTCTTTCCCTTATCTTTTGGCCTGTTAACATTCACAGGAAGTCAGTGAACTTTCCAGACATTCTCACCTGTTGCGCATGTCCACTGACCAATCGTATGCTTGTTCTTTCATCCCAGTTGACATACCATAATGTGCCCGATGTGGTGCCAATTATACCCTGGCAAAAAAAAAGCAACGTTGCGTTATTACGAAAAAGAGACAGCTAGACACACCGATAACGATTGCAGGTACTCACCGTTTCAAGTGCATCGTCAAAGGCAGCTGAAATTATTGCTCCATCAAGTACCAACTCATCTTCCATCACAAGGCCATTATTGGACAACCTGAATGTTCATTAATGCATTGCTTCAAGCAGTGTTCCATTCAGTAAAAATCAGCAAAGTAATAACAATAAAGATAACTTTAAACTTTATGTGCTAATGAACTGACCCCAGTTGTTCAAAAGGTGGATAACGCTATCCACCGGATAGTGCGCTATCCACTGGATAGCGCAATTGATTTCGCTATTACTTGTCTACTAGATAGTGTTTTATCCAGCGGACAGCGCTATCCATCGTTTGAATAACTGAGGCCTGGTTTTGATTGCGCATTGAACAAAACTACTGCTATTGATTGATGGTCAGGGCAAAAATGCAAATTACTGGGACGGGTCCAGGTTTAGTCAAGGTGTCCTCCCAAAGCAAAATCTCGTCCCTTGAGTCCGCTTTTCTTTTGGTCAGCATCTGGCCACTTCCAACTTATGCGCGGTCGCAGTGAAGGTCCATTTTTGTAACCGTTGACAACCACTGTTGTTTCAAATTTCTGAGCGCGCCTAGACGAGCCAGAAGTCCGTGAATTGCGGACTTCTGACTTGGAAGTGGCCAGAGTCCGTGTTCTTAGTGCTGACAAAAGAAAAGCAGACTCTAGAGACGAGATTGCCCGAACAGACCCTTCCTAAGGAAGATTTTGAAATTCACACCACCCGAACCACCTCTGGAACCGCCCTGAAGATTTCGTCGACCCTGTCATTTTCGAAACTAGCCCCTTGATTTAGCGCAGAAGAAATAATGGATAACACTATACAGAAACTACAGTAAACTTTTGCGGGTATTTGGGGTGGGCCAGACCGAAGAAAATAAAGAAAGAGCATCCAGTCACTTGTTGACGCGAACAGCTAAGTATTGCGAGTGTGGCTTTGGCGCGAGCTCAGCTGACCCACTGTTCCGTAAGGAAAACCGTTTCGAGCCTCCCTAAACAGGCATTTGACAGTTACTCCAAAACAAAACAAAACCGTCGCAATTGGTGTTGGTTTAGAAACGCCTCCTTTTCCTTTATTTTCCACGAATTTTCTGTTGATTGTAAATAGTATCTTAAAGGGTAAAAGTGCTTCGATATTACAATTTCCTTCGCAATTTTCAGTTTCACGCTTTATCGATAGCTATTACGTGTTCCGCGAGTTTAGAAAACTGTAGAGCGCACGTATTTTGACAACGCCTTACTTTTATTCACGTACGCATCATTATAAAATTGTGCACTCAAAGTATATTCAGCTATTATTGTTCAGCGATCAAAGAATCTGCTACTTGCTATCTATGAATGGATATCCTATCATTTGGTGTGAGTCTTCGACCGAAGTAGGTTTATCTTTTCATACTAGATAGTTTAGTAATGCACGATTATGGTCGATTTTAGAGTTTTAGTGTTGGAATGAATTGCACTAGATGATTTACTGCGCATTATGTTCATTATATAGTCTTAGTTTTTAGTAATTGTTATGCTATTGCTATTACTACTTATAAGTTACAATTTACTAAGGTTCTATTGAAATTCATATATCACCAAGTTATCATGTAGCATGTCGAATTACTAGCTTAGTTTAATACAGTAACTTTCTAAATCGATTGTATACCGAATTATAGTTTTTCAGTTCGAACCCATCACCATCACCACTACTACCACCGCTACTACTGCTGCTACAGTACTTTTACTAGTCATCGCTACAAATCCACTTGTACTACTACTACAATTATCGTCGATTCTACAAGTTGTCGTTACTTTGTAACTCAAGGAAATGAGATTTTTGAACTTTAAATAAACCTGGCGTACATCACATCTATCAGTGGAGTTCGATTAGTCCACGTGAGCTACCCTGTAATTGTTGAAGATCACCGGAGTATTTCGCAACCTCTCAAATCTTAGCATTTACAATTAAGAATTAATTACCTGGCCGTAGTCTCACCAGGTAGTCTCATTTCACTCACTCCTACCACAGACCACAGACGCAGATTTCCTGATGCACTACCCACCAACAGTGTACCACCATGGCCTATTATCACATCTGTAAAGTATTGCAATAAAATAAGTATAAAGTATCGTATATCAGAGACCATATGACTGCTATTATTGGCCAATGGCAGTGAACCGTATTCCGTCCGCAATACAAGCGTCTTGAGTTCACGCTGTGCTTTCACACTCGATTAAGTTTCCAAGAGCTTTAAGAAATGATTTTATGAATTTTTAAGCCAAAGATCGGGCCAACCGATTGAAAGAATGCTAACAGTCTAGATTTTTGGGATCTTAGCTCATATCGTACCTATTTCCGTGGTGTCGCCTTCCCAGTGAATAAAACACTTGTTCTGTCTTGTATCCCACGCTGACAGCATACCTACAAGGAAATGCCTCGGACACTTCAAGTGATCTTATACGCTACATTTCAAGATGAAAAAGACGCTAGTATTCAAATAGAGCTCTGCGCAAAACCACCTCACGTTACCTTGGCTTTCCAGCAATTCTTAGTTCCCAGTGGGTCAGTTCTCTTTGAATTATTTATGATGATGATGACCATGATCCTGATAATACAGAATTCACATGGTGCATTCCGACGCACTACCAGTGCGCTCTACGATACTTTCGGGGGGGATTTTGATAGATTATCCTTTTTTTTCTGGGCCTGTATACAGAGCCATTGTAAAAGTTGCGTCCTGATTCAACTACTTGTTCGCAGCTACTACTAGTATTCTTGTATTAACTCCACAGTTCCCTAGCGAGGACGTTGATGGAATCATTGCCAGCTGTCTTACCTGTGCTCGTGCCAGCATACATGACGCTGTCACCCGCATACCACAAAGAAGTAAAAGCATTGTACTCATCTCTCTGTAAAACAAGTACTTCATTAAAGAATCAAATAGTCTCCCTCTTTTGACCATAAAAACAATTCAATTGAATATGGAAAGTGATTGCCTCAGTTTTTGATACCTACATACTTGGTTGACCACATCCCATAGGCGCTTTTCAGGGCCAATGAAACACAATCATCAAAACGACAGAACAACAACAACAACAACAACAACAACAATCCCAACTGGCCGGAGGCAAACAAGTTGGCTATTTGTAAGTGCAGCCGAGAAGTTAAACCAGGATTAAATTCAACTGGAGCTCATAAGTGGAGAGCAGAGATGGTGCAGTGGTGATTGCACTCCACCAATGTGTCCCGGGGGTCGCTTCCGGACTCGTGGCCATGTGGGTAAAGTTTGTTGTTCAACTGTTGCTTCGTTACTCTGCTCCGAGAGGTTTTTCTCCGGGTTCTCCGGCTTTCCCCTTTCCTCAAAAACCATCATTTCTTAATTCCAATTCGATCGGATCGAGGGTCACATTGAAAACTACTGGGCCACCAGTAAATATGTTGGCCTCGTTATTAATAAATAAAGTTATTATTATTATTATTATTATTATTATTATTATTATTATTATTGTTATTGTTGTTATTGTTATTATTATTATGATTATTAGATGTCAAGATGTCTAGATGTCAAGGCAAGCTCCCTAACCACTGGGCCTCACTGCCCCATAAATTGCGGGGAATCGAATCCCGGTCTCCCTTAAAATTCTCCCTTAGAATTGGCTTTGAAAATGTCGTGCCACATCTTCAGAAGTAAAGATAAACAAATATTATATTTGCTGGTAGGCGTTTTCTCGCGTTGTTTTTCTAGCGGAGGCTGTACGTATTTGATTGCCTGCGTCTAAATTGATCGGCTAATTTCTTTTTCGTTCTAGGAACTCGGCTAAAAACCGCTCTTGATACAATTTACAACAACTGTTTCACACAGGTGTAATACAATCTAGTTGTTTACTATCCAACGGTAGTGTAAAATTTAACACAATTCTTAAAGAAGTCAAGGACTTTACCGTAATTCTAATTAGATTTGTTTTTATTTGTATTCTGATAACACACAAGCCGCTAAAACGCGTACTCAACATGGCATAAATAGTATTCATGCAATGGCAAAGGAACCAGCATTTTTAAGACTTCAAGACTTCAAAAAGGATCTAAAATACGTCTTTGTGTCACAAGTAATGCCCAACACCATTGATGATGATGAACTTTAAGTGTCAAGTCTTCCAGCACTGCGCTAATTGCTGCACTAATTGGGGACACTTTACATATACATAGAAATCCAGTCAAAATTGGTTTTTGAGGAGAGGGAAAACCGGAGTACCCAGAGAAAAACCTCTCGGTACAGAGAAGGGAACCAAAAAACGCAACCCACATATGACGCCGAGTTCGGGAATCGAACCAGAGCTACAATAGTGGGAGGCGACTGCTCTCAGGAATTGTGAAACATTTCATTTCTTTCACGTTTTCTATCGCACGTAACTTAGCTGACCACATCTTCAGAAAATTGATACATCGAACGTGGACTAAGCACTTCCCCGTTAAGTGTTTCTATTTCTCAAACTGCCGCGACACAAATCTTACCATCTTCTTTGATTGCACAAGTTCGTCTGGAACCTCCGGTTCATGAACCTGTTAAAAATAAGATAAGCAACATGTTAATGGAATCAAAGATAGCAGAAAACTGAAAAAGCAAGGGGTAACGGGTGTTCAAATGAACACATTTCAGTAAACAGATAACCCACATGAAACCATGAATTTGAAAGAATAAAGTGTATGGATGTCAATTACAGTAAGGACACTTGAACCGTGAACACTTGACATTTTTGTGTACATTGTTTTTTTCGACGACGAAGAAATAAAGGCTCTTCCTATGATGTATAGTGTTACATGTATAGCATTTTGTAAGTGTAAAAACACTAAATACTCTTGTCAAAAGGACGAACCCACATTCTATAGTCAATAAAAAAATGTACAAAAAAATAACAAGTGTTCATGGTTCGAGTGTCCTCACTGTAAAAAGGAAACCAAGCATCTATTTTATAATCTGGGAGTCGCGCAACTCTCCTAGCCTTTTTCGGGGATCACAATTCCCTCCGTGTATCTTACGAAGAAAGAGGTTTTTTTTGTCGTCAAACTCCACAATCGCTTTGCTTTTTGTTATCTTGAAAACATCTTATAAAAACAAGCTTATTGCCAGTTTCATAAATAGCCTTTCGGGCGCGGGAAGTCTTCGGGACTATCAAAAACGGGGGCCCTGAATCGCTGACGTTGTGTGACGGGCCGGTGGATTCTTATTCTATTCGAGTCTAAATGTGTCCAGCTTTCACTGTTTTTTTTCTATGGGTACAGACAGTATAGTACGGTACATGTGTACTAAAAACTGCAATGTGTCCAAACTGCTTCGTTGGTACAAAAACCTCACAATTGTAGATTGAATCTTACATTTAGCGTAAGTTTTCCACCGGTCTCATCAAGCAACCAAAACAAGACAGATCCCTCTTGACCCACGGATGTAAACTCGCTGGCAGTGTAAGGATCCCACATGATGTCATGAACAGGCTGTCTGGCGTAAGACGCAGCGAGAATGATCATGTCCCTCGTACACCATACCACAATTGAACAATCCCTGTAGTCGCCGACAGACACCAGAAATCTGTCATCTCGGGCATATGCAAGGCACACTATTTCATTCTCATGGTGGTGAAGGACCTAAAAAATAATCCACCAAAAAGAGGAAAATTCTTTCTTGAGAACTTTTACAGCAGCGTTTGTATACTTAGTTTTTCAAACCAAATTTTTTTGGATGTGTCGCCAGGATTGTTTGGTAACAAAACGAACGCTAGCTAGCGCCGTGTATGAAAAATGTCTCGAAGTTACTTTTTGAGCTTCTCTTCAACTTAACATCGTGTATTCCCACAAAAGTTTGGAATATTCGTCTTGAAGTGTCTCAAGTAGACATAAACTGTAACCCTTAGGCCCTAACAAAAACGTCACTATTACTCTTAAGCCTATTGTTAAAGTTTGGACTTCGTGTTATCTTCCCTGCGTGACGGGTGCATTTCATGCTTCTGTAAGCCTGGAAAGAATAGAATATTTCAGGGTGTTTCAAGAACTTTCGAGGACCAAACCTTCTTGCAAATACCACTTTGTATATTCCACAAGCAGATTTGACTGCCACCATTATCAGAGGGCCCCGATGCCGACGCCAATATAAGGCCATCATGCTGTAGTGCCAAGGTAGAGATCTCCTCTGTGTGACCCATGAGATGCCGCTGAGTACCTGAATGAAGATCCTCTATAACCACAATGCAACCACTGGTGTATGCAAAGAGCCCTGAAATCGCAGAAAAGAAATGGTACAACGACATAAGCGTTTTAGTTGCAGGGGCATTACGAGGCTTAAACCCTTCCATTTTTTAGCTTGGGAAGGAAAATGGCAGTGGTCCTTTCTTATTGCTACGAAGAGGTTTGCCCAATTGCAATCCTTGTCTCCGCTAATCAGGAATCAGGAATCAGGGCAGTTTATAATGGTAAATCCTTAACTTCAAGTTGGAGTCTGCTGCTCAATACCTGTGCTTACGTTCCAACTTATCTTTGAATTCAAAACTTTTAATCACTTTCAAAAATATGGAACCAGTTCTTTCGGATTCAGACAGAAGTCTGCTACAAGTTTTGTAAGTGGAAATGACCACAGCTTCGGCAAAAATAACAACGGCACGAAACAAGATTATTGGTCAAACGATAAATAATCATGCTGCACGAGAGGAACGCAATTTAGAACACTTCTTTGACGTCCACAGCAAAAAGCTCTCACCAACTTTCTTTAAATGACCAACTTTTAAGGTTTCGACGAAAGCGTGAACATACAACAGTCTCTCTCATTCTCTTTCTTTACTATAATGATTCAAATTTTGTCAGTCGCCCATGATTGGTCAAATTCCCTATTTCAACTCCTTTAGCGACGAACAGGCAAAGCATTTTCAAGAAATTGTCTTCATTGTAGTTAATAACAGATATCGCAACCAAACACTTGTGTACATGCAGCAATGCAGAATTGTTATGCGAGGGCAGAGGTTAGATTGCCAATTTACGAGGTTTATGGACAATGGGGAGGCACGACAGTACCGCACGGTTTGGAGTACGAACCCAGAGCCCCTTAAAGAAATAAGTAAGTGGCGATATCTAAAGATATGTCAAGGAGTAATGTGGTGAGGTTCTGACAATGCCAACGGGACCAAACTCATTATCACTGAAACGCCCGACACGCAATTTTTCTTTTAATTTACATCTTTAGGGACGAAAGCTCCCCTTCCTGTCCAAAAATGCCGCCCGAAGGTATTCTGTCTTCCCACCCCCAACCCCACTTAGTGTTGCTCAACAAAGCTTCGGCTTGCAAAGTCACTGAAAATTGCTCGTTGTTGTTGAAATGGTTTTAACTACCATAAATCCTCTATTAAGCCCCCACCTTCCCGGGTGGTTATTTATTTCAGGGACGTTTAAGGGGGGCCTTAATAGAGAGGGAGGTTTATTTAATTTAGGGAAACGCATTACCGGTAACAAGAAAAAAAGAAACAGACTAGAGTTACGGTTCCCTTCTTCGTGTTTTGGAGCAGAGCAATGGAGATTTGAGTGATACAAGGTATTTGCAACATTTTTATTCACTTGCGGGACCAAATCTGAACTTCCACCATAAAAACCATAAACTACACCGGATCAGTCAACATGAAGTGTTACTGGCGTTAATAACTAATACAGTCTATCATTTAGCGATTTAATTATAAAGGATAAGGTTGGAGGGTAAGGGGGGGGGGGGGGGGGGTGGCTTAATAACTTTCTTCCTGTGAAAAGGATAGGGGAGGGGCTTAATAGAGGATTTACGGTATGAAAGTTGCGTGTCCTGAGTACGTTTCTAAACTGTTTTGACCGAGATTAGGGATCCATCACAACTTACAGTTGTTGATATTAACACTCTGCAAAGTTCAAATGAATTCAGTCTCTGGAGCGGATTCAGAACCAACAAAATTTCCGGCCAATTTTGAATGTGGCTCTTTTTCAGTCGCCTGCGCAGCAGCCGGCCGATGATAATGATGATGATGCATCTTTTTAACTTTGCAAAGAGTTTTGTCTAAGCCTGCTTATCACTTTCCAGCAATACGAATTGGGAGTCACCGACTTCGTTTTTGATATACAAGCATTTAAAAACAAAATATAGGGTGTCTTTAGATGGATCTTTTGTTGACATATAGACATATTACGGCACATCAATGAGTGCACCTTGTTAAGAAATTATTGGTGTTTACTGTGGTACCATAACTTTGCCGTAACGTGAAACAGTTGGGTAAATTCAGTTCTTCCAATTATAGTTCAGTATGTTGAAATTATTCAAGTTGGTCTGAGCCTCCTTGAGTCAGCTTTGAGGTGGATAGATCTCCTTATTACCTGTGTCAAATTTCCAAACCATGTTTTTTCTTCCATTTCCATTGTATCCAAGAACAGATTTAAGCTGGAGTCCTGCCTGGTTAGGCGGAGCTGTGTATCTCCGTTCAGGTAGGGTGGAGACCTCTTTGCGCCGCTTGTAATGCTTCGTGACCACTGGCGGATGGAGAAGGTCTGTTTTATGAAGTTTAGCTTCAGCGGCATTGGGAATATTGAAATTTAACCGCCTTGCGGGTGATTTAGTCTTGGTGGGAGAGGTCTGGAAGAGACCAACATCTATTACAAAGTAGTAATACAATTAATAATTATCCCTAAAAGGTCAATTCCCACAAAATAACCACTTTTATAAACAGTTGTACCGCCAAGCGGTCGGCTCATTCATTTAAGCAACGAACAACCCTCTGGGTTGAACTATAGCCGGACCAGCATTCGATCTTTTGATAACTACTGAGAAAGTACTGTTGCGGAGAATTTTAGTGGTTATCCTGTGACACAGTTTCTTGTGCATGCGCAGTAAGCTCAAGAGCACGAGGTTTCTGTATTTTTCCTGCCAGTTCAGCACATTTTTTGTACGCAAGATGAAGGTGAATTTTTGTCTTTGTGGACCTATGACCGAGCAATAATCCCGTCGAACAAGCACTGCCTTTTTAATTAATGACAGGAAGGAAGATAAACCGTTCCCCGTCCTCCACCGCCTCAGAATAATTGCTGATTTACCTAGTGGGCCGTAGAAAGAACCAACAGAGTCGGCTATCAAAGAATAACACACAAAAAGCTACAGTAGGTGTTGTGGTTTGGCTTAGCCATGGTACACTATGAAGCTGACCCCAGCTCTGCTGTGTTACCCCCATAGCCAGAGTGAAACCTGAGTAGTTCAGTAGTAGACTTGAAGACCAAATGTCCGCCTAGGATTTTGGGTTCAGGTGAGTAACTCTCGGAGCATCCGACAGCACGCCCAACCATGATATACTTCACAGACAGATGCTAGACCAAAACACTGGAAGCTGCATCCACTACAATGTGCGATCATTTGCATGTAGGTTCTGATTCGTTCCAGAGTTTATAAACACTGAAATGTCGTGAGACGAAGCCAACGGTTTATCGTACTTATCTGTGATGACAATAACTGAGGTAAAGCATTTGCAGATGTCACTACAAAGGTAGCCGAAGTTCTTGTTATTTTTCTTAAGGGAACCTCTACTCCCACAAAAAGATAACCTTTAGAGGAAGGGAAAAGTGTTCGAATGTTGACACAGAGTGTCTATCTTTATTTCGAGAGTGTCGAGAGTGTCAGAGTGTCTATCTTTATTTCGGCCAGCATGTGGGCTGAGTTTCAGTCGATCTCAACCTGACTCGAGGGTTTTTCTCCGGGTACTCCGGTTTTCCTCCCTCATCAAAATCGACTCACAGCTAATTAACATCTACCTGTGGTGCTGTGCTCCGACATCAAACATGGACTGTATAGCGGCAGCCAGAGGCGCCTTTGTATGCTTTCAGCCCGATGTCGTGAGCCGCGCCCTTCGCAATTCAGTCCTCGACTGCAAGTAAGGGTGATTAGCACTAGCAATATTTATATTTATTTATATTTAAGGGATTGTAAAGATAATTTCCTCTTCTTTAAGATATATTTTTGTAGGAATGAAGGTGCCCAAGTGACAGCCCGAGGGCTGGTACGCACAAGGTTTAAATCCACTACCTCCCTCATTTAAGGAGGCTAGAAAGGGTTTTCCAACACTGGGTTTATATTGGAAGTTTTCTTCCGGTTTTCGTGATTTTAGGTTACTATAATCCACTTTGACTTGGGCTGACGCGAGCAGCGTAAGTAACGCGTGTGTGACTTACACGCGCGCTCAGATGAAATGCCTTTCCAACTCCGAGTTTCCACAGCCCTGTACCTACAGACAAGCTAAGCGAAAATTAAACGTGAAACTTGCATGCCCATTTCCATCTACTGGTACTTGTTGAAGGGGGCTTTTCTTTGGAGAATGGTGGTCACGCACTTCCTTGTATGGCACGTGTTCGTGGGTGACAGAATTTTCGTCTTCATCAAGAACATCAACTTGAATTGGACTCACATCAAACTGAGGTGGTTCGTACGTGGTGGGTACAGGGACAGACTTCCTTGGGGTGACGGTGTGAGGCTGTGCGCGGGCTGGACTATATGGTCTTTCAGGAGTTATCCTCACACTTTTGTCTGCAGAGAAAGTTGAAATAAATACCAATTATGCAACGCTTTCAAGTGATAGACCATGAAATATGCCACAAGTCTCTTTCTCCGTATACATAAATGGCTTAAGGCGACATAAGTGACAAGCGGGATATTCCACGGCGGTGTCCAACTAGCAAGTGTTACATAACTATTTAATATTAC
>OX421452.1:15047240-15054740 GCA_949126865.1 Montipora capitata
CACCCAACTAGTCGGACAGAAAAGGCAATAATAAAGTTAGCAAATACAAGTTGAAGATATAGTTATTTGGGAATAAAACGAAAGACAGCATCACGCTATTCGCTACTCGAGGACTATTACTGATAGTCCTCTAGTAGCGTAGCCAATCAAAATGCAGCATTTACATTAGTCCACTAGTTGGGTGATACTAATCAGTATTATTCTTGCAAAAAAATTTTAACTTTTTACAAAATAGATGGCATGTTGCTTCGGATAAAAAAAAGTATCTAAATTAGTTTCTATTTCGTTTCTATTTCATGTTTCCAGTAGGAAATGGCTCCTAACTCAGTTGAGCAATGAACTGCCCCACGTCAGCCAAAAAGACACGAAAAGTCCTGGAATACAAGGTATATAAAACGGAGGCTCGTTTTCATAAGCAGCCATGTCAAAGTATCCCTTCACTGTACTTCTCAAGGAAACTAAAGCAACAGACATTACCTCACCTTGCAGTAACCCAAACAATAACACCAAAACTCTTGTTTTAAAACAAGTCTAAAACATTTGAAAAGCCATTTTTGGCGCTTATTAAAATACCTGTAACATGGCGTGCACTTCATTTCTTGATATAACAGAAAAATACGATATCACCCTCACACTTTATGGATACAACCCTTGAATTTTATTACAATCCAGTTCTCTGATTTGCTCAAAGCATTTTTCTTCCCGATAATTACAACATTACCTGAAAGTTGATGTCTAATCTCATGTGGTAGTCCCAGATCTTGACAAGCCTATCACCAGCGGTTGCTAGGTGCTTCCCATCCCGACTAACATCCAAACTTGAACAGCTACTACGATGAATATCAGACACCTACATGTGAAGCAAAAGAAAAACCTATTGTGTTATCACTGAATCTATCCCACTAAACAGAACAGTATTTAAAGGTTTGGATTATTTTCAAGGTTCACAAGACCTTAAAGCCAGTGATTTGTGCACCTGCAAGTTAAGGTCACTGAGATTGTTGACAACATATACTCTTAGTGAATGAAATAAATGTATATTTAAGTGCGGGTTGGAGACGAATCAGAGAAGTGCACGTGATCCTGCACTCATCAGGACAATTTAAGCAATTGTTCCACCAACTGAGCTATGAAGCCACACACTTGAGAGTAGGACATTTTGTTGATTCGAATCCCGTTGGAGCTATGGCTGAACTTTTGAGATGTCTACGTAAGTAACAATTGCTTAAATTGTCCAGCAAAGTGCGAGTATCCAGTACTTCTCTAATCCGTCATACTCTTAGAAAATAGTACAGAAAAAGTTGGCCAGAATTCGGGTTTTACCTCCGAATTGGCGAGGGTCACAAAACAGAGCAAATCCCCAGTTCTTTACAAGGCTAGGCCACAACACCGCGAGAAACTGTTTGCCGTACTCTTTGCGAACAGTCCCACAGAATTTCCCTGAGCTGGGGTTGTAAGGTAGGTCTACGGTTTGCAGTCCTTATTTGAGAAGACTTGAAAGCCTTTCCATTTGGAGATACAATCACAAAGGCAGCACTTTCTCCCACTTATATTTTGACCCCAAGTGTTAGAACTTAAACCGGAGTTTGACCCCACATGCAACCTCCCACACGGAAGTCCAATGGTTTACCCAATGTGCCTGCGAACAGGATGACGGTTAAAGGACGCCACATAAACCCAGATTGCTACGCAAACACTTCTTGAATCTCTACAACAACGACCGCTTGAACAGAAGACTGTGAGGTGATTTTTGTTAGGTTAGGTTAGGTTAAGTCGTCAGGTTTGACTCCTACAAAGGAGCCCTCAGATTTTTTTTCGATTATGACGATTATCCCTTGGTCACCATTGGAAATAATTGGCTTTTTTTAATGCCACTTGTACTAAAGATTTCCAGAAAATCGCAAAAAGACAAAACTTTATTCACATATATTTGTAATGTCTGAGCTCCTAGGACTTCTTAAAAAATGGAAATTAGCGTGAAGTGCAGCGTAGTTGTTATTTTTAAGATCAAGCCTAACGAGAAAAAACATTATCTGACTTAATGCTTCTTACTTGTTTTTGGACCACAGGAGGTTAGTATTGCGTCCATAGAGACATTTGGCATCGCGTATTTTTCGGAAAACGGCAAACCTCTGAGTGGCACGTGACATGGCCTTGCGGTCGATTTTGCAGTCTGCGGTTCAAGTTCTGACAGCTGGATATCCTTCTTACAGTAAGTGATTTACCGCAGCGTTTTTCAACTTAAAATTCTGTAGGAACTCACGTTTAAACCTATAAGTTCAAATGTTCTTTAATGTTTTTTAATGCCTTAACTCTTGAATTAACACAATTTTGCCGATCATTTGCACATCCTTGAGAACGCTGGCTCGATTGAATTCAAACATGTAAGGTAAGACATTATTCAACATGGCAAACGGTAAACCGCTAACCGCGGATTGAAGTTTGCGGTCAACTTTGAAACTGCGATGCTAAATGTCCCTAGGGGCTGGAAAGAGAGGTCTTCATTGAAAATGCAGACCTGGAGTCCGTTTCTCGAAACGCCCGAAACTTTTCGGGCCTTTTTCGGGTGTCAAAATTCCCTCTGTATCTCAAGAAACGAGAGGGTTTAAGTCGTCAAACTTCACAGTTATTCTGCTTCTTGTTATCTTGAAAACATCTTTAGTTAGTAAACTGCCTGTGAAGTTTGACGACCCAAATCCTCTCCATTCTTGAGATACAGAGGGAATTGTGACACCCGAAAATAGCCCGTAAAGTTTCGGGACTTTCGAGAAACGTACGCTGAGCCGAGAAAACAATACAATTGAAAGGTGCTTTAACTTGAACAAAGCAACATCAAAGCACAATTACATACCTCACTCAACAGGACCCCATTTTGAGAATGAAGTTTCAACAGTCTGGCATTTGATGTAACCACTAGCAGCTGTTTAAGTGATGATGGTGAGAAGCAGACGTGCAAAGCAGTGTCCACGATTGATCTGTCTGTAGTTATCGTGCTGATGTCGACACGTAAAACCTGTGATCAATTGAATAACAATACAGTTGAAACCTTGCCAATTCGAAGTATTTTCTGTTTCCCTTGCAACTTCAAAATAACAGGATTCAACTGTATATTATTTTAAAAGCCTTTCCTCTCACTTTTTGGGTATAAGATTTGGTTGAAGACAAATCATATCAAAGCCGCGTAACATGCCCTCATCAGTTGGATAACAAAATAGTACCAATCAAGTGAATATAGTGCTTATTCAGGGTTGCCACTCATCAGAAACAAGAAAATTCCCCGACTTTTCCCTGACCTGTAAACAATTTTCACTGACCTCTAATTAGTTCAATAATTACATTTGAATCAGCTTCTTTTGAAGACCATCAATATTTTTTCTTTTCGTTTTCGATTCCTTTTCGCTTTTCACGGGATTTTGTGCGCAAAATCAGTTGGTTATTCCATTTTTGTGTGATCCATCAGCTTGAATCGCCCAGCATATGTTTTTGACAAAAAGAGTAAGAGTGCTCTTAAAATTGAGGGGGAAGCGCAATTCAACATGCTTTATATGCAATTCCTTTTGAAATAATTCTGTCTTCAGGAACCCTTTCCAACCAAAATTTTTTACAAGAAGATTCGATGTAAACTCAATTCAGTGATTGCTTTACACCGTCTGTTAGCATGCAAGATATAGAAAGATTTCACTCTGTCTCAATCACTGAACTCACTGGTAAGTGTGATCAGGACTTGAAAATAAACACGCCCCAGTTATTCGGAAAAGTCAAATATTAGTACAGTTACGACAAAAGTCTGAATATAAGGAAAGGGGGTTAACGTCATTACACACAACTGTGTCCATGAAACACCTTGTTTGTAAGGTATTTATTTCCCAATGTTTCAGTGATTGTTTGACAAGTGACGGCCAGGATGCCTTGTTGCAAACCAATGGTACAATTTACATGTACATTATCATTCCCTTTTACCCCACCTCATCCAACGACCTGGCATCGGCAACAGTCACTGTGTACTCCGATGGTCCAATGAAGGCCAACCGCAAGCTATCCTCACTCACACTTAGCAAATGTGGTCCAAACTTTGCACCTGTTGCTACCGTGTTGGACAGAAAGCGAATCAGCTGGAATCCCTCATCACTTGCATTGTACAAAGCAAGAGAACCTACAAACCAATTTACTTTTTAATGATATAATGGTGCCTAACTTCAACAATAATCAATTTACTGCACGATGCTGTAAGCTGTGCGCAATTCGGTGAATACTTTTACATACGTTTAAGAGGAGAAAATACGTTTCCGCCTCTTTTAATTTGGGATATAACATTACCCAGACCCCAGAGCATCATTACAACCAAATTTAGCGTCCCAGTCAGTGACATAAGATGGATTGTTGGATTGTCAACATGAGAGGCTGGGCGTCTCCTGGCAGACTATCACCATTCATGCGCGAGGTGTCTTTGGCTTTTCCTTTTCCTTGTCACTGCTTACCTGGTGCCAAATACCTTACCATTTTAACAAAATCTGCTGATAATTATGCCAGATGCCTTTTCGACCTGATTTCACTTGTGCGCAGTGCCGATGGTGTTATGCGCTGCATACATTCCTAACCACTGGATTGTTGATATCGACAGCACTTATCTACTAGATATTGATCTTAGTTTGTTTTTTATTTAGTTGTTTGAGCAAGTTGACGTTTTGGCACCTATTCAGCTGATGCGGACCTGCTATACCCTCACGAAGGACAGCCACAGTACCGGGAACTTCATCCCCTACTCTTCTCGAATACTGTCAGTGTGGGTTCTTTACAACCCACCCATTAATTTGTGGGCGATTTCATTGGCTAATGTACGTCACGTGGTGCAAACTTACAGGACAGTTATCACGCAAAAAAAACCCGTTTGCGTGGATATTTGCCCTGCGAAATGCTGCAGCAATTATTTCGGTTGAAAAGAAACCGTGAAAGCCGGCGAAAAAAAGGCAGCAGAAGAGTCTAGTGATAGTGTCATTAAAACGCTGGTCGCAAATGCTGTTCCGGAGAGTACAAGAAAGTCAACAAAACATGGAATTCGTAACATTCGTAATGTAAAACTATGTAAAACTGGCTGTAATATTGCAGCTCACGCTTGGCGTAGCAATCACTCTATTGATTTCAACAATGCCTGATTAATTGACAAGGGAAACTTCCGAATCCGAAAAACTTTGGAATCTTGGCACACCGCTAACACTAATGAAGACGACAATAACTCCAAGCCTTTGCCAAAACAATACTCTATTCTTTTAGATTAGCGCATTTTTCCCTTTTATCGTTTTTACAATTTTTTCACACTTCCATTTTGTATATATTTCCATCTCGCGCATTTACATCTTAGTTTTTAAAGGCTTTAGTCTGGAAGCCGAAAGCTTACGTTTTTATGTAAAATTTTTAACCAGAGAACGCTTTTTTACATGAATATGTCTCCAAAACCTGGTTACTCTACTATTTTTAATAGTTGCATACTGTTCAATGGGTAAGTGAATTACCAAATGCTCCTGCACTGTGCATGAACTCTCCATTGGGTGTGAACAACAAACCAGTCACTTGGCCCGAATGATTATTATGCTCAGCCAAGAGATTTGTAGACCCGACATGAAAAACCCTGACGCTGCCAGACATAAACCCACAGGCAAAACATTGCTGCAGAGGATGATATGAAATAGCACAAGGAACCTCTCCGGGGGCTCGGAAGTCAAACAGCTGTGCAAGTGTATCAAGATCCCAGACTCTAATGGATCCATCTGCCGATACTGTGGCCAGATAACGGTGAGATGAATCAAATGACATGGCTAAGATCTTGTTGGTGTGAGATCTCATTAGGGTGGAGTATGTGCGTGCAGATACATCCAAAACACCAAGATTCCCCTGAAACAGAACAGTTTGAATATGAATGCATCTGTTGAGACAAACAAGGAACCTTCAACATCTTCACATTGTTATGAGACAATGATAGGCAATGCTACATTGTTCTAGTCAAGTTAAAGTGTATATATTATGCTCATTGAGCCTAAACACTGAAGGGCAAGTTTTTCCCAGCATAATGTGAAAAGTTAAGGGGACAATAATATATTACAGTACGACCAAGAAATCTGCAGGATAAGGCCTCTTTCGAAACAGTTAAAATTCAGTGTTATCTGAACAATTTCTGACTGAATTGTCTTATAACTTGTAATGTAACTTCTTACATGCACTTTTGTTCTTAGCAGAAGGACAAGATAATCCAAGAAAAAAAAAACTCTTACAACAACTTTATTCCCGAATTTATTCACTTACATTTTCATTTATTACTTACAGTTTTTGTTCCTGCTAACACAAACAATCCATCGCCGGATATGCTGACAGCTGTCAATGGTCCCTCGTGCTCTACAAGATAAAATAGAAGTTACTAGTACTGTCGGTAGTATTTTAAATGATTCCCTTCAACACAAAGAAAAGTTGACTGACAAACAACGACTCCATGTCTTACACAAATTTCTCTTGATTTACAGTACATTTTATATTGTACATACATGTTCTGTGAAATGTTTCCATTAATCAGTCTACAAAATCAATGGACATGAACTTTCAATGCTGGTATAGAATACATAGTTTACAATATTTGTGTCAGTGGTTGTATCACATCTACGATCTCTTGGCTTTGCCCTTGTTTGCCATAAGCATTGTGATAACACAACACCACATTATCAGATAAAAGCTCATAATAGTTGAGAGTTGGATTGCCATAATTTAATGCCACTAAAGCCTTCCATTACAAATCTTCCTATGAATATATGTTTGGTCTTTGCTACTCTGTCCTGCTGAGCCTTGATCCTCAGTAATGATGTTTGTGCACTTACCAGCTTCAAGGAACACAGTAGAAAAGTCCAAAGGCCACAGACGAAGTATTCCATCATCTGATCCAGTGGCACAGTAAGAGTCATTTACACAAATAGAATTTAGATTCAGTCCAAACTCAGTTGGGGTAGTGCCACCATACTTGCCCACAGGATCACGACGGGAGCCAACTGGAAGGAGTCTGACAACTTTGTCCAACAAAATTTTTTGATAGTCAAGCTGGTAAACAGTACCATGGTTTGTGCATGAGTACCTGGAATGAAAAAAAATAACATTGAATTTTTCACGAAGCTTTATCAGAGATCTAGGAATTTTAACAACTTCCTATGAATATAATTAGTGGCTAGCGTTGGATATTTATATATCCACCGCTAGCCACCTCCACTTCAGTGAATAGTTGTTAACTATCCAACAGTTCCAATCTGTGCACAGACTTCAGTAACCATGTAATAATAATACCATGTATTATGCTTTCAAGGGGCACTGTCATGGTGTCTGGTCAAACTTTAACCAATTTTCACATTTCACCAACTCTTTCTTGGCCATCTGTTGCCAAAAACAGATATGAAATAACAGTTGTGCATTGAGATAAAACTGTTGTCTAAACAAATCCGCTTTTCTTTATTGTGACACTGCCATCAA
>OX421452.1:15059740-15094740 GCA_949126865.1 Montipora capitata
TATCTTTCGGCTAAGATCACTAAGTTGCTCGCGTAGTTTGTTTGCTGATCTCTGATCTTTGAAGGGCAGGGGTATTCTAACGGGAATTTCACCTGCTTGTTGCGGGGGGCGTGTGCTCCCCGCTACCTTCATTTCAATGAAAACCCTGATGGTGTTTTGTATGAGGGGCTCTGGATAATACAAACGTGTGAAGATCTCCTTTAGGCGTTCGCATTCTTGATGAAAAAGTTGCCAGTTTGAAGAAAGTTTAAAACCACGGTTCAGCATTGTTTTTAACAGAGAATGTTTGTACTTCATATCGACGTGGCTATGGTAGTGCAGAAGCAGCCCAGTATCGGTTGGTTTTCTGTAAACCTTTCTGTCTAACCGGGTAATATTTCTGATGATTTCCATTCCTAGGAAAGGAAGTTTCCCGTTTTTCTCAAGTTCCATTGTAAAACTAATGGAAGGGTGGATTTCATTCAATGTTGAGAGAAATGAGGAGGCAGCTTGAACATCGGGCATTATGCTAAGGGTATCGTCAACGTAGCGTTTATAGAAAGTGGGCATCTTGTTTTGGTTTTCTAGTTGTTCTTCGATGTTACACATGAAGGCATTCGCCATCAGCGGTCCAAGAGGAGAACCCATGGCGACTCCATCCACTTGTTCGTAGAGAACCCCTTGAAATTGGAACAGCTGATTTTTGGTAGAAACTTCCAACAATTCTATTAGGTCTGCTTCAGTGATATTAAGGTTGTACTCTTTATTGAACCAATCATCTTTGAAGGCTTTTCTCGCTAGGATTCCAATCGTCTCGTCCACAGGTACGTTGGTAAATAGTGCAGAAACGTCATATGACACCAAAATGCCATGGTCACTAATTTCCATCTCCTGGAGATCATCAGCGAAGGAGAAGATATCACCAATGGTATGTTCATAGGTAGATAGAGGCTTTAGCTTCTCGTCTAGCCACTCAAGAGAACAACATGGAATCGAGCCATGTGAAATCGCCAAGAACTTTAAGGTCCTGTTTGATTTTTGAAATGTTTTTTATTCGGGACCTTAAGCCAAAATTAAACAAACAAAGTGATTCTATCCGCCCAGAGCTGTTTGCTTAACACTTCCAATAGTTTTCATTCTTTTCACCTCTTTTTTACACTTTATTTTCGCATTCTGTTATTTTTTTATTGTTCGTATGTAAATACTTAGCTTTTACCTTCATTCCATTGTTTCAGAAATTGTATATATGCGGAAATTTTATTCACGAACTCTAACTTGAAAATGACCGTGGAGCGGTCGAAACGTCGTTCTTATTTTTTATCGCTCGTTTTTATAACCAAATGTTTTAGTAAGAACTTATTACTTCGTATAATATTTGTACTGTTGTGATGAAAAAATTAAATTGCGCTTTTTAAAAACTTTTTGTTTTGCTCAACTTGAATTTCCCGGGAGAGAGAAAATATACAGAAACAGACTGTTTCCATGGTAATGGTCCATACTGTAAACTCCCAACCGAAAATTATCCGATCAGAGTTCTCCATTTAACCTGAGAATTGCTTGTCATATAATAAAATGCCTTTAAGTTAATAATTAAATGAACAGGGAGTCATTACATTCATTGTAATTATAAGTATAATGACCAGGTTGCTTTTCTTTTGAAACTTGATTGAATCATAAATTAAAAGACTCCTCAAAATTATGTGTTACTTGAATCATGCTAATGTAGGCTAAGCTGAAGGGTTCTAAGCCTGAAACAACTGGATTTTCCTCCATTCTTATCAACTATTCAATAATATTATTATTTATAAATGATTCATAGTAACAATAACACACAATATGTTGTAATACCTGGTGTCATCAAACTCTGCTATCTTCATGCGACAAATGTCCACATCTGTGTGAGCCTTGGCAATGATTGAAACTTCACCCCCTCTCACAGCATGGCTGATATCCCATACAACAACCATCTGGTTAATGTAATTATGACAAGAAGAAGTAAAGATGTAGGGACATGTTACAAAGATGTCCAAAGTTTATGTATGCTCTCAGGGAACATAAAGAAAGAAAAGAAAGAAATCACAAAAGCGCATTCCTGGTGCATGCTGCAGTGTAGTAGTAATAAAACAATATCATTGTTTAAAAAATAAGAATAACCCATTGACCCCTGGGAGTGAGATTTAACTCGGTCTAACGCCAGACAATTTTACTCGTCAATGTGGAGCGGTTCAGGAGTCAAAATGGGTTAAGTTCTTATGCGTCTGATTCACACGGGAATAAGCAGAGTCAGAGAGATTTACCACAAGCTACTATCCTTTTTCCCTGGCATGACTCTTTGGAAGCTAGATTCAAGATCTCTGAAGAAACTTTATCCGGCATTGAAGTACAGTACCGTAGCAAACGTATCATCGTCATTATTTATTAAGTTTTCACTCCATACAGCATTCAACGGTGGTTTACATGCACAGTACCTCATCAATAATTTACTGTATATTGATCATTATGTTTCCTGAGAAATTTCTTCTTTTTTGTCAGTATAGTGTTCACAGAGTCAGTTAGAAAACAAGAGAAAAATAATGTCTAATTGAATGTGTTGTACTGAGGTTTATGAGTAAATCTTCACGGCTTTTTTCATAAAAAAAATATGACTGCTTTGCTTTTTACAGCTGCCAATCATGCTTGCAGGATTGAAATCAGCCAATCAAAACACTCCCTGTGATTCATAATACACTGTACATTCTACAACAAATGATTCACAGCAATAAAAAAATGAAACCATTATTAATGAAAGGCATAATAAAAGTATGATAAATAAAACAATGTCATTATGTTACTGCGAGTTCCAGTAATCTGCAGTTTTGGGTTATTACCTGTTTGCCCAGGTTGTCTTTTCCCACGCCACATAATATGTTGCCACTGTATGAGAGACTGGAAATAATATCATGTAGTCATGAGTATCATATGACCTGTACTGCCGAGTGAGGACAATGCATGTGCGGGCCAGCGAGCCTTGGCTGCGAGTCACACAGTTATTGAAAGCCAAACGTTTAAAATGAGTGCTTAGACGTAAAAACTGTTTATCAGCACTATTTGAAATGGGTCATTAGACTTAAATGCGAAATTTGCATGGCTTGCATGACGGACTTGAGAAGGTCTGGACAGTGTGACATGAGCTCTCCAGACCTGTGTGCGGTTAATTGTTCATTTCATTCAACTCATACAAGAAACTTGAACTCACAGATGACCAGTTCCCAAAGTGCTTGATATAGCTCAGTTGGTATCTAGAGCAACTGCAGCTCAATTGCGTGGCCAATGTTTAAAATTCGCTCAAGCCTGGATTTCTTTCAGGCCTCCACTGCAGCTGCTAAAGTTTCTCAACTAACTGCAATGATCTTTTCAACTTTCATTGGTCTTTTTGAGTCGCCAGAATAACGCTGAGAGATAGGAGTGAACACAACACGAAAATCAAGCGTTCCACACAAGAATCTGAACTAATCCCTGATGATAGCATAAAACGTTTTTTGCTTGGCAAAAAACCTTTTACAACAAGCCTTTGTTTTTACCTTATACAATGGACATTGTGTATCTCTGCTCTAAACATGGCAGCACATTTTCTCGTCTGATATTTCCACACTCTAATAACAGAAGGTGAACCTGTTTGGGCTGAAGCTAAAATGTCTGTTCTTCCATCAAAAGCTAGGGCAGAAACCTGAACAAGTTTCAAACATTATTATTGTTATTATTTATGTACATGTGTTTATCGGGGAGTAAGGATGGCCTTGTGGTACTGCTCATGCCTCCCACCTCTTCCAACCCAGGACCACATCCTAAGTTTGTATGTGGGCTGAGTTTCAGTCGATCTCAATCATTGTTACTCAAGGGTTTTTCTCTGGACACTCCGGTTTTCCTCCCTCAGTAAAATCGACTCCCAGCTTATTCCATCTGGCTGTGGTGCTGTGCTCTGAGGTCATGCATGGGTTGTGTTCAGGGGCCAAGCGCCTAGCCCGCTGCACAGCTATTTCAGTCGGACCTCATTGAGCTGCGCCCTTAGCAATTCAGTATCTGACTGCGAGAAAGGGCGATTAGCAGCCAGTATTACTAATAATTACAAAACTGTTACTTAGTTATGAGCAGTAATGAAAGGGAAGTCTTGGGTCTTTAAAGGAAAGCCATATATGTGCCAAAGGTGAAACCTTTTAAAATCAAGCAACCCACTATTTTCTTAACAGACTGTAACTTTGTAACATATCAATATTATTGGTAGCCCCACGCAGATTGGGAAATGAGCATACTTTTGCAAACCAACAAATAAAAATTGTAACAATGTAGAACCTGCACATTACCTTGTCTGTGTGTCCCATAAAGAACTGTTGCTGACCAGAGGATATCTCTATGGATACAATGATAGCATGACAAGGATACACTATGCAGGATCCATTCTTAGTCCACAAGGCCTTTAGAGGAGAAAAGCATAGTGAATACCTCTACATTATACAATATGCACAATTACACAAAATTGTTAAATGTTATTAAATGCAATTTCACCTAGTTAACAACAAAGAGATGCTGGTTTTCTGTGCATTTAGGTCTACAAATGGAGCTTATAGCAGTCAGCGGTTCATTCGTACGTGCACAGGCTCAAGTAGCTAGGTCATGCAGTCTCAGTGTAGCGCCCATCTTGTAGCTACGTTGGCAGAGTGTTGTGTGGCCTTCGTTTTAGTGTTTTTGGCCCAGGTCACGTCTAAAGCCCTATCAGATTAATTTTTACCCGGAATTATTGCGGCGATTTAGGTTCAATCTAAAGGTGTCGCGGCTAGCACATCATTCAGCTCATTCTTATGAATCAATGTCATTTACTCAAACTCCAGGCCTAGGCTTCCAACAGCAACACCCAGCCGCCTCTACAGGGGATATCTCTGTTCCTTAATTGTTTCGTCTCTTTTGCACTCGTTTGAACAAGATTTTTGGCTTTCCATTCCTAGTATTACCAGCGTGTTCTCAGTCACCCGGAATTGGGGGTTGTGTCACCTGGTCTTTTCCACTATATCCACTTCAGATCCACTTGTCGGAAGAGATTTTGTCATTGGCCTTGGCTACTCCCCCATTCCCAAAAACTCATGAGCAAAATTATTAGCGGTCAATTCGTCGAACTCGCAGAACTCCTCCCACACAACCTCAAGATTAACGAGACTAAAACTCAAACGTTCTTGGATCATGGTAAACTAGTTGTACACCCATGCCCGCAGACGAACCATGGAGATTCAAGATATTCTCACATGGGTAGAAGAATTCACCATCTACTCACTTGTTCTCTGTGCCTCACAGCCGTTGTGAGATGGGCAGATATTCCACAGACATCAAAAACATTTCCAGGATGAGCATGGTGTATAAATGGGTACCGGTGAAAATGCTAGGGGTAACCCTGCGATGGACTAGCATCCCATCCAGGGGGGAGTAGAAATACTCCTAGTCGCTTCATGCTACAGAAACCGGAGATAAGTGCTGGCCTGGTGGGCCTTTCTCGGCTTGTAACAGAGACTTTTTTTTACAGTGAGTATTACAGGGTATTAAACGTCACCAGGGCTCTCACGCCCACGCCAGCCAGTCACAGGGGAGTTAATGAAAGTCATCCATTCCTCTCTCACGCAACAACTACTCACACAACACACTTTGGGCTGCCTGCTGCCTTGGTTTTTTTGTATTTCTACGGGAGAGAATGGAGAATTTACTGTGAACTCCCCTTTTGATGCCTCCATTCACCTCTCCCTTCAGGACCTGCAACTGGATTCCACATCCAACCCCACCTGTCAAAAGTGTTCAAAAAAGGACCCTTTTCGTCAAGAATGCTTCATCTATTTAGGCCGTGGCCGTTCATTTATCTATCCCACCACTTCCCTGATGGCATACCTTCATCTACGTGGTCCAGTTCTGGGTCCTCTCTTTGTTCACCAAGATGGTCAATCCTTGTCTCGTGTGCAACTGTCTCATTTCTTTCAGTCAACTTTATCTGCAGCTGGGATACCTGGATCCTTCTCTGGCCACAGCTTTCAAATCGGGGCTGCAACCACTGTGGCTCAGCAAGGTCTTCCAGATTACCTAATTAAGACTATGGGTCGTTGGTCCAGCAACGCTTACCAGCTGTATGTCAGGACTCAGGTGCAGTCTATTCTTGAAATGGTGGGCAGGTTACTATAATTGGTATGAATTATTATGGTCTTTCTGCTACCCCTGGCAGGTGCCTTGGGATCTGGCAGCTGTTGTCAGGGGCTCTGGCTTCCCACAGCCATGAGCCCCTTAGGCTCTGGGCCGTCCTTAGTCAGCCCTGAGGTTTCTTTGGCATGGTGTGGGGGATGGCTGGGTTGTGGGGATTGCTAGCTATGGGAGCGTTTTACTGTCTAGGGGCTGGCTGATCACAGTGGAGGCCCCTGGACATCCCAGGCACCCACCCTCCATTCAGCTCGATGCAGTTGTTTAATGTGGTTAAACGCAATTTAACCGAGTTAACAACAAAGAGAGGCTGGTTTTCTGTGCGTTTAGGTCCACAAATGGAGCAGTTTGCAGTCAGTGGTTCATTCATATGTGCACAGGCTCATGTAGGTCATGTGGTCTCAGTGTAGCCGAGATAGGTGAACTTTTGATGGCGTACTGAAGCCAATGCAAGACTTCCACAGGTCCCAGTGAACAAGAGACTCAACGCTATCCCAACTCTGGAAGGGGTGCAGAAGGCCATCCGTCAGCTCTCCAGTGGCAAAGCTCCTGGATCAGACTACATCCCAGCTGAAATCTTCAAGGAGGGTGGTACAGCCCTGACGGGAAAGCTTCTGACTCTCATCCAGATCATATGGGAGAAGGAATCAGTGCCGCAAGACTTCAAGAACGCGTCCATTATCCACCTCTACAAAAGGAAATGAAACCGCCAAGCTTGCAACAACCATCGTGGAATCTCCCTGTTATCTATCGCAGGCAAGATTGTGGCCAAAGTTCTCCTGAACCGCCTCAACAACCATCTTGAGCAAGGACTCCTCCCAGAAAGTCAGTGTGGTTTCCAGAAGGATCGCGGGCCTATCCAAGAGAAATGTCAAGAACAGAACACTGACCTGTACTCCATCTTTGTGGATCTGACCAAGGCCTTTGACTCCGTCAGCAGAGATGGCTTTTGGAGAGTCATGCGAAAAGTGTGGATGCCTTGACAAATTCACCACTGTCGTCAGACAGTTTCATGACGGCATGCTGGCGCGTGTCCAGGACAATGGGGAAACATAAGAAGCATTTCCTTTCAGGAATGGAGTGAAGCAGGGATGTGTCCTGGCTCCAACACTCTTCACTCTCATCTTCTCTGCAATGCTGTCTGATGCTTTCAGGGATTCGGTGGTCGGCATTGGTATCAAACACCTCACCAATGGCTCACTCTTCAACCTCAGGAGGCTCAAAGCGAAAACCAAGGTGAAGGTTAGTACCATCAACGATTTCCTGTTTGCTGATGACTGAGCCCTCAACGCTGCCTCGGAAGCCAACATGCAGCATAGCGTTGACAAGTTCGTGGAGGCATGCAACAACTTCAGCCTGACGATCAGCACTAAGAAGACTGAAGTCATGCACCAGCCAGCACCGCGTAACCCATACGTAGAGCTGACCTCGGCAATACCCTCTTGAGATCCGTCATCATGGATGATGAGCTGAACGCCTGACTCACTAAAGCGAGTGCCGCCTTTGGCAGACAAAAAGGTCTGGAATCAGAGAGGCGCAGATTGGTCTTACCAGCCATTTGCAGATGCACAGAAAATGAATTTTTCTCCACATCACATCCGCTCCGCATGACCAACGCCATCCTCCAAAATCGGCATCATCATCATTATCTTCACCCTGCCATAAGATGTGTAGATGGTCCTCGTCGTATCAACGGACAAAACAACAGCAACCATCTTGGAGCTACGTTGGTGTACTACGAGTGTTGTGCTGCCCCTCGTTTTGGCAGTTGTTTCTTAGGCTTAGTGGCTTCTTACAATTTTTTCTGCTTCCCTCCCTCTCTCTGCTCCCCTCCGCCTTTTTTCCACTGTTACCACAGTGTCAAGGGGGCCCGGATGTCTCTGTGTGGGGGTTCATGGCTGGGTTGCAGGGATTGCTAGCCATGGCATTGTTTTACTGTCTAGGGGCTGGCTGATCACAGGAGAGGCCCATGGACATCCCCAGCACCCACCTTCTATTCAGCTTGATGCAGTTGTTAAGTAATCATAAATATTATGACTTTTCCTCCCACCCACAAAAAGCAATTGTGAGACACTAATGGGCTATTTGTACATGTTTCTGAGCAACATTGTGTTGGGTGTGGTGGGAGGAGGAGGAGGGGAAATTTTATTTCCAAGTTAAGGTCTAAAAAAGTTGAAAATGAGAAAAGCCTTAACTCGTATTGTCCAGGGTTGTGGGTTTTCACACACAGTGCATCACTGGTCAGCAAGCGTTCAATGGTTAATACTACATCTATTGAATCTAGTGTTCTTCTATACAACATGGATCATTGACATACATGTACCTCACGAAATGTACCACCTCCAAACCCAACTACTCTCTTGAGTGACAAGATAGGATCTGGTTTTAGAGTCTGCAAAGGAAAAAGATAAAAGTCTAAGCAACAGCTACCTACATTGTATTTACAACAGCACTGGAGACCATTTGTGACAATAATTTTCTCATGCAGAAAGGGTATCTCAGTATCCAGCAATTCAGGAAATTAAAAACTGCCTGCAGGAGAACTGCAACAAGCAGACCACACTCATTCGCCCTAACGATCAATGTCCAAAAGGTTCTACTTTATTTTGTAAAAGGAACTACAGTCACAAGAAAGCAGTTTACTGCAGCTCTGAAGTTATTGACACAAACTTGAGGCAACTCAGATCCCTCCAAGTGTCACAAGGTGCAAAATAAAAGACTGTCGCCTGATCATAGGTTCAAAGACCTAATGTCAAACAATCCCAAGATCTTGTCAACCGTCCAGAAGTGCATCAAGTATGGTCTCCAGACAATAAACTGTCACTAATAAGAGATAAACTCTTGAGCACGGTAGCCTTTCCAAAATTTCTTTCTTTCTAATATCTAAACTAGGCACGTATCGTGCATGAACTTGGGCTTTCCATTGAAATGTCCTGGATAGTTCAATGAAAAACAATTAAAGAAAAAGAAATACAGTAGAGAAGTCAGCTAGATTATTATTTGTTATTACGGTTAGAATGGACTGGTGGCAACGATTCTCGTTATGTTTACTGTCTCATAAATGTTTGCTTGAAACGTGATCTCTCACATTAAAGTTCACAGACCGGGCCTGTTCCAAAATTGCTCAACATCTTTTAGTATGGGTCTACCACCAACGGTGTGTGCATTTGTGTGTGGTTCAAGATTATTAGCCAACATTATTCGTGCTTACTTTAATGATGCGGCTGCCATTTTTGAATTCGTTCAATACCACATACATGTTGGAGGGTGTAAACTGCAGGTTGCAGGTTACTACTTCACCATAGCTGAAACAACCCAAAACTTTACTGATGCTAACATTAGGCCTAAAAAATAATGTTTAAGCTAAGGTTAGCATTTTTGTAAAGGTTTGGGTTGTTTCAGTTATAGAAAAACAATGACATGCAACACTAACATGCAACCTGCAGTTTACATCCTCCGCATACATGTACAGTGTACTGTATTGGCTTAAACTTTGCTTGTGTGCTAGAAAAGACGAATCAGCCATTGCACAACCATGCCACTTGTGTTGTGATTCAAATTTATTGCTTTCCTTTGTTTCAGATTATAATTATAATGAATATTTGACAAAGAAAAATCAAAATCGAACTGGTTTAAAAATTCTTAGACCAAGAAAAAATTGAACCACAACAAATGCACTTTGTTTAACTTTGAAAATGCACTTGCAAGCTTGAGTGAGATTTGTAACTGAATGCCAAAAAAGAGAAGCTGAAATCTAACCTCAGGCATTTTCCCTGGAAAGCCCAAATTATTCGGCTTAAATTACCTTAAAGTTTCCAGCCTTGGTGGCCAGTGTAACTTCATCTTTTGGTACCTAAGAAAATAGAATTAAGAAACCCTTCCATTATGACACCCCAGAGAAAGCACTGACATTATTAACTTGGAAATAATGCTGTATGTGGCATGCACCTTGTCCTTTTCCTTTGGACGCTGAAGATTAGTAACAACTTTTCTTGGGTGTGCATACACATGAACTTCTCCACCTTTACTGGTACTCTCCGCTACATCTGCTTGCTGCACGCCCACCATTGGGAGAGTGGTTGGAATAACATGTCGACACTGAATTAACAAAAAAAAGAAAAATGCACTTCAGAATGCTCAACAACTTAATTACACCTTTAAGGACAGTGCCTAAAGGTATTTTTGCGTGGTTTACTGAATATATGCAGGAAAAGCAAATCTTAACAAGTGTTAATGAAACTCAAAAAAAAAATTGGGGGTAACCACACATTTTTAGAAGATAATTAATCAACTGTACAATTATAATTATTTGTAAAAAGCTTTAAAATACAAAGCAATGTATGGCGTTCTTTTCCAAATTGAAGCTTAATTATCTCTGAAAAATGCATGGTTACCCTGGCCCAATTTTCTTTTTGGATACCAAGATCACTTGCTAAGTTCTGCTTTCTCCGCATAGTTTTAAACCATGCAAAAATATCCCTGTATTAATAAGCACCACCCATTTAATTTGAGTATCTTGAGATGCAGAACGTTTGCACAAAAACAATAGTAGGCACCATCCTTAATAACACTAACAAATAAAAAACTCCTAGAAAAAAAGACACAGCAAATTTATACCTACATGTACTGTAACTAAAGTTCTACACTTAAAATAACTATTGTGGAGCGAACTTGTTCTACATGTACTGTGCAATAATTATTATAACTCTTTGATGTAAACCAATGCTACAAACAATGGCATTACTGTACCTTTTTTGAAGCCTGTTTTTGTGGATTGAGTCTGTCTACCAATGCCACTCTAGAGGCAACAGCTTGACGTGTCTAACAATAGGAAATACATTGAACAAATTCATTTATTTTGATCTCTAGCTTTTCTTCTCATCCTTCAGAATAAAAGAAGTTTTTCCAAACGAGAACCAGTTCCATTACCTTTACCTCATCTCTGTAATTCATCTCCTTTAACGTCCCTGATTGTGAATTTCCATTTACTGGTTCGTGGTTTAACTTAGCTGTGCTGTCCTCATGTCGAAAACGTCCAACCTGAGGACTATCATGGGCAGTTACGGTTTTGAGTGTCTTCAATGAAGCCTTAGCATTTGCAATAATTCCAAACTGAGCAACTTTTTTACCAGGAGGAAATTTAATGTAATCATAGAGCTGATGCCAGTCTGCACCTTTTGGAGAGGGATATGCCATTTCTCGTGGCATAGGACTGATACCCTGCTCCAATAAACCAAGCTTACGAGCTTCCAAAGCTGATATACCAGGCTGGTAATCAATGTCACTTGTAAACAACCCCTTAAGAAACATGTTGGCACACAGGCGTATATTTTTCAGGTAGGAATACTGCCGATTCAGGTAAACTGACAGGATGTATCGAAGGTCCAGTACCAGAACGGTCCAGCGACTGGTTTGTGAAGTGCTGCCCACAAGACCTAGAAGATAGAAAACAAGTTTCTTGTCCACCTTCTGGTATAATACATCGCTTACATGAAAAAGCCAAGGGGACTAACTTAAAATCTAAAAAGTCATTGATCTCATTAGAATACAGCCTTAATGATTAGGATCCAGAAAATTTATATCATCCAGGATAGACTGTAAATGAGATGCATAAATGTCACATTGAACATCACTACACACTATAAGCGCCCTCACCCTAAAAACTCAGCCAAACAAACGGAATTGTTCCTTATGAAGGAATTTCGAAATGAAAAACAAATCTTCCCAGCCGTCAATCATGGACATGCGTTAGAAAATACAGTAGGACAAACATTTACAAACTGATTTCAATGTTTACAAACTTACTACTCAAGGTGGACACTTCATTAACAGTTACTTCATCAACCGATCCTGGGCGAGGACTTGAGACAAACGGAAACTGAAGCCATGTTGAAGTAGATTTGAATTCTTTGAACATGTTTGAGAAAGATATCCTGATTGTCAATCCCTCATCTGTTGCCACATCAACATGCACAACAAAATATTTGCCAGGAATAGGTCTGAACAGGTAGTAGAGATAGCGCCCAGTCAATCCCAGAGACTGTGTGCTGGTACGAGGAAACTGAATAAAATTGCTGGCTGGAATTGAACCTGTGATTCGGTACACTGTACCTTTCAAATCTTTGTCCTACAGTAATTGACAAATGAAGAGAAGTAGCAGAAGTTATTCATAGCAAAGCTGGGTTTTGCACTGCATCTTATGCATCACTTACCATAAGAGTTGTGACCTCCCCCTCTTTGGAACATTTCTTCCATTCTCCAATGTTAAAATGTTTGAAGATGTTGACATTGGGATGTTGCCAGACTGAGAAACATAAAGTGAAATGAGAACCCCCTGAGAACCGCAGTTTTGATGTTTTTACGGTGGACTATACGTGGAAATGACAAACAAAAAAACATGTAGCATGATCAAAAGAATATAAGGTCCCTGCCTGGCTTAGCCTGTGTAGCAAGCATTCCATGGTAAGACTGAGAACTGGGCTTTCAGGTGTTTTCACTGAGCAAAAAATGGGGTGCAATAGCAAAAAAAGTCATTTTTCATTTTTTGCTCAGTCAAAACATCAAAACTTTTTTCTGTGAAACCCTATGGAAACAATAATTGCTATGCAGGCTTATGCCTTATTTGAAGATTCTAATGTATGTGCATGGCTGCCACAAAATGCTGCCTACCTGCAAATAATAATAGCTTGGGTTTACACATATTTAGACTCATAACATAATTACACTGTTCCCATGCAATGATAAATAGATTTCTTTTGTTTAATAGTTATAACCCCTCTTCTCCTCCAGCACTCTCATAGCAACTACTTTAACTCTTATAATTATTATTGTATGTTAGTGTACAAAACACGTTGCCAGGTCAGTTTGTATTTTGTTCTCAGTATAAGACCAAAATCAGAAACTAGTGAAAGTGCTAAAATACAAAATACAAAACTGCATCCAATTATTGTAACATTTGGTGCATTCACAACACTAAAACACTATACCAAGAAAGAGACAGTGTGACCCAGAGGTGAGGGCATTAGGTAAACCCGGAAACCATTTCCCTTCCTTGCTCAGTTATTGATCAAAGTATGACCACTTTTCCCGCCTTTCAAAGCGAATGAAAAAGTGAAATTTCAATCAAAAGGTCTAAAAACAACACTATGTATTTTGGAAGATTTCAGAGAATAAATTACCGGTAAGGGGAAAAGTGTGTTAAGGTGATAGTCACTTGAAATATTACTATGTGCAAATGTAGGTCCTATACCAGTATAAATTTACTTTACTTTTCAGAAATCTACCCATTCGCAGCCATCATGACAAAGTCAATTACACTGTATGTTATGATCTGAATCTGATCAATAGGCTATTCCAAGTTTACATGTATGCCTGCCTCTTCTTCAAAGTGAGTCTAAGTGCCAAGTTTTTCTTATGAAAATTAGTTTTCATTCATGTGAAAAGTAATCGACTAGAGCTAATTACCATGTCACAAAACCTTCACACTTAGACTCGCTTTGAAGAGGAGGCAGACATGAACTCAGACGCAATGGCCCATAAACCAAATCAGCTAACTCAATGTTGTACCCAATTCAAATCCTTTGGGAACAAAACGTTTTTCTCCAGGTATTTCCATACAGTACCGCCTTAAAGTATTGACCCCTCGGGATGAGGAAATACCTTGTCTTTGCCGCGGGTAGTGGTTGCAGACACCGAGGTACATTTGTATGCAAATCTTTTTCCCTCGGTAAAACGAAGGTGCAATTTACCGCGGGAAATTTGCCGCGAGAGAAAAGACGAGGCTTGCCGTGGGAAAGAACATATTTTTATTTTTCATTTTATTACAATTACAAAAAAGAAACATTAATATACGCACACTAAAGCAAGAGTTACATACATTTTAGAAATAAAAAAAAAAGAACATAATACAAATGCAGTACACAAAGAATATTAGCCCTGGAAGATTTGAATAGGGTACAACATTGAGTTCACCGATTGACTCCCCGGGATTCCCCATTGACAAGTAAATTAAATCGGCTGGCGTTAGACAGAGTAAAAATACTCAGTCTGGCCGGTTTAGGCCCGTTTGGGTATCAAAGGGAACACATACTGCTCCGTGCAATGCAGTTTTAGAGGATTCCATCGCTTTTAAACATTCAAGTTATTTAGAGCCAGAAAAGCAAATGAAAATAACATATTAGATAAATTTTCTGTGCAGATTTTTGTTACTTATTTTGACCAAACTTCATATTCTGAGTGCGCATGCAGAGTGTAAAGAGCCCATATGATAAAATGCTTATTGCCCAACTTAGGTCGGACCAGACAGGAAAATATTTGGCCCTCAGTCATGGCACACGGACCTCGCTACACTTTTGGTCCAAACGCCACGACCTTGGGCCAAACATTTCCCATCCAGCCCTCCCACTCAGTTAATAAGTGCATATTGGGCAATTACAATGCACCACAGGCGTTGATTTTAATTAGAGAGTTTCAGTCACACTGCTGTACATCGCAGAGGTGGGAGGCACAGTTAATAACAATAATAATAATACTAATAATACAGTGGAACCTCCATTAAGCAGCGACATATTAAGCCGCCACCCTCTATTAACTGGCCAGTAATCAAAGTCCCGAAATAATTGAAGAATAATATTGCAAATCAAACCTCTATTAAGCAGCCACCTCCATCAAGTGCCCAGGGCCACCTTTTGGCTGTCCCGATGAGAGACCTCCTGTACTGTTTTCACCTCTATTAAGCAGCCACCGAGAGTTTAAGACGAAATCCGATAGAAAATCGAGCAATTTCAGTTTCTAGTGGACAAAAATCTGGTACCATCTGGAATAATTTTAAGTATTTTACAGTCCTTTTTACATTTCCTGAAGGCTAAAGATATAAATATTTGCCTGAAATAACACCGAAAACAATTTCCCATGGGAACAAGAAAAATCAAATTTCAACGTTCAGAGAAATTGTGCAAACACAGGTAAAATTTCATCATCAGTTTCATTTCACCAGTACTTTCAAGTGTTTCTTACGAGGTTCAACAGTTCTTTTTGACGTTTGGTGTTGCTAGAAATGATTTTTTTTGAGAAGATATTTAAAACAGTCGTACAGAAGTTTGCAATACGATGTTTATCAGTCTTGGTACTAGGTTTTTGTCCACTTGTTACTCGAACTTCTGGTGGATAATTTCCGTCTTAATACACTTAGTTTGGCTTTTCAGCAAAACTTTTTAAAATTAATTAATTAATTATGGACCCGTAATGCAACATTTCAGTTACAGACATTGCCTCCTTTTCCGGTTATAAATCAGCTCAGTTTACGCCATAGATTAGATTGTTCGTGTTAAGTTGGGAGAACCTCATCTCAACATCCATTTTGAGGAGAATTTGTTTTTTCTAACAGTACTGCATTTTTGTTTGGTATTAGTCACCTCTGATTTTCACAAAACACAAATCAAATCAAACCAAATGTTGCATGGTTTTTGAAGAGAGCAGAAAACCAAAGTACCCGGAGAGAAAACCCTCTCGGAGCTGAGCAGAATAGAGAACCATGGCCAACAACCCATGTTGGTGGGAAGCGAGTGCTCTCATCAGTGCACCAGCCCTTATGACAAACGGCAGCTTAAAGTGTGTAGCACAGGGTATTCCCGGATGACAACCCATCTAGGACATGGCATTAGCTCCACCCAACAGGACTCAACTTCAGTGAAGATCTGGGGATCAGTGTTTCTTTTGAAGAAGATGGAAATAAATGTAAAGCCGGTGATACACGGTTCAACATTTGTTGATCAACAAATGTTGCTGCTGTTGTTCACCAAATTAATGTTGAACAGTGTGTCATGCCATGTTGAATGTTGAAATGTGCCATTCAGCAAGTTGAACGTTGTTGAACGACGTTGAACAAAAATAGAGATCAGCTCTGTTCGGTTCAACATGTCTGTGCAACATGGTTCCACGTTTATTTTGTTGAGCAACAAATGTTGCAGGATGTTGAACCATGTGTCATCAGCTTAATTAATGCACACATATCATGTATGTTTCATGACTGAATTTACACCCTGACACCAACGGTTCACGTCGGCGAATACTTCATCTAGTGGAAGATCTTTCTGCAAAAGTTTACATGTACATGGACATTCAGGTGCATCTCCATATTAAATTAAGCTTAAGCTTGCGTTATTTTAATACGCGGAGGTTTTTATATTCTTAGCCGCTGAATCTAACACTAAAAATAATAGTCACAGCTACTCACATTTGGACATTTTAAGAATTCATCTGTATAACAGAGATATTCTTATATTGTAAGGAGAAATTTCCCAAGGTAAATTGGATAGAGAGTGTTGATGTCCATTTCGGGCATTTCGGTATATTTGGCGCCATATTTTTCGAAGTGAAGAAGACGAGTGTGACACATGTTGAGTTGGCCGCTGATGAAAGGGAACGCGTCCCGGAAATTCGTACCGGAGATCCGTCCCTGAAAATTCGTCCCGGAGATCTGTCCCGGAGTCCCGGTTAGAAACGAACAACAAAGATGGCGTCCAACAGACAGCCGGTTGCCAAAGGAGGTTTGTGGTCGACACACACCGCTCCTGTAAGCAAGGAGACACAAAATCTACTCAAAGGTAAATGGGAAATTCATCGGAGACTCCTGTTTTAGAGTTTCGGTTTGTTGATCCCTTGTTTGTCGCGGTCTTTTTTCATTGACAGTTATGATGGAAGAATCGAAGTTGACGAATTTTCAGCGCAGACAGCTACAAGAAAACATCAAAAGTAAGGTTTGATCAACGTTTATTGTTACATGTTGTTGAGTGAAAGGATTCCATCCCTCTACAAAAGATCTTAGAAGTTGTTTGTGGCACAAAAATTTACACGAAGTTCAAAATAGCCAGTCGGAGGCTGGATGTGGGTATTGCATGCTTTGAAGTGGATTTCCCGCATCTTATAAATTAAGACTTGCAGAGAGTTGTTGCTGAAAGTGAGGGCGTTTTCGACTCATATTATGCACTACCCCACCGTCATTGAGTGTTTTATTATTTAAAGCAACAATACACAAGCCGGCCATGTTTGGAGAAAACAATAATAAAGAAATTAATTCATATTATTAACATAAATTTTGTGTATAAAGAACTTTGATCAGCTACAAACTGCCTGTGAAAAAATCAATACAGCTTAAATTTTGTCACACATAAAGAAAATCAGCAATTATGAGATCTATTTTTGCTTCAAAGTCAGTCTAGATTTAACAAGATTTATAATTATATACAAATTTCTGATCATGATGCTTTATTTCAAACTGCGCAGCATTAACTTAACACGCCATATGGCACTATTTTTGTTGGTATTGTGCAATATTATTTAAAATACTATCATCACCGTTATCATTGTAATCATTACTTTCAAAAATAGCCTGCAAAACTGCCGTATTTTTGCATTGGATGAATGCATCTTTTCAAGCAAAAGGTCTGGAGCAAGGGAGAAAACGAAGAGTGAGACTGGGGAGAGACTACTGTTTTGCAGTCTATTTCAAAAACTATGTATCCTCCCTCAGAGTCAGATTGAGATTGACTGAAACCAGAAACCGATAAGGGTTGAAACGTGTAACACGCTTTCACAGCTTCCGAATATTCAGTGCGAACTGATTGGTTGAATGTTTCAGTGCTAAGTACCATATTTGGAAACCCCTCGCTCTTGTTGTTCCAAATATGGTACTTAGCAAATTGAATATTCAGAAGCTTGTTTCCCAGCACACAAGGGGCCGTTACACGTTTCAACCCTTATGGGTTTCTGCTGAAACTCAGCCCACATACCCAGGTCACAGAGGTGGGAGGTGTGGTTCATAACCACTAAACCACCCTTACTCCCAAAACATTGCTTACAAGACTTTGAATTTCTTTTGATTTCTTTCAAAAAGCATTTTTTCCAAAATTTGAGCTGCTAAATTCAGGGTGCGGCTTATCTGCAGGTGTTAACAGTATTTCATTTTGCAACACTAGCGTGTCACAAAAATCAAGAGGAGAGTGCCTGCATGAAGACTAGAACCTCTGACATCCAGGGGAAATGACAACATTCATTGACAGAAATCTATTTGGATGAAAGACAAAATTAACATTTACATGTATCTGGCTTCTCTTTTAGGAGGTGAATCTCTTCCAGTCACGTGTAATCCTACAACAAGTAGAAGTGCAAAGGTCCAACCCAAAAGTTCACCTCAGAAACCTTTGCCGAAAGTAATGAATGCAAAGCATCTGTCAGGTGGGAAGAGATCAAAAGATGCAATTGACATGAAAAATACGACAGAGGCACAAGAAATTTACAAACCTCCAGTGGGCAGTAAGTTGAAGTTGGTTGGATTTAGTTATGTCGGATTGCCATAGGCAATCGTGTTGTCAAAATAATTATTATTTTGCTTGAGTTTCGTGGTCATCCCGATGGTATACAGTACATTTTTACATGTACATGAATTGATTTTGGAGAGTTGGAGTTGGGAGTTGCTGGAGTGGATGGTCAAGAGGAGGATAGTGTTGATACAGAAGGATCATTCCAAGGGAACAGTGGCTACATGTTGCATACCACTTGCATCTTTGCTGTTGATGTGGACTCAGCTACTCTCTGGGATCTTGACAGGCAGAGAAGCTGTAAGGACATTTGCATAACAAAATTTTGGTTGTTTCCTGATGACCAGAAGGGGTGCAGGAAGAGGTTGCAGCGTACGAAGGAGCAGTTGTTGATTATTAAACAAGGCGGTGCTAAGGGAAGCTCAGGTGAAGAAAAGGTATTAATTTTGGTGATGGAATGGATAGATTATCAGAAGGCCTGTACATGTGGATGATATGGTGCCACATTCTTGGAATGTTGAAATGTTGGAAAAGATTAAGGTGGCTGACAATATGAAGGGTTTGTTGTGTGGTAGTACGAGCGATTGGAAAACTGACGTCAAAAAATTAATGGGAAAGTGTTGGGTGAAGTGGGGATTAAACAGGAATATTCCAGGGGGACTCCTTGTTTCCACTGTTGTTTTCTCTTGCAATGATCTATCTCAACGTGACTTTCGTTGTTGTTGTAGCCTGCGTAGCAGCCGGTTTGGTGAATTTTAGACACTTCTTTCCACCAGGGTTGATTTTTTAATTATGGCCACGCAAAAACCTGGACTGAAATCAAATAAGAACACGAGGCGGGAGGGGCCAAAGAGTAGATGTCTCACTGAAAAGTCAACCCCGGTGGAAAGAAGCAAGGCAAGGTACTGTATCTCAAAATTGATTCCTCCTTGTCTAAAATAGTTTGTGAGATCTACAGCTGTATGGTAAATAAACTTAATCTTTAATTACCACTGTAGAATTGATCTCAGAGAAGGATAAAAGAAGACTACAAAATGTCATGGCTTATGGAGAGGATGGTAAAGAAATTGAAGATACTCCCATACAGAAAAGATTGTTACCTGAGGAAAAGGTTTCAGAAAAAGAAATTGATCGTTTTGATGAAGGTACAGTTGCCCTGACTGATTTTAAAATACGTGTACCTGCACAGACTGTCATGGTTTAAATAACAAGAAGGGTCTGCCACTGAGGTATTAATTAATTTTTTGTCTTGCAGTTATTAGACTTCTTCCTTTTAGCAAATTCCAGGAATGTCCAATTTCGTTAAAAGACTCCTATGGAATCCTCTATGATCAAGATGAACTACTAAACCTCGAAACAGCAAAAGACCAAATCGAATACTAACCCACTAAGGTTGGATTTTGAGATTAAAATAAAATTTTAAACCTAAAACGCTATTGCTCCTAATTGAGATTAAGGGCATGTTCGATTGACCCTATTCCGGAATAAGAATACGTGGAGTGACGATGAAAACGGTGTGTTTGGCGCATTTCGAAGCAGCAAGGATAATAAAAATATGTTTAAAATAGCGTTTTAGCAGATGTTTGATAATTTTAATGTGAATCTCCATAAAAACGAAGGATTTTAAACTTATAATTATTCCATGTATTTCTATTCCGGAATACGGTCAATCGAACGCACCCTAAGATTACATGTAGGATTCAGATTAAGATTGAGATTAGGAGCAATAACGTTTAGGCCTAATTACTGTAGTCCTAAATCAAGATTTAATCTCAAATTCAACGTTTGTCGGTTAATATTCAATGTACAGTATGGTGTTTTGATGTTTTGTTTTGCTGTTTCAGTGTTTTGCTTTTTCACTTTTTTGCTGTTTAGTAATGCCCGTATGGTCCCTAAGAATAGAAGGCTTTATCCCAATAAAAACTGGCAACTTACAAATTGTAAAAGTGTCACAGTTCTAATAATAATTATTATTATATTAATTTAATGTACCGGTATATGTTGTCTTTGAGGACTGAAACAAAAACCTTTTCAAGCATAGTGGGGAGTGGCAAATTCAACTATGACATCAATTCCTGGAATTAAAGCAAAGAATGATACTGTATACCAACTGGTGGTAGGGGAGCCTCTCATTGCTACATTTAACTGGCCATGGTGCCTTCTTTCTGCTTCTCTGACTTGGCTGCCATGATGTAAAGTAATCACTACAAATAATTTCTGACTTTTGTGTTAGCAGCTATATGTATAGTAAGGACTTTTTTATGACTTTTTCTACACAGTTGTTCAGGAAATAGAGGATAGGAGAGCGTTTTTGGACGAAATGGAAAAACTTGGACAAGGCAAAAACTACAGAACGATCATTATGACAGAAATATCACAGGTAAGGCAGATCAACAACAAAACTTGAGATGCAAACCTCAACTTTATACTCGGTCATTAACATAATTGATGAATCAAAGTAGTAATTTGTTACAGTAATAATAATTGGACCAAGTAGTGTTTAGTTGAAAGCCTTAATTCTTCCAGACATACAAGTCCAATGGTATAGTCCAAGTTTTGTTACAATTTGTTACAGAGGCAATGCTTTTTCATCCACAGAAAATACGGGAACTGGAATTAATTGACAAAGAGAGAAGTAAAGAACTCAATCTGGTTGAACAAGATCGATGACAGTTGTGAAGAGATGGAAAAAATAGCTCAGTGCATAGCCTGTTTAGTTTAAGATAACTAGAGTTTCAAATTAAAAAATTAGACAGATCCCTCACCAACTTTTTAGTTTGCAAATACTGTAATTTTATTTGCACGAGATGAATGAAAGGTTGATTACGGAGTTGTACAGTACTGGAGCAGTGTGGTGTGACAATTGTCACCTGCAGCTACAAAGGTTAATTCATGGTAGCTCCCTTGGAGTCCCGTTTCTTAGGGGTAGAATAACAACAGAACTAGTTGTCAGTAGATTGATTGCAGTTATGAGCAAAGGCAAATTAATCCTACATAATTTTTGGCCTTTTACATCACACAAATTCATTCATTCAGTGAAAAGCTCTCTGTTCCACGAACTGTAATTATGAAAATAATCCAACGTTAAACATTGTCTGTCCTGGCATTGTAGCAGGGGATCATCAATTGGAATTTAGTTCCACGACTACTGCTCTCACAAGACAAAATGTTGGTTTACCTTTCACAAAGTCCTTGCATGCTTTTCCCCCAAGGGGTTTCAGATGGATGAGTAAAAGCATCTGGCGTTAGACAGTGAATTTAGGGAAATTCACATCCATTCAGGGGGGTAGGGGCTGTGGGGGCATTTTTCAGTGGTCAAGGGCATTCAAACTAGTAATCAGAAACTCGTACATGACTGTACAGTAGGTTTGGTTCCCATTAAAAAGACCTGGACTATTTTCCCAGGGTCTCAAAATACATTGTACATGTATTAATGACAGTCGTACAGTACCACTCAAAAGTATTTAAACAGTCTAGACATGGGAGAAATTCCAACATTCTGAGCAAATAACTCAACTTTCAAATAAATGTCATCAGCATTGCAAAAATGATTAGTGCCCACATAGGAGGCAGCGTGGTTGAGTGGTTAGGGCGTTGGGTTTGCATGCGGCTGCTCCAGGTTCAAATCCCCTTCCCGGTTTTCCCGGATTCAACTCTACCATGCTTTGTAAATAGCCATCAACTGGTTGCCTCCTGCCAGTTGGGGTTCTTAATAATGTTTCTGTTAACTTTGAATTGTTTCTTTCACATTGTTAAAAGTGGGGTGCCTGTAAACTAGCTTGATAGCTAAGTGCACTTCCACTATAAACAAAGCATTTACATTTTTTTTTACATGCAACTGTCAGTTGTTTGCTCTGACTTTTAAAATTTCTTCAATGTTAATGTCTTTGCCAGTGAAAGTAGCAGTATGTAATATCTATAAACAGTTTTACTAAATTATGGGAAAATACCAATTCAATTACAGCATGCTACCGATGCTTGAAAATAAGTTATTACGCAAAATACATTTCTTAGAGTTAAAACTCCAGTGTATCATAGTTGTTTATTTGTACACATCTTTGCCCCATCATAATATTAAATTAATATACCAGCTCTTTAAAACAGTATTACCTTGAGTATATATTGTAAAATTAATACATATTTTTCTAAATTTCATTCCCTTTTAGTCCCTAAGATCACCACATGTCATGCCCAGCAAGGAAAACCAGCTCCTTGGTATTCACAATAATTCACCCCTCCCTTTGTCGCTCATATCTCACTATGTTGTGTGTACATGCATTTCACTTTAACTTAAATATTAATTTTGGCAAAGGTATCAAAATTAAAAAAAAAAATTGTACCAAAAAAGGTCTAGCTTTTCTGACCAAAGAACTGGTAAATCCGGAAAAGAATTTCCATCACATCAACAGCCTCCGCACACAACTACAGTGCTGGAAATAATTTTTCTTTATTCAGAGGACATATGTCCTTCCTTTTGGTCGGACATTTGACAAATTGGACCGGACATAATTTATTGACTGACAACACCTTGAAGAAGAGAACTCAAGATGTGCTGGTGACATGTTCGGTCATCGTGTCCGATCATAATGTGAAATTGGCCAGACATTTTCAAAATTTGCTCGGACAATGTCCGATGACCGACTGTTATTTCCAGCACTGCAACTAGCAATATAAAGTGAGATCAAGTTCTACTTCTATGGGATTTTGCCACCTACTAAAAGCTTTAAATACATGTACCATAATTTTGAAAAAATTCCCAGGATCATGGAGCTCAAAAATATCCATGGATTCAAATAGCATTTAGCTCTGACAGTAGATTCTTTAGGTTCGGATTTATTTAAATTTAACCTGGCGATACCTGGCCAATGAATATGCCTTTTTTGTAGGGGCATTGTAGTACCAGGGACAATGTTCAGGTCCCAGCTTTTATGATGCAGAAATTCAGACCAGCTGAATTTAATCCAGCCTGGAAATTGGTCAGTGCCAAATGACAGCCATTAAATTGCAACAATATTAAATTTGACAATCTTAAAAGAATTCCATCAGAATTTTCATTTTCCAAAGACTAATATCTAATATTTTTTAAGAAAAAGACTATCCTTAGCAGTAAAATCTTGAAAATGCAACTTTGGTGAAGTCAGGTCTCTGATCCCAACAATTGTCTGGTGATGCAGCTACTCCTGAAAATAGAATACAAAAGCTTTAAGTGTCTTTTAGTCACTGGTTCCTT
Organism: Montipora capitata; assembly: GCA_949126865.1. Lineage (NCBI taxonomy): Eukaryota > Metazoa > Cnidaria > Anthozoa > Scleractinia > Acroporidae > Montipora > Montipora capitata. The sequence goes on from OX421452.1 coordinate 15,083,471, forward strand.
ATTTAAGTTTTTTTTCTTGAATGTCCTGTGATAGTGTAAGTGCAGCAATTGTTACAAATGTACTTTGTTCAAGTTGTGTTGCAACTATGTTATCAATAAGTTGAAATTATTTTGAGCAATAATGTTGGAATTATAATAAGTAAAATTATAATTATTATTATCGTACTGCACCTTTAAAAAGTAATTAACAAGATTTTCTGGACTATTAGGCACTGGATGAGGTTATACTCCAAATATTTCCTCCAGAAGAAATACCCAAACAAGAAACAAAATGGCTTACGACAGACCATAATTTATACATTTCTGATCTAGCATGTGTTACAAATACAATGTGTTCTTTCAAAACAACTGTGATGTGGCATCATCATCGATAATGGCTGCATGCAATCATTTGGGATTCATAGACTTTATGTTTGGGAACAATAATTATTTACTTACCATCTTGCAGAGCATGCTCAACCTTGTCATCCTCCTGAATTTCTCTAAACAACAAAAAAAGTATTATTTTCAAGATGCAAGTGTTATGCGAGTATGCCAGGTTGGGAGAATTCGAGACAGTTATACAAACCCGAATCCCCTATATTAAAATCACACGTAATAATATTGCAATGCATATCTGTTTAAATACTGATTTGGACCTCAGTATGTCTAGTGTAAAAAGGCAAATTAACCCTAACCCATCTTGTGTGCCTGCCCAGTTTAATCTCTTTAAGAGAAACATGTTACTTGGTCAAATTTGCAACCATGTCAGCTCATCAAATCAGCGAACACTTTACCAATGTTGGACTGTCATACAGATTGGCTTGATTTGCTTACTAATCGCTTGCTTGCTTGCTTTACTTCTCTCCCTCCCACTTCCTACTCATGCATCCTTTCCATGCACTGGGCGTAAACCCGATATTTTTATTGACTGCTTGAGTTTTTTCCTGTGTTTTTATAGTAGTCATACTTGTACCGTGAAGTACCCTGCATGGGACTCATGTCCCGTTGCATTTCTTTGTGTGTGTGTGTGTGTGTGTTATATTCTGTTATGATTTGCCACGTTTCCCGATGTAGTTTGAAAATAATACAATAGTTTTACACTAGCTTCCCCAATGATGGGTTAAATCATCTGGCATTAGATAGTCAAGTTAAATTATAGTATCACAGTTGAGCCAAATTATTTAAATCAAGCCTGCTCTTTTTTGGATAACCAAAGATAGTACAACTTTATAGTGACTATAAAGTTGTACTATCTTTGGTTATCCAAAAAAGAGCAGGCTTGATTTAAATAACTTGGCCCAAGCAAAATAAATTAATTTTAAGAACTGCAAAGGTGCAGCAAACTGACTGGCTGACTAAGACTGAGAAACTGAAAGAAAAATAGCGAACAGATAGTGCCTCATCAACCAGTGCAATCTGAATAACCAACTAACTTAAAAGCAGAGTTAACTGAATAGAGTGTAATGTGAAGTGCTAGATTTCAATCCCATATGAACCATGTGAGCGTTAGCCCTACTGATGGAAATGGGCCCACACAAGGACAGAGAAAAACTCTGACCAGGATGGGAATTGAACCCACGACCTTCGGGTTAGATCTCCGCCGCTCTACCAACTGAGCTACAAGGTCAGACGGGAGCAGGCCGTGGGAATTGACGATGTCACGGCAATGAACATGTACAAGTGACAAGGAATCTTCAATTTCCACGGCCTGCTCCCGTCTGACCTTGTAGCTCAGTCGGTAGAGCGGCGGAGATCTAACCAAAGGTCGTGGGTTCAATTCCCACCCTGGTCAGAGTTTTTCTCTGTCCTTGTGTGGGCCCATTTCCATCAGTAGGGCTAACACTCACATGGTTCATATGGGATTGAAATTTAGCACTTCACATTACACTCTATTCAGTTAACTCTGTTTAAAATGTAAGTGCTACACGGCCAACGTTTGTATAAACGTAACCTTTCCTTGTAACTTAAAAGCAGATGCACAGGCCTACCAATTCCCTCTCAGACTGACCAAAATGAGGCAATGCTTAAGGAGGCTTGAAAGGGTTTTCAGCTGAGTGCATGCATTCATGAATCAAAATGGGTGACCAGAGATAATAAACTTTACCACTGATTTTGCACACTTTTCTTCTAATTCTTAATATCAACGTAAATCACCTATTCACCAAAACTACACAAATTTTGCACAAACAGTTTAATGGTCACTTAAACCTGTTTGTGTTGGCTTGTAGTTCCATGCACACATGGACTTGAATGAGCAGGTGACACATAGTACGTAAATGCTGATTTTGTAACTCCCTCATTTTTCCTGATTTTGCAACTTTACTCGTTTTTATCTCTGCTTCCGGATGGTAAATTGTTTTCATTTTTTGCATGTGAACTTAAATTAATTTTAAAAAACACTGATTTTTCTGTAAAACTGGCCTACGAATTTTTATTAATTTTAAATGTTCTAGAGATTATTAATTTTCTAACATTATCAGGTACATGTATCTTTCTGTGGGAAGATTTCACCATTCCTCTTTTTCAAAAAAGACACTTTACGCTGATTTGAAGGCTCAAAGAAATGTCTTATATCATTGCCATAGTAATGGTATTTTGGAAGAAAATGTGATGTGAAAAATCTATGATGGGTACGTAATACTCTGGCCAAATCTTGATATGGTTACCCTATTTTCCTGAACAGAATGTATTTGTGTGAAAAAAGCAGAAACTATTTAGAGCTTCCCCTTAAATTTCACATAAATTATACTGTCTTTTGAAAGACCACTGCTTACTTAGACTTAATGAAGCAAGGACAGTAAACATAAATACCTTACTCTTTCCTCCTCCAGACTATCCACAATGAAGCTTCTTCTTTGAACCAGCTCAAGCAACTCTGACAATAACTCCCTCTCTCTCTTTAAATCATCAGAGGACTTCACTTCATCTATTCAAAATAATAATAATAACGAAAGTTATTGGCCCTTGAGTCCAGGAAGGATTCAGGAGGTTTAGCACTTCTATGAATTCATAGGTCACTGATTATTGAGCGACGACTAATAAGTATCACTCTTCAAAAGCATCAGTAAGGCAGATGTGTCCAGACATGCCAGGGGTTAAATCCAGATTTTAATATGCGTGTCAAAGTGTTGTTGTTGGTCTCCTTCCCAACATTAACATCTCTTGAGTCAAACAAAAACAGACAGTAAACATCCCAAAGTGTACTTCAACATCAATCATGTCTACAGCATCACAGTGTCCCCTGAACTCTGCTCAGGACTGAAGTAATGATAAACAACTGCATTTACCACAATCAAAAAAATTAATAACACTTAAGCCTCACATTTACCTTATTGATAGACATGGAGTAGTAAATGCTTAGAAGTGAACTGAGCGAGGAGGGGACTCCCATAATTATAAAAAGGATGGGGGTGCTTGTCGTACCTTTTCGGGGTTAAAAAGGTGGTTTTGGTACCTCTTAGGGTGTTCGGCCTCAAAAGGTCCACAGCAGGAGCTTTAGCAGTACCTTTTAGGGTATTGAGCTGAAATATTATGACAGGAACATTTGACAATATTAACTAATTTTTAATTTTGTCTAATTAAAACCCATAATTTGGTACCTCTTAGGGGTGAAAAAACTTTCATGCCATGCCCACAAGACAGGATCTTGGTACCTCTCAGGGGTTCTTTTCAAAATTTTCTGACAAGCATCCTCATCCTTTTTATATGGAAGTCCCCCACCCCCACCCCCCGGGGTAAACAGAAGACTTTGTCGTAAGGGAGAAGTGACCTTCGCTCTTACCTGGACAATTTAAGAAATTTTTGGTTTTCACATGATGTCACGGCCGCCATGATGGCGTCCCCAAGCAATGTTGGAGTCCCGATCCAATCATCCACGAATTGAACTCTATTGTTATGCAAACTTTTTCTTTTGATTTCCTTGAAAAACGTTGTTGATCACATGAGTAAAAGCCAAGATTAACTGTCTCTAAATTGCTTAAATTGACCAATTACAGTAAGTGCGGAGGTCACCTCTCCCTTGCGTCTATACCCCGCACAAAAGCATACAGTACATTTAATACATTTATGGGGAGACTTTGTGTTTGACATTGACATGCATCTATTGATTAACGGTATTTCTGGACATAATTAACAATTCACTGAAAAACTATGTCCCCGTTAACCCATTGACATCCAAACTGGCCAAAACCGGCCAGACTTAGTATTTTACTCTGTCTAACGCCAGACGATTTTACTCTGTCTAACGCCAGGGAACCCCTGGGAGTCAATGGGTTAAGTGCAGTTGGGAGACTAAGGAACCACACAGCAACAACGATTGAAAGCAATGACAGACCAACATGCTAATTAGAAATTTTGAACATCTGGACACCCAAGTTAAAGGTGCAGTAACCCCAGTGTCTGCATCACATTGCCTCACCTCTCATTGCAACCAGTTTTCTTAGTTCTCCTTCCACTGTTTGATATCTCTTCTCATAATGGTGAGACTGCAATCTATCAAGAAAAGGTTACCAATATTTCATTGCATGTCCTTCCTAAACAACCTTTTCTTAAGGAGGCTCGAAAGGGTTTCAACACTTAGAAGACACTCTCTGTAGATCAAATGGCGCTACAACACTGTATCATGTAACAGCAATGTTATGGTACCATATGAAATACCGATTATTTTCAAACAAGATGTGATCATTATTTTGATGTAATAAGTTACCTTGGCAATGGGAAAGCCCAGCAAAAGCACCCTATATTTTGGATTTAGTTGTTCACACCTAAAAAACCAACTCAGTGACCCCCCTTTTTTATTGCTGAAAGGTGGTTAGAAGGTCACGATGAAACTTTCAGAACCCCTGGGAGTCAATGGGTTAATAACTCACTGAAAAACTATGTCCCTGTTAACCCATTGACATCCAAACTGGCCGAAACCGGCCAGACTTTTACTTTTATTCTGTCTAACGCCAGACGATTTTACTCGTCAATGGGGAACCCCTGGGAGTCAATGGGTTAATAAAATCACAGAATTAAGGTGGCTCTGAATCCGCTAGACATAATTTTTTTAAACTTTGAAGAAAGTTTCATCTTGCCCTTTTGATTACTTTTCAGAAATAAAAATGGGGGTCACCAAGTTCATTTTTGAGATATAAGCAACTAAAGACAAAATAAAGGGTGTTTATTGCCACGGTGACAAATTACATCACAATAATGATGACTAAATCTTGTTTAGTAATAATTCGTGTTTCATTTGGTACCACAATATTGCTAATACATGATACAATGTTGTGGTGCCAATCCTTTTAATAAGACTACTTGGAAGAGTTGAAACTGGTTTGAACCACCTTAAAAGAAGACTGGTTAAACAGTTGCCATGTCACCTTTACTGTATAAGTACAACACTTGTGCCAAAAGCTATGCAAATAGAATGATTTTTTAGGAGTGGGGAGGGGAAGGGTGGTTGGCTGTAAAATATTACCATCCATCTCATCATCCTCATCACCATCATCAGAGAGTCAGGGTGGCTTAGTGGTTATCAATCGTGCACCCCTCCTCTGCAACCCGGGTCAATCCTAGCCTTAGACATAATATTGTTGAATTTCAGTAAATCTCAATTTGACCCCAAGAGTTTTTTCTTTGGAAACACTGGGTTTCCTCCCTCATTAAAATCTCCCCTCATCACTGTAATTAGTGAATGACCAATGTCAGTCTCATAGACTAGGATGTCTCTGACCTAACATTAATTTATTTTGTTAAATTGGCAGATACAACATGTGCTTACAGAGGAGCTCCATGCACCATTGGTAAGAAAACATGGTAACCCTGGCATCTGTGCGAGAAAATTTGGTTTTGATCACCGTACAACCATACGCCCACCCCTCCATGTATGCCACTGTGACCATTATCACTGGCTCAAGTATCAATACTTGTATACTTGTGCCAAACATGGCAGTCATACTCCAGCGAGTTTACAGTGTACATCTTTGATATTGTGGTCAATTGGCACCTGTCAAAACAAGGTATCCGCTGACCAGTATCACGCGACCATATCACAGCTCAAGTTTAGAGCTCATCAAGATCAGCTGTTTTGTTTTTGTTATTTTTTACTAAGTTGACTGCTGACCAGGTAATGGGTTTCGATTGGATTGCAGGCTCAAGCCAGGTTGACTTATTGTAAGAATAAATAACCTAGGAGCCCTGCTTTTAGGCTTGGCTAAATCTATATATTTAAGTGTGACATTATGAGTGTGTCTTACATATACATGTACAGTAGTACTTACAAATAGATCAATTCAGAGTCTCTTCTTAAAATCTTGTTCCTCTCATGTACAACATAAAGCCATTCATGCAAAAGTTCATCTTCATTACAACTGTACAGGCCTTCAGCTGTGAAAAGAAAGAAGGATTTAAATACAACATTTGGGTGAACTAGGTATACATTATTTTACTTGTGAACAACAACACATCCTTCTGAAAAAGTCAAGAAGGAGGGTCAAGAAAAGTAAAAAAAGAGGGTGAAGCAGGGTTGGCGCAGTGGTGAGAGCACTTGCCTCCCACCAATGTGGCTTAGTTTTGATGCCTGGACCTGATGCCATAAGTGGGTTGAGTTTGTGTTGGTTCTCTACTCTGCTCCAAGGGTTTTTCTCCGGGTTCTCTAGTTTTCCTCCCTCAGCTGATTCCAGCTGGCTGTAAGCTGTGCTCCAAGGTCATACAGGTACGTGAACCATATAGTGGCTGCCAGAGGCGCCATGGTACGCTTTCAGTTTGACCTTGTTGAGCTGCATCGTTGCTGTACTTTGTGACGACGACAAGCGAGACTTATTAGACTTATTAATTTCTCTCATGGGCTAAGCTAAAGGAGACTTGTAAGAACAGGGTTCAGGTGGTCTTTGTCCTGCCGCAGAAGATTTAAAGTCAAATGGTGGAATAACAGCTATCATGATAGTAGACTGGAGGGTGTAAACTACAGGTTGCAAGTTGCAGGGTAGGGTTGCAGGTCATTGTTTCACCATAGCAGAAACAAATTAAACTTTTACTAATGCTAACATTTTTTAGGTTAGCACTTTTCAGTTATTGTACAACAATAACCTGCAGCCTTCACATGCAAACTGCACTTTACACCTGCATAGTAGATAAGATAACAAGTTTTTAAGTTACCTGGAAATCATGGATGAAAAAAGGGTGGATAAAATCTAATATTATCTATCAGTTAATGACATGGCTAGCAACTTGTAATAAGTAATTTCATCAATATTCCTATAAATGTGGTTAGAACCTTTGGTTGGCAAATGAACCTAAATATACACTGTACTCCAAAAAAAATCCTAAGAAACCTTGCTAAAATAAAACAATTTAAAGGTAGCATAATGTCAATGATCCATCCCCACAATCCTCATTTAACGCCCATGTCGCCAGTGGAGGGTAGGTGCCCAGGAAGCCTGGGGGCTAAAGAAAGAAAGAAAATACAAAAAAAAATACAAAAAATACAAAAAAAGAGAACAACACAAAAAAAAAGAATACAAAAAAAAAAAAGAACAACACAAAAAAAAAGAATACAAAAAAAAAAAGAACAACACAAAAAGAAAAGAATACAAAAAAAAAGAACACAAAAAAAAGAATACAAAAAAAAAGAACAACACAAAAAAAAAGAATACAAAAAAAAGAATACAAAAAAAAAAAGAATACGAAAAAAAAAAGAACAACACAAAAAGAAAAGAATACAAAAAAAAAGAACAAAAAAAAAAGAACAACAAAAAAAAAGAATACAAAAAAAAAAGAACACAAAAAAAAAAAGAACAACACAAAAAAAAAGAATACAAAAAAAAGAACAACTCACAAAAAAAAAAAAAAGAGGGGGGATAGGGAGGGAACGCCGAGAACCACTAAACTCCTAATTCGACTCACAACGCCACGCCAACAGAGCAACAAACACACTGCAAACACATGGGACAACAACGCATGCACTAAGCAGGAATACCGCTGAACCATGTCAGCCCCAGGGCTCCCACAACCTAAAGAGTGCTGCAAACGCTACAAAAACGCATAAATACGCTAACAAACGCCTGCAAAACGCTACTGACCGGACTAGCTCCCGGTCGTGAACCACGTAACTATAACAAACGCTACAGAATGCACCAAAACGCTAAACAACGCTACCAGACGGCCAAGACACTAACAACCGCCTGCAAAACACTACTGACCAGACTAGCTCCTAGTCGTTAACTATGTTAAATTTCATTTAACTATATTTAATGTTGAACTTATGTGTAGCTATCTGTAGCAACCTACATGTAAACAGCCACCAATGTCTAAAGAGTATGGGATGGGACTAGGAGAGGATTTGACAAGTACAGAGTCCGGTGATGACCGATTGAGACTGTTCCCAGGGGAGCACTGTCCAGAGGGGAGACTGTTGTAGCACATGCATTCTTCAAACCCATCTACAAACGTATTTCTGCAAGTTTGTATGAAGTCGTACAATGAAAGCAATCTCATTCCCAAAGTCATCCCTTGACCAGTGGTCGGGAATAAAACTCTGGTCAAATCCAAAAAAGGCCATATTTGATTGGCTATTGAAACATGATTTCATTTCATTTGGTATGAAAGTACTGTAGTCAAATAATATGTACGGCAACATTAAGTAAATTAACGACTTCCCAAAACCAGTCAGAAGGATACAGATTTTATCCTTCGAATTGTAAACTATATTCTCATAATGAGCTTCCATTAGGGACAGTTCAGATTTCCCTAACCTTTCGAGAGCGTAGCTCAATGCATTGTGGAAGTGCTCAGAAGACTCTTCACACACATACAGTTATTCTACTGGAACCAGAGTTCTCTGGTTCTCTGGTTTTGGTTTATTCCAGAGCCTCCCACACCTGTTAAAATCAGCTGGACAAGGGTAATGGAGGCTCTGGGAACGAGAATGGAATAAAAGTAAAGGTTAAAAGCTCAACATTAAGGGTACTTACAATCCATACTTTCCCGCAGTTGATGCTCGATTTCCACGCCTTTTCTTTCCAAGAGTCCATGCTTCACTTCAAGATCTTGTAGTTCCGCATAAATTTCCAATGGAGAGAGTGTTATTTCATCTTGTTTTATGAGACCAGTTTCATTTAAACTGAGATTTTTTGCATCACGATGTAGGGAGTAAATAGCCTCTCTTTCTGCCTTACTTGTTCTTCTCTTTTCTCTCCCAAAGGAAAACTCACCTTCAACTTCCATGACACACTGATTCTCCTCCGTAATTAGATTATCCTCAAAGTCCCAAGGCTCCATGCTTTCAACAGTAAAATAACGACTATTTATTTTGGTTGTAGATGCTTCTTGTGCAATAATTACTGACATTCTTGGTGAACTACACGATGAACTGGTATCAGTAAGAGATGTCCTTCTGCCAACCGACAACGGAAGTGACCAAAAAACCTCAACCGGAGAAACATCACTTCCTGGAGATGGTGTTAATGGTACGTCTGGAGATGGCAGTTTTCTAATAGGGTCACTTTTTAAAGGTTGCAAGTTTAGTGATAAATCAGTACCCCCACTTCCAGGAAAAGAAAATTCTGCCGCAACTTTTAAACTTTCAGCTGATATTTTCTTGTCCATCACATTGTTAAGTGAATTGATTTGCCCACATAATGGTGGTTCATCAATTCCACTGTCATGAGATGCTGCAATTCTCTTTAACCCTGGAGAATGATGTTGTCCATTCCCGGGATTAGGACTTGCTGGCTGAATTTGGAGAGAAGGAACTTCAATCTGAGCATCCTCTGACTTTGTCCTTTTCTCTTCAGAATGCAAATTTCCAGTCTGATCTAGTGACTGAGGGGTTGAACCATCTTTCTCATAACCAAAAACTCCGTTCCCTGAATTCTCCAAACTGCCATCACTCTGTGCATTCTTTGACTTTGTCCTTCTCTCCTCAGAACGGAAACTTACAGTCTGACACGGTAACTGAGAATTTGAACCATCTTTCTCATAACCAAAAACTATGTTCCCTAAATTTTCCAAACTGCCATCAACCAGTGCATTTCCATTACTTGTTGTATCTGTAAAAGACTTTTCTGATTCCCCAGAATATTTTTCAGCCAAATCACAATTTTTGCTTAATTGGGTGAAATGATCTTCCTTACTTTCCAACACAGTTGAATCAGTCTTTTCTTCTGGTTCTCCATGTAAAGTTTGGGAAATAATGTCTTCTTTTCCCGAAGGGCTGGATTTTTGCTCCATAGTTATTGCTGCTTTCATTGATTTTGACCGTATTAAATTTAATTTCTCCTTTGAAACATTGTCACTGCTTTCATTTCCCATGTACATTTTTCTCAGCTCTTTCACACTCCTTCGACTAGTTCTCAAACGTGGCTTTGATGGATCAGCTGATTTTCCAACCATTTTACCCATGGAAAGCTTTCTTGCTGCTTCCCCATGAGAATCGGTGCACTTTTTCCACTCAGAAATACACCTCAATTCCCTCTGCATTTCCTGACCTTTCTTTGCTTTATTACTCTTACTCTTTTCTTCAATCAAATTATCAATATTTAGAAATTTTTCCCTTAGTTTTTGGACACTTTTTGAAGCTACTGGAGCTGGTGCTTCTGCATCACGAGAACTTTTACGAGATCTCCTTGTCAAGTCACTCCTCACAATCCCATCCTCTGACTGTCTTCTCTCCTCAACGGAATCCTCTTCCTTCCTGTCTTTTACCAAGTTGCCGCTCTCAACACCAACATTGTCCCCCAAAGAGACAACTTCCTTTTGACATTCATCAGGTCCCCCTGTTTCTTGTGCAAAATCACTTGCATGACTGCTATCCAATGCTTTATTTTCCTTTGTGCCTTGTTCCACTTCGCAAGTGTCCCTTCGTTCAGTTTCAGTTGCTCTCTTAAGAAGTTCTTCTTTAAATGAAGAGAAGAGGTTTTCACTGGACAAACCATACACACTTTCCTCCCTTGACATTCTCTTTTCCCTTTCCTCTCCTGTCTTAAAACCTTTGGTTTGGTCCATATTTGATACCAAATCACTTTTCAGCGCTGTCAGCATAGGTTTTAAGACTTTGCTTGGTTCATTCACATTTTTCTTGTTAACAGCGGTGTTACCTGTCTCCTCATTCAGTATCTTCTCGGGAGCACGCCGTTTATGGACAGGGGACCAAGAAGCAACTGTTTGATCAGACTGCTCTCCCATTCTTAAACCTCTGCCCTCTTGTTTGTTCTTGGCCAATCCATTTCCCGAAAATCTCCTCTTTTTTTCTCCCTCGCCCTTCTGCCGAACCTTTGTCTGAGTTTTAGATGACCTGGTATGCTTAA
>OX421452.1:15099740-15104740 GCA_949126865.1 Montipora capitata
CTAAAGCCCACAGTTGAAATGAAAACAATGAAAAATGTAATAATTATTGGTAACTACACAGTCATTTAACAAGGGAAGTCTGGACATGAAAACGTTCACTTTTGCATCGGCTGTGCATGGATATCATGTTTGTCATGACATATGGAGGCCATCAATTGAAGAAAAACTTGTTGCTAAACAAGAGTTGAATAACCCCATGGACAAACACGCCGTGAAAGTAGTGAAGGGCAATGAAACGGTCAGCCATTTGCCTCACAAGTTCTCCCAAATATCGAGGTATTTTCTTGCATGTAGTGGAGAAATCAGTGTTGAGGTGATCGGTCGTAGATGACATTGTAAGCAGCTGTGCGGAGGAAATCAATGGAGATTCCATACTAATAAGAAAATTAACTGCCCAAACAAAGTGCAAACGAAATGCTTGTGGCGAGCAAGATTCGGGTTTACAACCTAAAGATGCAAACAAACGGCTCCTTTAGGAGCCACCACTTCTACCGAAAGCAGTGATCAACAACAAGTTTCAATAATTATGTTTAATCTTTAGTTACTGAAGGGTTTCAGTTCAATTTGTGACCCCTTCAAGCCAGTTTACTCCCTCTGAAAGCAATGGTCTCGTGTATAAGCCGCACCCGTGACTTTTGGACCAAAACTTAAGCAAGAAGGTGCAGCTTATTCATGAGTCTTTACGGTAAGTAAATGCAAAGAGAGAGCCTGCAGTGGACGTACAGTGTAGATGTTGTTTAACAATCCCCATGCCATACACAATGACTAGGGAAGAACAGATGTAGCTGTATGGTGTCGACCCGGTTTTCACAAGAAGAGCTACAATTCTCGCCAAAAATCCTTGCAACACCCCTTTCCCCTGGACAGTGTTGAGATGACATTTTACTGTTTGACTGGCTACAACAGCATTGAAAAAGGGAAGGGGACCAAAACGGTGCGACAACGTTCAAATTGTTTCAAGGTTTTTGTCGAAGATTGTAGATACAGTATATTCCTGTTGGCTTTTCAAAAATGTCACAATATTATGTTGGCTAAGTTTGACCGAGTTGAAACCAATAAACAGCAGTTGACACCCAGTCAAAGTTTCGATAGTGATTCCAAGTCGCACAGACAATAATATTATTATCATACCCGGTGTTTTGTTCTTAAAGTATTCATACATCTGTGACACATAAGTGATAACACTAAGTTTGTCTGGAAAGCCACTCTCTACCATGTCTCTGGCATCAAGCACCATGGGTACTCCAAAGTGCTTTTCTGCCACACTGAAAGCCTGCAAAAAAGAAAGAACACTGTCTGAATTATCCCTTCTAATGGAATTAGCAATCAATTGCCAATTAAATAATGAGACCTATAGCCCACCCACCCCCTCCCACCCTACTTTTTCCCACAGTGTTGTTTTCTCCTAAACCTCTCACCCCCTCCCCTCACACCTCCCCTCACACTTCCGTGATCCATACCAAAACCTAGCCCCCCCCCCCCCCCCCAACTTTCAAACATACTCGGCAGCCCCTGAAATTGTCCAGATAAATGCAAGGATCACTTCACTATTTCCTGTTTTCCTTGCACTTCATGTACAAACGGTCCTTTCACAGGAACACATGAGCCCAACAAACTGACCCGCTTATATAATAACTGAGTGGCTTCATAACTCAGTTGGTAGCCTAAGAGCATTGTACCAGCGTCACAGAGGTCATGGGTTCAAATCCTGTTGCTTAAATTGTCCAGATAAGAGCTAGGACACCACTTCACTATTTCAATATTTACTTTCTGTTATTCCTTGCAACAAGCGTAGGACAGTTAGAACATTAGGGGCAAGTTATGTACCTTGACTTGAACCAAGAGGTTGAGGGATAAGTCAAGTGCAGGGCATATAAGGGGCCTCAATAATTTTACCACAAAAAAGCAAATTTTCATAACAAGATGGCACTAATTGGGTGCAACTGGCAGAATTTATTTTGTTTTTCCTTCAGCAAGACCTGAAGGATTCAGGTACATGTAGTTAAAGTCAATTGGCCCTATCATGAACCAAAGCTCCTATTGCAGTTCCAGTGTTGACATACTTTTCAAATTAAACCTAGGAAACTCCCATTAGAAGTCTGCAGTTGAGTACACTATACATAACAGTAATATGTCATTATAGGAGGAAGGAAATTAAGGGAGGGGGGGGGGGGGTCACACTACAGCCCAAAACAAAAATTGGGCAGCCAAAAATTTTCGAAAATTTGAAACCGCAAATGGAAGTGCCGAAAAATGTGACAATTTGTGGGTCGCACAACCGAAATACATAAATAGGTTAAAACAAACAGTTGATCAAATGTCATTTTTGGCGTGTATTGTACCGTGATAGACATGAACCCAAATCAGGCCTTTTGCTTTGCTACTGCCATTCTACTTCTACAAATTATTGACATGCAACAGCAACAAAATTTAATGTTTGCCTTTTTCATCCTGTATCAGAGATGGGTAAATGAATGTACATGCAAATCCTGAATGTCGCTTTTCTAAGAAGACGGCGGCATTTACGTAGAGTTCGTGTTGCGCAGGGTCCCGCTTGATCTGAGATCGGTCCAGCCAGTGTAGGGTGAAAATGAGGAAAATTTTGCATTGGGAACGATCCCGGCACATCGTAAAAAGGAAAAACGTCCATCCATGCTGAAAGTTGGCCGGTGAACATTAAAATTCCTGCCGATTGAATAATTTAACTGCAGGTCATATCTGGGTCCAATGACTGGCGTTGACAGCTCCAGAAGCGGTGTCTTTTGTTTTTTTTGATTTTTCAAAATCTGCCTGCTCCACCCATACACTTCGGTGTCTTTGAAGTTTTTGCGGAATTTCCGAAATTTTAGAAATTTGTGAAACACCGGTCGCATAAGGAAATGTTGTGTGATGACAGGTTTTAATGTTAAACAAACAGAAATTTGGTCAAAATTTCCCTAGTGCGACCCTCCCCTTAGGTATTTAAGTCATCAACTGTGTTCCCCAGATGAACACTGTACAAAATTATGCGAATTCAAAGCTTCTTTACTATAGCCAACTGTGCTTTCAAATTATGCAAATAAAATCCTTTAAATCACAGGTGCATCTACAGTGTACATCACAAAGATCAAGGGTGTTGTAACACCAAAACAAGAATAAAATTTATTTAGGGTCCCTCCAATGGGTATATTTAAAAATTCAGGCCATAATTTGCTGAAAAAAAGTTCATACATAGTAATCTATCATTTTTTTTCCCTTACATTTTATTTTCTGCTTTTAAGATTAAAAAAAAATCATTCCAACTTTTAAGGGAAATTTGAGAAAATGAGCAAGAGGGTACAAAGGTTGTTCAGTAATTTAAAACAGGCAACATTTTTTGACGACAACTCGAGATATCAACAAGATTTTGTGCAGACATCACTTGTATGGTGTTCCTGATATTAGGTGTCACGCAAATGAAAATGAAAAGACGATATCTCCTCCATGGGCATTGCGTGAAAACTAATTATTGTCTTAACTACCAGAGAGTTTTGGATCAACTGACCAACTTTTGTGAAAATGAGAACTAGAAAAAGAATTATTATTAACTGGGGTAAGGTTCACGTACAAGTCGAAAATAATAAGCGTTTGAAATCAATTAAGTCTTCTCAAGCAAATACTGAGTTTCACGTCTAAATCAACTTATAATGCATCAACTTTTCGGAAAAGACGAGTTTTAATTGCCTAAAACTTTATAGAATCTCGCTGTGACACAAATATGGGAAGATCCCAATCTGCATTCCCAAACTGTCACGCAAGAATAAAAAGACGAAACTCAAAAGAAAGTTGACAGATGAATCCCTAAATAAGACTTTTTAATTTATTTTGAAAAATTAATTTTGAATTACATAATATATTTTTCACCCATTAAACAAAGTAGGTTTCTTTAACACAATTCAACAAAGCCAAACGCTTGTTTTTGTAAACAGGTTTTGTCAAGACAAATTTAACTAATTATTAGCCTTGTATCAAGATAACATAGATAAAAAATTGATTTTAGAGAAAAATCTATTCCCGAAACTCTTATCTCCAGTAGCTCTTAAGGCTTTAACAAAACGTTTGTTTGGTTTTTCAATGGCCCATGCGATTTAATTGTTTGTTTTCTAATTTCACACAGGTCGCTGCAAATTTGATTTAAGATTATTGTCAACACAAAGAACTACACTTCGAATTCTTGTGATCGATTGCATGAAATCTACACGCTCGCTGACAATATCAGTAAGATTGAACTTGGTACCTACCAATTCGTTGTTTTCAATAGCGTTTTCTTTGGAGAGCCTGTCGAAATCTCTAAATTAAAACACAATAAAGAAAACATTAAACCGTGCAATTACAAAACCGCCGGTCAACAAAAGTCAACAAGAAACGCAAATAGCATGAAGTGTAGAAAATAGTTCAGCAAACACATTAGACTCAAGAGCATTTTGAACACGAGCTTACATTAGATCCGGTCTGTAGTGGTGAATGATGGCACAAAATGCCAAACCATCTCGCCAGGATGTTGTCATATTGATCAAGTTTACTTCAGTGTAGCTTTCTGTCTGCTGTCGACACCAAAGTAGCAAAGATCGTACCCCGGAACACGACATGATTCTTGCACCCTTCTGTTCCGTGTTTACAACAGTCCAGCTGTCCTTGGTAAAATCACCGTACAGGTTTGTTTCAAACTCTTGCTCAGGCATGCAAAGGTTGTCCCTTGCTCATCTGCCCTTTGCAAGAACAGCTCTTCACCATCAAACCTTCAAACCTTCAAACCTTCCTTTCAACAAGCAATTCCATTCACGCGTTTAGTAATCTCGAGAATAAAATCGTCAAGTAGTTCTCCCAATTCGCCATTCACATGTCGCGGTAAACTCGTATTGCATCCCATTCCAACAAAGTTAGCACTGTCTTGATATTTCGTCAATAGTTCAATCCTACATGACGCCAGAACGGTTTGATATAAAGGAAACTTCTCAATGATATCGCTTTCTCACATCCGT
>OX421452.1:15112240-15117240 GCA_949126865.1 Montipora capitata
TCTAATTCCTGCACAAATATACACCTTTTTTCTTTTCTTTTTTATAATAATTATCATGTAATGGAACAAAGTGCAAATGAGCGAATAAACTATTTGTATTTGTATTTCAGGTTTAATTTTAGATCGGTTTGGGGACTCTTTGTAAGGCAAACCTCTGGGTCCTTCTCTTCAAATGCAGTATTTGAATAAAGGAAGTATCGAGTCAGACTGCCATTGTTTTCAGGCAATCTTCAGATCATAGTTGTGTAGACATACTCTAAATGAAACTAAAAACGTCGGAACACAGGTGTGGACACAATAATGTACTAAGCCGTTCAAAATAACACAGTCTGCAGCTTCCTTTAGGAAGAAAACGCTTAACATGCTAAAAAAACATAAGCTCTGGGAATCCTATATACATGACTATTTGCAACTAAAAACAACCCGATTCTAGACGGTTTCTTGACGAAAAGCTTTAAGTTTAACTCCACATCTCGCTGTATCACACGCAAAAAACAACTTCCTATACATGAACAACTAAGGGTACATGGAATTTATAGAAAACTAGTGGGTTCAAAAGTTTTCAAGTGTTACCCCACAACAAGGCCTACTAATTACTAGACTAAAAAAAGACAACACAAAAATAACACGACCAGAAGAATACAATAAACTACAGAAAAAAGAATCCTACAAAAGGAAAGAGGTGGAAAATGAGCATGTTAATTAAAGGGCGTTCGTGTCATCGCTGTTGCGAAACACAAGTGAGCCTCTTTCGCTCGGAAGATCCTAATACAAGGACAAGAAAACGTGCGTGTTCAACAACTTCATTCAACAAATTATGAACCAGGATATAAACCGAAAATTTGAAATGTAAATCGAGGCAGAAATTGTTCAGTCCAAATGGATCTTTAAGGGAAAGGGTCTTGGATAAAAAAACCAGCACCTTAAGCTCAAGGTTTTACCACGAGGCACCCGGGAAAAAACTCTCCAAGTCCTCAAGCTTCAAATTGGTTTCCTTCTTAGGTTCTCTATAAACATTGATATCAAAGTTTGTCTGTCAGGAAACGTTCTTTACAATAGAAATGGGATTTTGATATGGGGGATACAGTTCGGTCTCTTTTTCAGTTCATATTTAAACCCATGGGGTAAAGAAATATCAGTTTTAGGGGAAGTAGAAGATTTAGAGACAGGCTCCGATCCAACGAAGATAACATTAAACCTACGCAAGCGTCAACTAAAAATCTTCAAAAAAAAACGTCATGGGCAAAAATAAGCGACGCAAGTACAAAATCTAAAACTTTACTTCTCATTCTAAAACTAGATATTTATGATATTTCCTCTGTATAGTATAAACGACAGATTTTGCTAGGAGCTAGCAGAGTTATATTACAAAAGCAGAGAGTAATTCATGTACAGTATTTACATAGGTGGATTATTTTCATAAATTTAACCTACAGTACAAAACTCAACTTACTCGCTGGCGACTAGAGTCGCCTCCCTTTGCCTTGTAAAAAAATATTTTTGATTTATTTGCACACGTAATGATTGTTAAATGACAAGTCGTAGCATGAGAACAGGGCGTTCTTAAGGTTATTTTTATGTCAAGTGACCAAAGTAACGAAGAAATAGAAATAGGCCCTTTGAACGACCGTGTCACGTGACCTTGTCAATCATAAGAAGTTGTAGTGGTAATAAATAGATGCCAGAAATGGAAACAAAGTGAGAGCGTGATGAAATTAGTAAGAATGTCAATTTTAAGGCTATTGATTGACATTTTTGTGAGAGATTTTACAGTGATTTTTATTGCTTAAAAAATTTTCTGAGACCTATATGGAAAGGCTTTGTCATCCAGCACACAATTCTCTTATATTTTTCAAACTTTCAAACCATTCTAAAAATCAAGCACTTAAACGTCAGTGGCCTCAAAATTGACATTCTTACTGGCATCTATTTTGTACCACAACCATTTTTTAAGATTGACAAGGTCACGTGACATGCTCATGCAAAGGGCCCAGTAATCCGCGAGCCAGCGCGCGCGATCCACGAACACGCAAGAAGCAATGTTCTAAGTTAGTCGCTGTCACAGGACTAACATTTATTTATAAACAAAACTGCGCTATTTTAGGCTCGAAGACAGGAAAGAAAAACGTAAGAGCTAATGACAAGGGATACCGCTAGATCGGTTGCTAAGCAACACGCGAACGTTAACAAATTGTGAAAGCCAAACTTCAAATACCAGTTGTTTTCCATGGGAAACATATCGTACTTGTATTCTCCGAAAGCGAGTCTCTTCACATGTGACGCCCATATAACGTTCTAGGAATAATTAATTTAA
Source organism: Montipora capitata (assembly GCA_949126865.1). Classification (NCBI taxonomy): domain Eukaryota; kingdom Metazoa; phylum Cnidaria; class Anthozoa; order Scleractinia; family Acroporidae; genus Montipora; species Montipora capitata. Next base: position 15,114,555 of record OX421452.1, read on the forward strand.
GGCTTCTTAACAAATTAATATTGTTTTTTCTTTTAACTCTGTTGTGATAAATCTCGTATCTTGAATTGGGTAATTAACGTCGACAACAAACTCCTCACTCAATTGTTTGTTTTGAGCAGACAGCATGGAACACTGGCACGTTCCCTCATGCGTCTCCAACACATCGAAGACGACACCACACGACACTGTGCCTTTTCTTTTACTGGCAACATCTTCGTCGCGCAACTGAAGAGCAAAAGCGGCGTGTCAAATCTCGAAGGCCATCAAACCAAAACCAAAGTTGCCATGGAAACCACCTTGAATCGACGAGAGCAGCGATAGAAGCATGCGCAGATCAAAGTTCTGTCTGTAACGTCTCGTTGTTTGGGTCGTAGCTTCCGATGCAACAGAACACGCGATCTGACAGAGAGGTCCTGGTTCCAGGTGCCTCAAGGCTTTGAAAGCGTCGTTTAAATTCTTCTGGGGTCAGTACCTCACACTTGTGGGATATGGTCTGAACATCGTTTTCATCCACGTGGGTTGAGCGGTATAAAGATTGCTACAAAAAACGAAAGAAAAATTCGTCAGGTTCGTTTAACTTCCAAACACAACAACAAAATAACCTAAAAAGAGACATTGGTCACAAGGAAGGAGGACTGGCGTTGATGACAGCAAATACGCGAAAGAATAAAAGTAGGATTATCCGGTAAGCCGTAAGCTCAAACAACAGACATTTTTTCCTTCTTTTCCCAGAGTGTCCGCTTTGGAGAGGTTTGGTTGTATTTGTATTCTTTCGTGACTTTCTCAGAAACGGGGTCGTTGTCACCGCACTACATGTATTTAGGACCGTGAGCAACGAGGGCGTCGACGAGTGCGAGAACATCAGCGAAAAAATATCCTTTCACTCTACTGATTATTGCAAGTTTGGGTCGTCTCCGATTATTGAAACTCGTTTCTTGTTTCTGTACTGTGTCACAGTGATCACGAAGGATTACAAAAGAGAGAGAGAGAGAGAGAGGGAGAGAGAGAGAGAGCTCCAATTACATGCCCCCTTTACAACATAAGGAAACTCCGTGTCCTACTCTTTTAGTGAACAGTGTGTGGGTTCTTCAACGTTCTTTAACCGGAAAAATTGCGAGACGGGGCCTACAGTATGCAGTCCTTATCCGAAAAGAGGTGACAGTCCAGTCATCGGCTTCAGATGCGATAACACAGGCAGCAATTTCTCCTCATATGTTCAAAGACCTCGAACGCTGGCCCCGCTAGAATTCAACTCAAGACCTCCCGCTTGGTTGTCCGATACTCCATAAACTGGGCCAGCCGGTCGCTTTAGGCACAGATTTTGTTTTCGGACTATTCTGTTTCTTGCTATTCAGGGTTAGGATCAGCGTAAATATGTGAATTAAGTAAAATAAGGTTTTAACGAGAGCGGAAATTCGGAAAAGGTTGCATGACAATGGTCTCTAGTTCGACATTTCCGGGTGTTACATCACACGATTCCAAAAAACAAATATTTGACGTATTCCAACTAATCTGTATCCTTTTTCATGACATTACATTCCTTCCTGGAGCTATTATAAATTCAATTACACAAAACGAATGGCAATTAACTTCCGTCAAACGTCCAACTTACTGCCGGTATTAAACGTTTAAGAGAACATTACACCTTTCAATCATTTCACGTATTTGTTTGAGGGAACTATTTTACCGTTCAAAAACTAGATATACATACTTTGCCATCAGATGGTTTCCTTCCGGGTTTTGTTTCCTCGGGGTGGTAGAACCACTTGACACGAACCACCATGTTCCCGCCACACCCTTCCCACATGCTTTCGATCTTGCCAACATAAGGGAGATTGAGATTCTTTGTTGGGTTTGACATGAAAACAGCACAATCATTGACCTGTCAATCAAAGCGGAACCTAAGCAACAAGACAATGGGGTAGCTATACTGTGTATATAGCCTCCCACAATGCCTACATCAGTGACGAAATTACATTTTGCATTGAGATACTTCTTTGAAAACAGCGATGCAAATTAATTTGTGACGTCAACCCGGTATAGAACCCATTCCCCTTCATTGCTCGGTTGTTGATCAAAGTATGACCACTTTTCCAGTCTTTCAAAGTCAATAAAAACATGAAATTTCAATTCAAAGGTTCTAAAAACAACAGGATGTATTTGGGACGATTTCGGAGAACAAATAAAGTGGAAAAGTGAATTGAGGTGATGAGCACTTTAAACAAGCTATAATAGCTCCTAGGAGCATTTATATGATCCCAACAAGAAATCGAACGATCAAAGGTTCGACTTCAGTTACAAAACCCCTTGAAAAAAACAAGCTCTCGTGAGGAAATATTCGTTTGGCTTGGAAACAGCTAAAAGGAATGCAAGGATGACCCAAGTTCGCTAAGACCACGAGGTTTAAAACGTTACAACTGGAGAGGGACGTTTTTTTCCCGTTGGCTGTGTTACACTTACATCTGAATAGAATGAACTATCAGAATGATACTGATTGAAGTGCTATATGTATACATGTAATCCCTCCCGTCCTTTGTAGTTATGCGTGTTCATTGCCGCAAGATGACACCTCAAATTCCCACGACCTGCTTGCATCTGACCTTGTAAATCAGTCGGCAGAGCAATAGTGATAAATCCGAAGGTCATGAGTTGAATTCCAACTATGGTCAGAGTTATTCTCTGTTTT
>OX421452.1:15122240-15174740 GCA_949126865.1 Montipora capitata
AGAAAAGACGAAGAATTTCAAAATACGGTATTGAAAATTCGTGGATGGTAGTCACTTTCGGTCGCGCCTTCATACACAGGCCAGGCCACTAAGCGAACAAGTTTGAAATTCGAGTCAATCGAATAGGACATTTGCGAGTTCATGTCTGCCTCCTCTTCAAAGCGAGTTAAAGTGCGAAGTTCAGTTTTCATTCATATGTAAAATAGAACTGATTACCACCACAAAAACTTCGCACTTAGACTCGCTTTAAAGAGGAGGCGGATGTGAACTCGGAAATGGCCCATTACAAAAGGAAAGCTAACTGAAACGGTGAATGGTAAGCAACAGAATCGAATCACACTCGTTTAACTTGAATGCTGAATATGTTGCTACGCTTCTCGAACCCGGCTGTGTCTCTGTGAAATCCTAAAATGAGACAGATCAAATGAAAGCTTCTGAAGAGCTTTTTCTTATGGTGTCTTCAATTAAATATTTGTGATGCGGTGGGTGGGGATCCTAATAAGACCATTCAATAAAAAGCTGCTAATTATAAGCAGTTCTTTTCAGTTTAGCGTTGCTATCCAGTTCGTGTCCAATCAAATAACAACTACTGAGTAAAAGAATTAAGGCTTTGTTTTTGCATTCAAAGTGTAGCAATTCAAATAGAAGCCCGTAAGGAGAATTTTCTTGTACACGGCGTTGTTTCCTTCGTAGACTCACCCTCAGTAACAGTACCGGGATAGAAGCACCGGTACTGCGGGCTCCAGTGAGCGCAAACACGTGTTCCAATGGAGAGGAATTTAACGCTTGGAGGTTGAATATCCTTTACCTGGAAGAGAAAGGTTAACAGATAAATTAACAGGGGAGCGCTTTTAGTTGGGATGGCTTGGACATAGTTGGCCTTAAGCACAACTTCGGCGACCGTAATAAAAAGTTTTTAACGCAGATAATATAGAAAGTTCTTTCGCCAAGAATATGATTCGCCTTTATGAGAACTGAGGACAGGAATCCTCACATAGACGGAATTCCGTCAAACAGATTGCTGTCAAATACAATTTTTTAAAGTATGGTCAGTGACTGTCTTAGGATCAACACTAATATTCTTTTCTCGGGGCAAAAGCACAAAAAAAAATTTTTCGAAATTGATATAAATTTATGACAGTTTTGGACGAGTTTAAGGTCTAGTATTTGCATCGACATTCTCGATAATAGACTGATAAAACAACTCGTCGTGCATCGTCTGAAGACAAGCAGTTCCTATCAAAGACTGGTTTACGTCTTAAAAATGCTTTCGTCAAATTCCACGCTTGATCATTGGCTAAAAAATGTCACATTTACAGCCGACCAGAGGTTTCGCCAGCTACATGCATATCCTTTGCATTGACCCATTCAATCGCCTCCTGTATCATTCGCGCAATAATTCCCACGGTTTTTGCTTTACGACCTGAGTTGAAGAACCACTCTGGCTTCTTGAATAAATATTAGCTAAAACACATTGTTTTTGCCTGGCTTACCGCCTCAGTCAGAAGTTGTTCGGTGGATTTCCAATGAGGTCTTCTGCCTCTTTCGCCATCTAGGACCACCCCAAATCTGGAAGCAAGACAAAAGCGCTCGTTTTAATCATAATGTGCTAATTTAGTAACGCCTGGGCAACAACAACAACAACAAAAAAAGACGAAAGTTACAGCACTCCCACTGCTTGACCGCTATGGACATTCATTTTAAGCAGCCAAAGGATTGGTCAATCATTCAAAAGATTCGGAATTGGTTCTGACGAGGCACTGAAAGAATCATCCAAACCTTGTGACAAACAAAAAAATCCCCACTAAATCTCTTCACAAATTTAAGCAGACTTTCTCGAACAGCTTCAGTTAAAAAATGTCTCAAGATCCAGCACACCTCACCCTGAAAGTCCACCAGTCGACTTGATATGCAGCCACTCAAACTGTATACTTACAAGTCAGGTTCGTTGAATGTGCTGATGCGCCCGGGATAAAACACAGAATCAACAGGAACCAAGAGTTTAGAGCCTTCAACTAATTCTTCCATTAGAAACGTAAAGCGCACATCGACTGAAACAAAAAACGGAAGAGAGAGTTAATGCTTTTTATTTTAATATTTTTTGTTTCCAAACGGTAAAGTTTAGAAAACTACTGAAGCATCATTATCATCCATAATTTATACATTAAGTAGAGGGCAATGACCTTGGAGAGTCAACCAATGGGCAAGGAGTCCCTCACACAGGTGAGAAATTCAAAATAGATTTAGAAATTCGCTGGCAGGTTTTTGGCAGGTTTCTTAGTACATTTGTTGCAGGGGAAATTGTCCCTTTGTACATATGTAACGCGCGGATAGTCAGTCATAAACGTGAATTGTGAGAAATAACAACGAGAGGAAACGATTCATCATTATCGTCATATCTTTATTTACCCTCGGATTTTAAAGTTGCTTGGTGTAGCTAATATCTTCGAGCATTTACCCTCCCTAGTCCCAAACATGATACACCACAGAGGACCGGGGAATTCCATTCCCTGCTCTTTGAGAATACACCACTTTCATAAATGGCGACTACCTTTACATTCTTAATTACACCTACTGCCCTCGTCTTGAAACAAATATTCTTTTGACATTTGCTCGTCGTAGCGAGGCTAGAAAAGCTTACTAGCATGAAAACAGAAGAATATTTTATTTGGCCGCCACTATGAAAGAGGTCTATAGTATGTGGGTTCTTTCACGTCCCACAGGGTTATGAACATTGAAGAGTTGTGAGACGGGACCTACGATTTATCGTCCTTATCGAGTCTAACCATTTGCAGATGTCATTCAGTTATTTTAAGACCTTGCGTGTTGGTCCGGCCAGAGTTTTTTTATCCTACGACCTTATGCAGTGGTCCGATGTTCAAACGGAAGACCTTAGACAGCAATGACCAATACCAGGTTGCTAACCAGCGGTTTTCGTTAAAACAATGGTTTGCTGGGGGTGCTCAGTCTCGCGGGCTCAGAAAACCTGGTTGTGGTCATTGTTATTTAAGGTTTTTCTGTTCAAACAATTAGGTGAGCCTACCAGTCAGCGGTCGTACTCAATCTGAAAAAGCAAGTCTTCGACCAACGAAGGATTTACAGGAAGCAACCAACCTGGAGACGAGGGTTGCTCGTCAAATGTCTCTTCTCGTTCATTCGTCTCAACTTTCCTGTCGCTCTCCTGCAAAGTAATCGAAAGAAGACTTACTTAAAACTCGTGCTAAAATCGAAAGTAACTGAAGACCTCAGTCTCCGATACGAGAACGCTACTGATTTCAATACAAATTCAGGTATTTATGAAGACTTCGCGATGGTTAATCTCTCTTGATATGATCAACAAAAGTGTGTCAATAATTAGTGAATGAAACTAGTCGAAGTTCGAAGAAATCGGATTTACCGTCATTTTCAGCCGTTCCCTTTGAGCTCCTGTTTTTGATAATTCTATATTACTGAGATTTTCAGCAAAAAGACGACATAGACAAGAAACAGAATAACATTAGTCATCATCATTATCATTGTTAAGGCACACCCACCTCTGCACATTCGTTCTTCTTAGATTCCTCAAGAGTATCAAACTTTAACTGATCCTCTGTCTCGTTTGTCTCCGTTAATTTTTCATCCACTTCCATCTCAAGATCTTCTTTATTTTCATCTACTACTTCCGTTTCCATTTTCTCGTCCTCTATTTCGGTGTTCTCATCAGTTTCGTTCCTTTGATCCTCCTGAACAGGAAGTTCTCTCTCCTCCAATTTTTCTACTTCAGCAGCGTCCATTTTGTCTGTAACATTTATTTCAGCATCAGTTTCCCCTTCCTCGCGGAGGTCTTCGTTTTCTTGAGCATCTTCAGGCTCTTCTTCGTCTATTTCGTCGTACTCAGTCTGCAAAAGAAAAGAACAAAGTCGCATTTCAGTTTGATAGCGCGTCAAATGAAACAGGTGCGAAACAACCGAATCTGGACCATGAGTGAAAGACTAAGACAGCGAGCCAATCAGATCGCCGGGACAGAAAACGTTTTCGGCCTAAAACAAGCGCGGAAAAACGCCTAGTCTGTCCACTAAAGGGATGGGGCAGCTAGAAGTCAATCACAACACGAAGAAAACAGTCCCCCACGACACGCGTGAACGCGTGCGCTAAAGTTAGTTGAACGGAACCATTAGCTTTACTCTTCAAGAAAAGACACCCCTTGATTGTGGATCAAAAGAAGGTCTTTCACCCCTCCAACATTTTCTTCACTTCTTTGTTTTTCATCCTCCATATATTGGGTAACGAAGGCATCAAACAAAAACTCTATAATGTACATTGAACTGTACCGTTAGCCTGGATTTTGATCGTGCTCTTCTGGACACTTTCTGTGGTTCGTAATCCTCATCCGAGAGAATCCTCTTCTTTGTTTTCACAGCGACTTTCTTCTTCTTGGCTTTGACCTTTGCCTTCTGTAATGCAACGAGGTTACTTTCCCCAAGGTCCTCTTCGCCCTGAGATCCGGACCGACTTGTTTTCTGTAGGAAGAAGAAAATCTTTCTGTTGTGGACCCGAAATGAGATAAACTGGAGCACTTATTTGGATGAAGAGTTAACGAAATGCGACCGTGCTTGCGCAAGACTACCTCAGTCGCCAAAAAAACAAAAGGTCTTCTCGGTTGAATCTGCCTTCACACGCTTTTCTTATTTCCGCATTTTTGACTTCCTGAATGAAAACTCTCCGACCTTCCTCAGCGTAAAACTGGAATAGAGATTGACTACGAGGTTCACTGTGCCATCGGTTAGAGTTATACAAAATATAAGCTTCAAAATGACTCAAATGCTGACATCATCCGACCGTCTTTCGCTTACTTCGAGTTGGCATGTCAAGTAAAGTATACTTTTATGTTAGTTACTTGTCAAAGTATAACCCCGCCCCAAACCGAAAAAAAAAAATACGAATCTGGTTATCAAATTGCTATCATAACGTTCAAGATATTATGAATAAATTCCGAAATTTATTCTCACCACTTTGGACACAGAGATCCTCTTGGTCTTCTTAGTGTACGTAAACTCGCTTCCTTTGCCACTTGGAGAGAGAGGACTGGGGCTCGAGTTTGTGGTCACGCTACTATTGATGAAGATTCGTTCGCTTCTTCTCGGCTGCCATTCGTCGCTTAGCAACGATGCAATACTCGTTTTCGAGTTGCCGCCCTCTTGCACAGCACTTACGATGGAATAACCCGACCTGATATCTTTGCTATTTTCAGACGCGGATGGAAAGACGTCTTCATCTTGCTCGCTGTCTTCATTTATAGCTGACGTTTCTGGCTCTTTTGGTTCAAACTCATCTTGCTCATTGGTGTCAGGGAGCTCAGCTTGATCTTCTTGTTTTCCATCCAAATCTTTTTCCTCCGTAATTTCTTCCTTTGGAAGAATTCTTTTCTTCTTTTTCTTTTTCTTCTTTTTAGGTTCCTTTGTTGAATCCTGGTAAACCAAAAAAATTGTACTGAACACTCTCCAGAATGTTTCCCCCGCCATTTTGGTTGGAGTTTTTTTCTCGTCCCACGTGTATATATGTTATACAACAACAACAACAACAACAACAACAATTTTATTCACTTCCGGTTGCCGTCTGCATCTCAAAAACGCGCGTGCTTACAATCCCTAATTTACAAATAGTGACAACCTCAAGTTTAAACAAATTCTTCGTTTCGCAGCAAAGAAATCAAAGTGGTAAGTCGATAATTCCATAGTAGGCTCCTTTGCTGAGTTGGCAAGCGTTTCCAATCAGCTACGAACCCGGTTGAATACGGTAGGTAAGGCTCGTTTCAAACGTCGAACCTTACATGTGCCGAATCTCATGCAAATGAGAAAAATCTATTGTTTCCGCTCATTTGCATTAGACGGCACATGTTAAGTTCGACGTTTGAAACGGGCCGACGGGCCGCTGTCGTTTTTGCGGACCTTTAATTTGAAACGGCTGCGCACAGCGCCAGCCGATCACTCACAACCAACGCGGAGAAGTTAGCACTGCGACTTATAAATCAGAGCTACCTTGAAAAGCAACAATGATAAAAAGATCAGATAGCGCCCCAGGGAAGAATCGAACTACTTCACTCAGGTGGAAAATTCGAAGGTGACACCGCGAAAAATAAACTATACAAGGAATAGATTTCTCGGAGGCTTTGGAATGTTGTTGGGTGACTAATACAAATGGAAGCATCGCCTATAAATTGAAGGAAACCAAAAAGAGAAATTTATTAACTACACAAAACACAATTTAAGGTACCTCTCCTTGGATTTTCTTCTTTTTCTTCTTCTTAGGTGGAGTTACGGGAACATCTAAGACAGCAAAGAACAAATGTTATCTTTATCATGGAATACAAACATTTCAATACTAATGAACCTCCCTCCCGAAACTATGGACACTTTCCCCATTGTTTTTCCGCTTTGTCTTACTGCATTAAGGTAGCTCAAACCAGTTTCAACACTTTCAAGAGCACTTGTTATTTTACGCTGCTTTACACTGCTGTTACTTTATCACGTAACAGCAGCGTTATGGTACCATGTGAAACATCAATTATTGCTGAACAATATGCAGTCATTTTTGTGACGTAATAGGTTACCATGGCAACAGGAAAGCATTGCAAAAACACCCTACAAATTGGCGTAATTTGTTCGTATCTGAAAAACGAACTCTGTGACCCCTATTTCTTATTGCACAAAAGTGATCAGCAGACGAAGATGAAACTTTCTGCAAAGTTTAAAAAAATTGTGTGGAGCGGATTCAGAGCTACCTTTAATTTTTCAATTATTTAAGGTGGCTCTGAATCCGCTCCACATAATTTTTTTTAACTTTGCAGAAAGTTTCATTCCGGCATGCTGATTACATTTCAGAAATAAAAAATGGGGGTCACCGAGTTCGTTTTGAGATATGAGCAGCTAAGGCCAAAATATGGGGTGTTTTTGCAGGGCTTTCCTGTTGCCACGGTTACCTTTTTACGTCACAAAAATTTCAGCAATAATTGGTGTTTGATATGGTACCATAACGTTGCTGTTAAGTGTTGTAGTGTCAATCCTAATAAGAACGTTTCTTTTAAGTGTTGAAACTGGTTTGAGCCATCTTAAGGAAATATATTAATGATCAAAAGTCTACCGCTTGTTACGAGGCCTATTCGTCCCATCCCATCGTGTTTGTAACAAACCCGTGTCCTTTTCCGAACGACCTAAACAGTCCGACAATTTGCAGTTGTCTTGAGGAAGGTGGCAGCACTTTCTCCTCGATTCATTTATGACCCCGAGTGTTGCTCCGGCCGGAGATTTTTACCCCCCCCCTCTCCCCTCCCCCTCCAAAAAAATAAGAAGGTACTTAGGTCTTCTACAAACCCAAACAACTAATGAGCTGTTTATAACACATGGAACCAGCTCATAATTAAGAAAGACTACACGTTTTGGTTCCGGCCACTAACACAGGAGTAAACCAGGTTATATTCAATGTTTTTTGTTGTGGGCTCTTGACGTTAAAAAAGGGTTAAATGAGGGAAAAAAACAAACGTGTGGCACGTTTTTTATGAAGAAGATTTAAGTAAGAAAATGGAGAAATACGGGAAAAGTATAAGCCAGTTAATTAAATTCAGTATTAACGGAACTAACGCTCACACAAACATCACGTTACGTGACCTACCAGGTTCGAACAACGGGGAGTCGGAGTCTTTCTTCGGCCGCCCTCGTTTCTTTAAATCTTCGGAAAGTGGCGAAGAATGTTCAGATCTCTTGCGTTTCACCGCTTTTTCAGCACTAGCAAAGGACGCCTGAGCTAGCAAACTCAACCCATCACGTCCATCGTGGCTTGCCTCAAACACATCATCCTCCTCGTCACTCAAAACCTCTCTATTTTTCTTTTGGGCCGCTTCCAACTGTTTTCTCGCGGCGGTGGCTACGACTTCCTTCGCAATTTCGCTTGGAGAAATACTGCTGTTTTCTGAGAAGCTGTCGTCGTGAGAAGTCATTTCCGAAAAATGAAAATTTTCCTTGGGAAGGTTAGCAGAGCTAGCCTTTCGATTCTTTTTCGTACCCTTGGTTTTCTTGCCTTTTGTCAAAGTAGGCGGCTGTGGTGTTTCGCAGGAATAGTCCAACGCCATCTCTTCGTCCTCCTTTCTATCGTAAGGTTCCGCGGTTTCGATGGTCAACTTCGGCCGAGCTCGCTTCTTCGGTTTTTGCTTTTTGGCTTTCGAGTTTTTTGTTGAATTCCCCGATGGCTCCGTGTAGTCAGGGTCACTCTCTATCTCCTTTGCGTATGATTCTGACGCGACTGAAAACAAAGAACAAGAATGAAATAAGAAATAAATTTGGCTTCAAGGGCTCATACAGATGGAAATGGAAATGGAAATTGTTTACCCTCGGAACACCTCAAAAGCGCTCAGGAGCTCGTTCAATATGTGTCCGTGTATTCCGGATCGAACTGGAATTTGGCATTGTTGGTTTTTGAGGAGAGGGGAAAACCGGAGTACCCGGAGAAAAACCTCTCGGAGCAAGGAGAGAACCAACAACACAAACTCAACCCACGTATTACGCCGGGACCGGGAATCGAACCCGGGCCACATTTGTGGGAGGCGAGTGCTCTCACCACTGCGTCACCCTGCTCCCCACGAATTTTCAGATTTTCAGATTTCAGTGCGTCAGTAATTCCGCCCCTTTACTGTATTGGCTTGCGGTGGTTTTTATTTTCTTGCTCACAAGTTTAGCCGCCACAGTGGCTGTGCACTCCAAAAACGATTAAACAACTGAATCCCCTCTTTCCTACTTGTACCATTTCCTTTCGTAAAAGAAGAGGAGGAAAGAAACGGTGAAGAGATTGGAAAAAAAAACACCTCATTTTCCGCCTATCGCTTTAACGGTCCGTCGGATTGCCAACCCCAAGGTTATCGCACTGTCCAATCCAAAATGCCATTGATTTTAGTTGTTTAAAAACCGGACTACTTTAACCAGTGCATACGTTATATTCCAGCGTCCCAAAGGTAATCGCTCACATCTATTGATGAAGGGGGCGTGGTAGGAATAAGGAAATGCAAATTAAACGGTACACAATACTAACTGGGCTTGTCCCCAGTGCAAAAACATGAAAAGGTTTGACGCAGGTTTCTAGCTAACAATGATTTCTGCTTACGTCAGCCCTGAGTTATGAGTTATAACACCGGAGACGAGCTAGTAAAGGAAATGCAAACGCGCCAGAGATTGAATTTTCCCTTACCAGAAGCTTGTTGTCGCACAGAGGTATGTTCCACTGCCTCTTCTTTTCGTCGCCTACCAGTAGAAGTCTTTTTCCTACCGCTAAAGGCTTTGCTCTTAGAAAGCATTGCTGCGGTCTGCAAAACAATTTAAGTGAAAGGTTTAAGCTGCATAAACGCTTAACTGCATCAAATCCAACGGTGACAATGATTTCCAAACATACTGAGAGGCTTTCGCAACAAAACGTGCAACCCTTAGTGGTGATTTTCGGTGAGGTACCATGTAAGCACCCATTAAATCTTTTTTACCCACTGCTGCCCCCACAAACATTCAATTCAGTCAATTTTTGTTCAAAAAAATTGTAAGAGGGAGGGGAAGCAAGATAGAGTGCAGTTTCAGTTTAAGAGTCATTATGACAAATATTTCAATAAATAATTGCAAAATACGTCTCCCTGACCTCTTCTTCTGCAGCTAATGGTTTGCCAGCTTTCTTTTTCTTGACTGAGGAAACCTGAAAATTCGAAAGGAAAGGGCCACATTCAAATCAAAAGCCGGGCATTGATAAAAGCTTAGAGTTGCTGTGGTATTCATGAAAACAGAGCGAAATTCCACAAGGGAATTATGCTGCTACCATTCGACGTACCGCGAGCTCTCCGGGATTTATCCCGAGGGTGGGTGTGTCTCTTTCGCGTCCTTCCTGCTCCGCAGAATTCCTCTGTTTAGGGCGTTTCTTTTTTTTCTTGGGTGGCTCGCTTTCTTTCGATACCAAGCTTTCCGACTCACTGGCGGCAGCGTTCAACTCGGGAGACTGGCCCCCACTTGCTGGCAAATGTTCCGAGCCTTCTTTATCCTCATCAGCGGTTCCTCCTGGAGAGGACTTGTCTCCCTTTGAGCTTGCACCAAAGTACTTCCGTTTCGGGGGTCTCCCGGGGCCTCTTTTTATGGGTGCTGATTTGCCATTGCCATCCTCCCCTCTGAGGAAAGAGAAAATTGAAACCAGTGAACTGACATTACAGATTAATGAACGCGTGGAAACAGCATCAAGTCTATTCGAATGCAATTTCGACTTTTCAAATCCGGGAACGCGGGTTTGCAATCTGAGCATTGGGTTTGCCTGACGAGGTTTTTCAAGTGCGTATGCTCAGGCCTGAAACTCGATCTCGTGGTCCGCTGAGATCGGATTCTATGTCTAAGTTCGCTAAAGGCTGGTTTACACGTAAGACGCAAGCATAGGCACAAACAACATACGCAGACGCAGTAGCGTTTTGATAATCAGTACCTTTCATTAGAACAAAAGACACGAATTAACAAGGGTTATGCGCATGCGTATGCTACTTATGCTTGCGTCCTTGCGTCCTATGTGTAAACCAGCCTTAATCCTTGCCGAAGTCGAAATAAACCTACAAAATCGCAACACATACGCAAGTAAGTCGCTATTATGGTAAAAAGTACACGAGTGCGGTAGAGGCTACTAGATTATGCACATCGTCAACAAACTGTCTTACGGTTAGACTCGCTCAATGCTCTACGCTTGCTAGGGATACTTTGCAAAGATCCCAAATTGCGCACGATCCAGTGACATTTCTGGACTCGAAAACAATACCAGTAAAAATACAGCTTGCATGACTGCCAACGAAAACGTGACAATGCGGTAAGATCATAAGAAGGCGACTCTCTGCGCACATAATTACTTTCGGTTGCTAATAATAAGTCGTCCTTGAAATAACCACGCGGTATGACACAGAACTAATTATAGATTCCAAGTAAATTTCTATTAAAAAAATGCGAAATATTTCATCATTAACAGGTCAAAACGTGTTTGTAAGTTACATTCTATAAATACTGATAAGAACAATGGTTGATTGAAAAAGGTGTAACGCAACGTAAGAAAAATAAAAAAGAGTTACACAAAACGTTTAGCACTTATTATTTAGAACTATTTTTTCGATTTTTTTTATAGTTGAATGTTGTTCCAAATCACTTCTTCTTCGTACAGTCAGGGAAATTTCATGATATGTCACAAGGTGTCCCCTTAAGCCTCACAACTTCATGTATTGTACTGGTCTTTTAGAGGGTCACTTTGTGATGCCCACAACAGACCTTATTCACGATAGCCGCCATGTTGGATTTGCCTTTATCATGCAAATTAGCTACACATTTCTGAGGGGGCAAACAACACAAGTTCGAGAGATTATCACGAACATCTTAGCCACACAGATGATTTGTTTCACGTTCATTAAATGTTTATCACCCAAGTAGTAAAATAGAATGCTCACACAAGTCACTTCGATGTTTTTTGAGTGAAAAATGAGCAGATAACAAAGTAGAAAGTCAAAATGTCAGAGGCAATCAAAAGATATAAAATTATTATAAAGGTACTTAATTCTAAATTCTAAAATGTACTTTTAGCAATGTTAATTCAATATTCCGACGAGCCGATTTTCCGCAATTTGCCTTTATTCCAATGTTTGGAAAATAAACAATAGACCAAATGGGCCAACTCTGTTGCACCCAATTCAAACCCCTTGGGAATAAAACGTTTTGTTTCTGGTATTTCCGTGTCATTAAAATGTGAATGCTACATTACAAAGCAAATACAATACACAAAGAATCTTAATCCCGGGAGATTTCAATGGGGTACAACATTGAGCCAACCAGTTTGGTCTATTGCTTATTTTTCCGCAAAACTTTGCTTAAAAATAGACACTTTTTCTGACGCTTATGGGGACAAACTTGATAGCAAAATCTTACTCTTAGGTAACAGGCTCTTTCTATACCACAAAAATCGCTCAATGACATACCCGTACTTGGGCTGTAGCCTCGCCAGTTCTCTAACCTTCTCTCGATACCTTTTCTGTAACTCGGCTAATTTCATTCGCATTTCTTTTTCAACCGACTCCACCCCTGCCACGTCACCAATAGCGCTAGTTACTCCATTCAGAATCGCTGTCGGGCTTCGGACATCTCTCCCACGACTAAACACCTTGAAACGATCTTTGCTGTTCCGCCGCTTGGCCATCGATCGGAGTCGATCGATCTTCTCTCGGATTTGTTTTCGTTCGTCTTCGGACCTTAAAGGTCTCAACGAAAATATTGTGGAGTTCTCCTTGTTTTCAAGGTCCGGTTCAAGTGGCATAAAACACGATGTGATCCTCCTTAGTTCATTCTTTGTCCTTAAATCATCTTCAAAATCAGATTCGCTTTCAGTTTGTTCCCGGGGTGCTTCAATGAATGCTCTGTGATCTTCCAGCGATTTCGCACTTTGTCTCAACTCAACATTAATAGGTTGAAGTCCTCTTTCCGATCTTTCGAAAGTTGATTTGACAAACGAATTCACCATCTCAACGTAAGGTTCATTTTTTTGAGACTGTTCTCTACGCGGGAAGTAACCCTCGAAATTCTCCTCGCTACCTTTTTCAAAGTCATTTCGCGATACATGTATTTCCTTGGGGTTCACTGGAAGCTCTCTTTCATAGACCCTGAATGAAGTTTCACACCTTTCTCTTACAAAGTTAAGTCGAGTTTTATCTTCTGTAAGTCTTTCAGAAGCGAAGTTGTCAAAAGGCGTAATTTTCCGAGTAAGTTGAAAAGGTACATGTCCTGTAGGCGGAAGATCACGCGACTCCCGCGTAACGGACCTTTCGCCCACCAAGTTGGGTTGTGCTTCCAATTTACGAGGTGTCTCAACTGGAAAAAAAAAAAAAGAAAGAAAACGTAATGCTCAGTACGTGCTGCACCGCTCGCACGCCTTTTTTAAGCAGGAAATGACTTTGCATCAACAGGAGCACAAAAATAATCGATCTTCATGCCAAACCTGACAAGTTAATTTATGTAAATGAGAACGCGCTCCTCGCAAAGGAGCGTCATGTTTAGGCCTGTTGCACAGGGTGGCAAAGTACATATATGAACGAAATGCGCTCTCTACCTTCACTTAGAGGTTTGTTGTACTATAAGGACAAAAAACCTACAAACTTGAAAGGTGACGGGCGCTCAACCGCTTTAACCTTGAACCTAGCCATGAGCGAAGTTTTCGAAGTCAAGCCAAACAAAACGAAAACCCTTTAAGTCCTTTGGAATCGTCAAACTGTTGGATCTTCCTCGTTCCCCAATTAACTGTCATACCTATTTCTTTGGGATTTCTTGCTTCTGATCCTGCTCTTACTCCAGAAAACCTCTCGTGCTCGATAACACTGCTTTGATTACTATCAGCGCGATTTTCGTTTTTCACAGGCGGCGACCGTCTTCCTGTCCACTGGGGATCGTTAGTGTGCGCTTTCTCCAGATTTGAGAGAGTTACGGCAGCAGACACGGTTTTTGGAGAGACGCTTTTCTTTTCCACTTCCGGTGCATGTGCCACAGTGGTAGGGGTGGGGACCGTAAGATTGACGCTGACGTTATCTCTGAATAAAGGTGGTTGAGGATCCGGGAAAGGAAATTGAGAGAACGGGTCTCGCGTTAAGTATTCTTTGAACTGCTTGGCCATCTGCCCCTGAGGAATCGAAGATAATAAAAACAAATGATTGAGCTTACAGTATAGTAAAAACAGTATAGTAAAAAGCCAAAGTGCACGAATCAAGGGTTGCCGTTTCAAGTCACAAATGGCTCGTTTACTGCCATTTTTTTGTATTCACATTTGCTTATAAGCCATTCAAGTTAATATGGTCAGAATGACTGAACAGTGACAAAGATAAACAAAACTGCAACTGAGGGCGCTTTCCTTTTGTCAGAACTGGCCGGCCAGACCCGTCAGTTTGTAAGGAAAATGCAACAATTTGAAGGAACACTTGCACGATAATCGCTCGTATTCTTCCGGAGGAGTATATATCATCCCCGAAGTCTGTTAATTTGAAAACGTTATAGAGTTAGTCCTTCCAAACGCCCGGTCTGGCCGGTCAAATGGAATGCGTCCTAAGGGGAATACTTGTTAGGGCCGGTGTAGCAGTCACGCCAGAAACAGGGAGTGCTTACGACAAATTTTAGTTCTTGGAATGTCACGCAACGCGAACCAAAAAACGAGTTTGTCAGGCCAGTAATCTTGGTACACGATTACCTGTATATCAAGTTTAGCACGAACTGCATTCTCCTTCTCGGTTAGCTTTTGATGGGCTTCTTTTAGCCGGAGGCTGTTAATTTTCGACTTGTCTTCACGCTGACTGGATGAATCATGATGCTGCTGAGTTCGTTCGCTATCACGTGAGGTAGGCAAGCGCTGTACGTGTTCTTGAGTCGCTGTTGGTTCTGGCTTTGGCCTCGAAGTGGCTTCTTTGGGTTGACTTTCAGAGACTTCTTGTTTAACTTCACGTGGTTTCTGCGTCGGCTGTGTGTGTTTTCCGTCCTGCGTTTCTTCCTAATAAATACGATAAAACCTTACACGTGCTCATTTTCCCATTAGACTAGAAGTTTTAGTTAAAAATTTCGATAATTTAATGTGGCGGATGGAACAGCATTTTCCGGTTGGCAGCTCGAAACCAATCGTATCAACGACTATTGCCCCAAATGTAAACAGCAATTGCGCACGAGGAGGAATACATACATACATACATACTTAATTGACCGCTCCCCATAGGGGCTTTTCAGGGCCAATGAAACACAACGAAACGACAGAACAGAACAACAACAACTGTTAAGAAACCCAACTGGCCGGAGGCAAACCAGTTGGCTATTTACAAGTGCAGCTAGGAAGTTGAACCAGGGACTACCAGGATCAAATTCAACGAGTGGTCAGAGCAGGTCTTGAACCCGGGATCTCCGGATCTCAAGGCAAGCGCCCTAACCACTGGGCCACACTGCCTCCTTAAATGGAGGCCTCCTTAAATGAATCAATGGGATGGAATTTTCCCGTTGTTCCGGAATTCTGCAAGTTCGGGACCACTTCACGAGGTTTACCCAACCTAGAAAACTCCCTAGTTACTAAATCCGTACAAACGGCGTTGACTGTAAGAAAGAAAAGTGAGAGATTACCGTAATGTCAAATTTGGCCACTCTACGTCGTTGTTGTAAAGTGCGTCTATGATCAAATTTTTATTCCTTGAATGTTTAGATTTATCACATAGAATTCCAGGAAAGATTAAAAACGCCGTTTAACTTTCGCAAATATCTGCATTGATTCTGGAGATAATTAAGTTTAAAAATGTGTAAAATAAGCATTCTAATTCGCTGAGAAACGATCTAATGTCAAATCATAGTAATGAAAAACCAAGGAAATGAAGAAATATTAACGAGTAAAGACACCCACCTTTCGTTGCTTCTCGGAGTGTTTTTCTCCGTGGTAGTAGGGATAGCCAGGCAAAGGGAAGGAAACTCCTCCTTGTTTTCCCAACAAAAGCTCCTGTTTGCTTCGTTCAAGAAGTTGTTGTTGTTGTTGTTTATGGTGTTGTTGAAACGGTTGTTGCATCATTTGGTAAAGCTGTTGCCATTGTGTCTCGTCTAACGCTCCCGGCATGCCCCATATGGCGTGAAATCTGGGGTCCATCATCGGGTTCATGAAAGCATTTTCAGTTGGAACTACAAAACAAAAGCATTGCTGTTAAAATTGCAACGAATTTCAGTTCTAGCAGCGAGGAAGGATGTATGAATATAGTTGTGCTCAGCTCTTAATGTCCTTTCTGGCTCAGAGTTAGGCACACACGATACGAGGATTTTATGAGGGCGACGCAATTAACATATTACAGTTTTCTAACTTGCGGCCCTCTAGCGATACCAAACAAGACAGACCACAAAACCGGGGTACTCCATGCCCGTTAGAAAACGAAACTGGTCAATTGAAAACCACTCTAATTACTTACCCATTGGGATGTAAGCCTCCGGAGGAATCATCATAATCTGTCCCGTCACTGGATCAGCTGTCAAGGCCCCTGACGGGAACATCCCCTGTGGGGTGGCATCCATCATGTGGGGGCGGTACATGGCACCGTAAAATGATGATGGGTCGAGCAACAACAAGGGAGCTTCCGAAAGACCTTGAGGAGTTATTATCTGACCGAAATACGGAGAGGGAAAAGCACCTCCCTCCAGTCTCATAAATTGAGCAGCTCCCGGGTTTGTCAATCCGTCTAATCCAGATTCAACGCCGGATTCGCGAGATTGAATATCACTGTTGTCACTTGGAAATCTCCTGTTCGAACCACTGGTTCCGTACGATGAGCCGTGCGCGGTATTCCTTTGCTCAGAACTTAAATTCTTTTGCTCGAGTAAGGGAGATGACAAACGACGCTGCCGTACGGCGCCCGCCGCAGGCGATATTCCGGTCCTATCCGAAGATTGCTGTACTCGAAATTGAGCGTGTTTTTCGGGAGAAGTCGTTTCGCCTTGTGCACGTCTCGGTCGTTCGTCGTTTTCATCCGAACTAATTTCTTCCGCGTCAGCACTTCGCTTTTCGCTATCAAACCGCCCTGTCGGTATTTTCGGTTTCACGTCGTCTCTTCTCGGCAAACCTCGTCTTTCGTCGATTCTCTTTGAAACATCTTCCTTTGACGAATGACTGCTCTCGACTTTCCTGGGAAAGGAGTTTAAGTCAGCCTTCTTAAACGCGTTTTTCTCCATTTCCAGCTCGCGTCTCTCGTACATGTCAAGCGTCGCGTTTGGCGGAACAAAGACCTTATCATTGTCGGCTGCACCGCGCTCTCCGAACCTTATCTGCTCTGCATGGCCCGCAGACGGAAAACCACTAACACCGTACTTCAAAAACGGAAACGCTCCAAGTGACGCGCTGTTGTTGTTTCGGTCATTGCCTTTATTCCCTTCACTAAAAGATGGGAGTTCTCGCGAGTCAGCTTTCCGTCCGACATTTTCTTTATATGGAACTTTTTCCTTAACGCGCAAGGGTTCCGAAGTCCTCACGCGATCGACGCTTTCTTTGTCATAATCTTCTCGCGCGGATCTAGCCTCCGCGCGTGACATCCCAGTATAGGAGCTGTCGTCCGGCTCTTGCCCATCATAGTTACTGTAACTTCCGCTCGAAACCCTGCTTTCTTCCGGTCGCGAATTTTTATTCATTTCCGGCTTCAAGTACTTTCCTTCTTTCCGCTCAACTGAGACGCGATAAGAGACTTCTTTGCCATGCACGATAACGTTTCCCAAACTACCCTTGCAGTCATCGTTTCTATTGTAACTGACATATTCTCCGACAACTGATTTCTCATTCCTCCCAGCATAGTGCTGGTTTCTCTGATATTCGTCAGAACCGGAACTTGAAGCGTCTGACGTTTCTTTCCTCAAATTCCCTGGTCCAGTACTGTATTTGTAAAAGCTCTTTGGAAGTTTCGCCTGAGATTGCTCTGATAATACCGAACCGTCGCCAGAGGAATCACGAGGCACATCTCTGGAATTTGCGGGTTCATCGTCTTTCGCAGCAAATATCCTGTCAGCACCAACCGCTCGCAAATTCGAGGGAAGTGTACCATAAGGCGATCGCTCCCAGGGCGACAGAGAATAAAAGTTCCTCGCTAGTTGTTGTTTTGTTGCTGACTCGTGAACACCTGTCTTATTCAAATCGCGTTCCTCTCGATTGTGTTGTTTAGTTCTAAAACTTTCAGTCCAAGGCTTGACACTGTTGTGAACAGTAACAGATGGGGCAGAAGAAACCGAGTTCACGTTATTGGGATAGTTTTGCTTTCTCATGACGAAGGAAGGTGATTTTCTGTGTTCAACTTCTGAGGAGTAGGATACAGTTAGTGGTGATCGAATGCGTGGTGCTATAGGAGTAAGCTTAGGCATGGTTGAAGGGACGTTCGAATGAGAAGAACTGACCGAGGTTCTTAACGGCGGCGTACTGTGATAAGGAACAAGGGTTGGAGGTTCGCTTGCTGGATACGGCGAAGAACGCGCTTCAGAGGACATAAAGCTTTTACTGTATGAGGAAAAGGGCATCGCGGCGTTTTCAGGTGAACGAGAATTCAAACCATTGCTGGGTCTCTTAATACCGAAAGAATTAATTCCCAAATGTTCATAGGGTTTTGTCCTTGTGGGAAAATCGCGTGACTGGTCAAAATCGTCGGTGATGGATTGCTTGTCACGCCGACTCATATCCTCGGGGTTTTGAGTTTCACGCAAATGCGTATCACGAAATGAACCACGCAAACCCAAACCTTTGTTCCCGTCAACGGAGTTTCCAAGTTCATTTGCTGTTCCTTTGTCGGGACACCTCAAGGATTTCTGTGTGTCCGCTGTTATTCTTTTGTCCGGATCACTTGGCTTTCTGATATTTTCTTGTTTGTCCTTTTTGTCGGTTACCGTTTTAATGACACTCTCTGTTCGCAAAGGTTCCTTCGACTGACGGTTAGATGGCTCCGCTTGACTGCAAGAGAGCAAGAGAATTAATCAAACGTCAAATCAAATCCAGTCCCAGGGAGCTTAGTTCCCCTTTCCAAGGAAAAAACAAGCCTATTCTAGTTTCTATTCTACCTTTTTTTCTAGTAAACAGTATCGCCGGCTAGATGTCTGCAATTTTGTTACCTTTAGATGACCAATTACTTACCAAGACAATAACCGAAATACCGAAAACGCGAAAGGTTTGACCAAATTAACGGCGAAAAACGAGTCGTCGAGTACTCCGACCTCATTTCATTCGTTGACGTACAGATAAACGCCAAGACAGTTAGGAAATCTAGGATTTTCTCAATATTAGTTCGAAGGTTTCAGTTTACAAATAAATGTTCCATAAACAAAATAAATATCAGGTTCACACCTTGAGATGGCCTACCGCACACGAAAATAGAAAGATGTTTCCCGGAATAAATCCTTGCTGATTAAGAAAGCTGGCCCTATTTTAGTCGTGTTAACACTAAACTACACCTATTAAATTAAGAGGGACACTAGCGTTTTATCCGCACGACAAAGCAGGAACGAATCGTCTGCTGTTGATCAATATTCGTGAATTCTATCCTATATGAACAGCGGATGAAAGCGAGTCTGGTGTTTTAGTGATGGATGCAGCAGAGGAACTCCAGCAGATGCAAAGAAGCTTAAATAAAAATCCGGGTTTAAACGGGTCTCCATCGTGTGACTACGCGATTGCGTCGAACACTGTTCTACTATTGACATGACAAGCCATCTGGCAGATGGTCGATTACATGTTCGAATTTATCTCACAAGAGATGGACGCCTGTGTCATAATCTCGAATAATAATTACCAAAACTATTAAGAAATGTCGGTCGAAAGGTTAAATTTTCTAGTCATCGCGACAGCGAAAACAAATGTTACTGAGGTAGCAGAGATGGCGCAGTGGTGAGAGCACTCGTGGCCCGGGTTCGATTCCAGACTTGGCGTCAAATGTGGTTTGAGGTTTTGGTTCTCTACTCTGCTCCAAGAAGTTTTTTTGTCCCCAGTTGGTGACCCTGCGCGAAATACACCTGACACTTAAAATAAAATTCAATATTATTATCATTCATCATTATTGTTGTTTCCACAGAAAGCCAAATGAATCGTTAAAAAAGAACCCGACAGGTGCCATTTAAGGTAAACTGCTTTATCAGTTTAGAGTTCCGGTACACCTCTTTCTACTAATAGCTTCACGAGACAACAATGCCATCCGCAACCTAACGTCACTCCTCACAAAAGGCTGCATACAACCTTAAACGGGAATTTCTCTTATATACGGATAACCATCTCACAGCACAGAATCTGCCACAAAACGCACACAAAAAGATTCTGTCCATAGACTATTTTTCGGTTTTTTCATAAGGTTATTCAAAGAACCGGCGCTCTTTTTTAGCAACGTTCGTTTCATTAACAAAGCTGTTAAAGCCAAATGCAATTACAGGCTTTCATAACACTTGAAATGAAAACACTTCTAAATCTGACGCATAAACCCAAAAGGGGTTTGTGTTTTTATGTTTTTATTTAATTCAATATTTATCCAGGGGCATACAATTTAGCAGAGCTAGTTTAAATGGAGCCCTAAAACGAAAAATATTTGAGTTGAGGTGTAATTTGAATGTTCCATGTTTTGATCAAACAGTAAGAGCACCGTAACAGTGCCCCCGTATCTTTCGATAAATGACAGAGGGCACAGTTTTGCCGCAGTTTCCTCTTAATTTTCAAAATATTTTGAAACGGCATGCCCCAAGACCACCCTAAATGTTCGTGCATTCGATCTGCTTCTCTACCTAAATCCTACCGGAAATAAAAATATGCTTGTTTCTGAAAAACACTGCCAATGAGTCAAGCCCAAAGGTTCGAGTTTCTTCAATGGATTGCTTAAACATTCAGATTTTTCAATTCCGCTCCTCGACTGTAGTGAGGTGGAAAGGTGTTTTAGATTGTCGCGTAAGAAGCACTGAATGGCTGAAAATGTAACTGTCAGGCCTAAACTCCCAAACCACTTCAACATAAAGTTCTCTGTGTTTTCTCAATTCCGGTTCTAATTTATAGTGGGATAGAAATTACTTTTAAAAAGTAACATTTCCCAATAAGGACGAAGCACACAACATACGAACTGCCCCATGCAAATGACAGAATACACAAATCAGTGCGGCCGGATCTATCTCAAGAACTAAACAGGAAGTTCCATGGGTTTTCTCGTTTCCGGTCCTGATACACAGTGGGAGAGGGAGGACTTAAACGAGGTAACATTACCAAGAAAGAAGAGATCAAAGCAAGCAACAAAACAACGTGGCAACCAACAGAATACCGCTACGACAAAATAATACGCTATAGCGATGGCCACAATCCAAAAGATTTTACTCCGCGGCGGTCTCCGAAGGTTCACACCCAAACGAGGAGAGTAACCATTGTGTTCACACTTCATAACTTTAAGAACGAACTTAAAACTTCGACTTATGCCTCGTTCACACCAAACCTTAACCATGTTTTGAACATGTTTAGTTAAACACGGTTTCAAAGTGTTTTCTTTTTAAATCGTGAATACTGATTTTTGTCGACTATAAATTTAACACAGGTCAAAGCATGTATTGAAATTCACTTCAATCTCATGTAAAAGACAGTCCTACATTTTTCTGTGACTGGTTTTCACTTTGTTAAACCCAGTTTAATTAAACATGTCTTGTTGGTGTGAATGGGGTATTAGACTGCACCTAGCAAAATATTGTCATGAGCAGGTGACTATGGAACACAGCGCTCAGCAACGTTGATTTAGATGGTAAGACTTTAACATTTCACCGACAGATTTAAAACTTGAAACCACCTTACAAGGAAAAATAAAGCACTACAAGAAGATAGTTCTTAGTAGCCTGCATTTGAATAGTCGCACACATTTTTCTCCTCATACTGACTCAAAAGTAAGAATCATACTGAAGCACCACAGAAAGTAGCATTCATTTAACTGTGTTCTATTACCTAAGAATCAATTGTCTGAGCTCTCCAAAGGGCACATGGTTGCATAAGAGAATGAGCACATCTAAAATATACTGAATCTCACCGTGATTGTGTGGACTCGGCAGTAGTTTTCTTCTCAGGCACTGTTGATTCTTCGCCGTTTTTAACTCGTTGCCCCTGTCCGTAGCCAGCAATAAAGTTTGGAAAGCTCATGACGGGATTGCCGTACGGGTAGAGTAGATTTCCCGCGTTCAGAGCCCGCGGGTCCATCCCTGGCCCTGCAATCATTCCGTATGGAAGGCTCATTCCAGCGAGCGCTAGAAAAGGTAACAAAAAAAATCTATATTAACGAGGTTCGATTGTAACGTCGTAACAAGGACAGATATTCCAGTGGTGTTTGGCACACCAGACGCAAGAGGATCGCTTTTCTCCTTGATTGTTTCTTTCAATGTAGTGGCTTGGAGGCAGGTGACCTCGCCTCTCTCTATCCAATCAGAAGCAACTGTGACTTTTCCCGCGCTTGGCGCCGCCTACAACTATTTATTTTGTATTCTGATAGGTTTATTTGAACACCTCAGATCGCGTCAATGGTTAAAGCAATCATGCAATGAGACGAGAGCGTTCCAAACTTTAGTCTAGTCTTGACAAAGTTTAGTCTTGACTGAGATGTTTTCAATGCAAAAACCGACACAATTAATTTTCTAATTGTTTTTACAACAAAACAAGAAATGATAAATGCCCCTAAGCGAAACTGACAAACTCGATTTCCGCTTTGACGCAGGACAGGTGAGACACTACAGCAATGCAGTGTACCCAAAACAAATCACTATGAGCCACATATAGCTAATCAAAACAAACACTTATGAAAGTGAGTTCCAACAGAAAACATGGTAGCAAGACAGCAATCGAATGGTCGTTCGACAATACGCCGAACAGCTTAACGGGGCTATTTTGTACTGTAGGGAGCTCGACCGATTGTAACCTGCAGGGTGCAAACTCCAAATCTGTGCTTCCCCGCCCTAAAACAGAATCACTGAAAAAGAGCTTTCGTTACAATTGTGCAAAGACTTGGAATAGTCTACCTGAACATCTTCGCCTAAATGAGTAGCTTAAGTCTTTCAAATGTAAAATCCGTTCCCTCACTCTGCTTGACAGTAATTAGCTTGATCTTATTCTTCCAAAATACTTATATTGACATAATATTATATTATTCGGGGGAGAGAAACGACCGTCAGAAATACATCTGCGTTGGCAGGCTACATTATAGTATGATAGGCGTATTGTTGTAGATTAGCATTATACATAATTTTCTTCCTTTTTTCAAATATTTTGCTCTTACACATGACAAAGAAGACTGTTTGTAATTTTCGTGGTTAAATAAAAATTGATTGATCGATTGATTGATTGACGCGCAATGATTGTTCTACTTGGACTGTTGGGAAAATAAATAACCCTTTCTAGCCGTTTTATCACGGGAACCTGTTTCCATTTTAAAGGAGATTACGAAGCAGGGATGGGGAAATGGTGAGAGGACACTTGGTTCCTACCGTTGCTCTCTCATATACACAATTCCCCAAGGTTGGTTACTTGCTGGCGGCGGTCTCGCATATCTACCGAAGGAAATCAGCCGTAAATTCACTCCGAACGCCCAGGTCGCCTCCAGATTTAGCCCAACGCACAATTCAATCCTCCTCTAACTAATGCTTTTCCCTATTGGACAAAAACAGCGGCTGTGCGGGAATTTCGGCTCGCTAATCTAACGCCTCCCTTCCATCGAGGACCGTCGATGATGTTTTGACACGAAGTTCCGCGCACGGCCGTTGAAAGAAATTACAACCTTACCGGGCTCAAGGTTCAAATTTGTTACACACCGAGTGGGCGACGATGTTTTGGTGAAAGGTACACTGTTAAACACTCTGAATGTTTATGTTTTGTTTGCAAAACATCTTTAACACATCGGCATTTCCCTGAGCTTCGTCCGTGTCTGCGTCAGTGACAGATCAGTACTTTCATGAGTAGGGCACCACGTTGTACCTGTTACTGAGACCAAAACATCGTCGCCCACACGGCCCGGGTTGCTCGAAGCATGGTAAGCGCTTAACCCTTGGGCCCGGTCGGTAAGGTGTTTTGCAACGGTTTAGTGCACGGAACATCCGAATCAAGCACGTTGCATGCTCACGGTAGCCTCGCAGCTCTTACAAGGTCTCACCTGATTGGAGACCACCCTAACCCTTAACAAAAGAACAAATAACAGAAACAATGGACCCTAGGTCTAAAACCTAACCCTTTTGTTTTAGGCCTAGGGTCCATTGTTTCTGTTATTTGTTCTTTTGTTAAGGGTTAGGGTGGTCTCCAATCAGGTGAGACCTTGTCGGGCAAAATCGGCCAATTTCGGCAATTTTTCAATTCCATTCCGTCTGATATGAGGATTGAAATATCTAGAAACACTATCAATCTTGGTCTGAGTGGAATTTCGGGTCGATTTAAGCTTTTTGGAAGAATTTACAGCAGCTTACGTTTCCGACTGTTTCATTGGAGTTTCCAACCTTAAAGATAAATATGGAGATAAAACAGCGCAACTACATCTCACTGAAATCGCGCTGAAATGGGCAAAGTACGCCACAAAAACACTGCTAAGGTATCAAGAAGACAAGGTAAGGCATTTTTCTTCGATTCATGTTCTTTATTATCGACTCTTACACACGTTCGCAAATTCTCATACAAGGCGTTATAATTTTAACTGATCGTGACGCTCAAATTACAACGTTAGCTTGGGGTACCTGTGATGTTACGTATAACACCACATGGAAGCTGATTGCGCTAGTCGTTTGAAATCCGCTCGTGTCGCAAAACGGAAACGGTTCACTGGAGCGTTTAATGAAATTTCAATTTCATTCGGTCTTGTTGGATAAGAAATTGGTTAAAGCACTACGCGCTTCACTGGGGAATTTCAGCACAGACCGCCACGGCTACGGCAACGAAAACGTCACTCCAAAATATAACTTAGCGCTATCCAAAGTACTTTGCGATTATTCCGTCTTGTTCAGGTTTTAAACTACGGGCGAACTATCCTTTAACTGGAAGGGCTGCGAACAGTTTAAAGTAAAAAAATAGAAAATGAATAGTTCATTGTTATACGCACACCTTGTCGCCTAAACCTGGGGGACAGCTGTTCTTAGAGTTATTTTCATAGAGTTAGGTCGTAGAGTTAAACATCCTGAATTCAAGATTTTGGAAGCCAACATTCATAAAAGCTAACCTTAGGCCTAAAAACGTTTGTTTAGGCCTAAGGTTAGCTTTTATACATATTTAGGATACTTTCTGTTTTTCTGTGTTTCTGAATTCAGGATTTAGGCCTTCCAAAACCTTGAATTCAGGAATTTGGAAACTTAACTCCAACTCTAATGTCATAACTCTATGAAAATAACTCTACTGCTAGTCAACCTTGTTGTTTTGAGGAGTACAGCCAGGAAATGCACGGAAATACTTGCTGCACGTGCAGCAAGATTATTTTTCCTTTTTTAACCAATCAAATTCTTTGTGTTTGCTCAAATTCCCTACTTTCTGATCAGACGAACATCCGAAATAAAACTCGGTCCGACTTGGCGGAAACGTCGAATGGAGGCACCCTCTTAAGCAAATAAATAAAAGTTTTGTATTACTGTGAATTTTCATAATACTCTGGGATCTCACCTTCAACGTCAAACTGCCTTTTGGCTTCCGTAACTTAATTTGAAAAGAAGAACATCGAGGTTCTCAACGAGAGAACCAAGCTGCTGATTGGTCGTTCTTTTCAGCGAGAACAAAACTGACGTGTAACAGTGATGCATCATCAATCGAAATCACATATTTTGGTTGTTTCAGGCCAAGGGATCACAGAAGAAGCAGCAAAAATCATCTTGAGACAACTTGGAGAACGAAGAAGGCCACCCAGGCTGATCAATCTGGGCCAATTTACTGAAAGGTGAGCCCTAACCCCTCTCCGCCAAGGAACCACTTCAACTATGGAACTATAGAAGTTCAGATGCGCAGTTTCACTTGGATGATCATACTTCATAATTCATTCAAGAATGTCCTTGGCGCAGTGAACAGAGCTACATTTAATTCCTTTCACGCCTCATAACAACAGTGCGAATAGCATCCCTAAAGGTTTCCACCATTTTAGTTTTAAATATACAGCGGTTACATAGAAAAAGGTTAGGGTTACGTTCCTTACATAACCAGAAACAGCCCAGTATACCATTATACGGTATCAAAAATACGTACAATTCAAAATCATGATTTATAGTTTTGAATAATACGGAGACATGCTTTTAAGGTTCACTGAATTTACGATCACGTACCTTCACGTGCAACTAGAGAGTTCGATTGGTTCTCGCATCGTGTATTATTCCAAGTTAAAGAGGTCATGCTGATTATCAGAGAAAAAACGCTCTACGTCCCAAAAAGAACAACAGATATGTTTCTGTCGTTCTTGATCGCAGTTTCAGAAATATCAACCGCTTTGCGCCTCGTCCAAGTTTTCTGCCCTTTCGATAATATCAGCTGTAAGAAGATTATTTCCGTTTGTTTAATATTCGCAGACGAGCAAAAAAACCACCACTAAAATCTAATTTTTATTCCAAAAAATGAAAACAAAGAGTTCTTGACGCCTACGCAAATCGTTCTTTTCTGGATTGAAAGTTACATTTTGGAGTGAAAAAACAGTTTTATGTCTTCGAAAAATTTATCGTACAAGAATCAAAGATGCCCTTTGCATCGTTAGACATCGTTAAGGTATGCTTTAAAAGACGATTCTGTGTTGTTTCAGTTGACGTTTTATGACAGCAGTACATCGTTAATAAAATATGAAAGTTAAATATATATGATCGACGAAATCAAAACAAGAGGAGACCACGCTATCTCTTCATTCATGTCAGACCGGTCACAAGATCAATGTTTCCGCTTTCCTCAAGAAAGCTCTAATTTGCAATTTCTTAAACCACTCACCCATCTGATTTCCACAATTAAATGCGTTTACATATGTTGGAAAACACGAAGTCCCTTCGGTTTAAAACGTGACACGGTAATTTTCTAGACTCTTCTGCCACTGTCATGCCATCTGGTGCGTGGTGAAAAAAAAATTCAGTGCCGTTTGTTCCACGCGAGAAAAAAAAACTTTCTTTACCATACACTTCAAAGGTTACTTGACTTAAGTTGCGATTCCTGTTTTTTTTTTTTTCTATCGTTTTCGAAATCCAAATGGTCTTGATAGCACAAGTGTTACAATTATTATTAATAATACAATTTAAGGAACATGTTTCGATGTTTCAAACATCATCTAAGTAGAATTTTACAAGATGATCCGCGTATATAACTATCGATATTTATAAATTTCACAACATGATCCTTATATTTAACAAATCGAGAGTGAGTGTGCCTCGTGAGTCCACAACAATTTTGACCACTGTGAGAGTACAGACAACGCCGAACCACTTTCGATTCGTTAAATCGAAATCAAGTTTAAAGACAGCTTCGGCGAGTCATTGACGCACAGAAGCTTTGACTTCCTATCTTGAAGTTCAGATTATTATGGAAAGTCACGAGTTTCATTCGCGCCGGGATTTTCAGACTTTCACTTCACTGCAGCTATAAGTTGCGCTTTTAACTACGATGACCTTTTCAAGACTAAAATTTCCTATCTTGTTTACCAAAATTATGGTGAGTGGGTAGCTAGGTTTGCTCAAAACAAAATTCTTGTCATGTCTAATCATATCGGTGAAATTCTGTTCAAAAAGGTTTTTCTGTGTTTATAGTCTAACTCGTATCGTCATGAAATTTAATCCTTCAATTTTCATATTTTGCATAAAAAAGGGTCACCGAGCAAGCATTCTTGGTATTCTTGAAGAGGCAAAACCAACTTGTCCTCATTCGACTTCCAAGTTCCTGACAATGCGAGAAAATCACAAAATCTTTACAAAGACCTTAATTTAAAACATTTTCTCTCCAGATGAGACTTTTGAGCCAAACAATCCGGACAGCTCGAAGCTGTTCACAATACACAAAAACATTGCGTAAAAATCTTCGCAGATGTGTATAATCAACTTATTTTCCGCAAGTATAAGTATAACTTTGCCCGCGGGTTTACCTGACTAAACAAAGTTTTAGCTCATCAGATAGCGTTTCAGGCGAACAAAAAATTGAACTACGGCCCATCTAACTAGTCCTTGTTCCAATACTACCACTTGTTCTAACTACTTTTTAGCCTGTTGGAGGAAGAAAGGATATAGTCTTTGTTTATGTACTGGTATAATGTGCAGTTATAGTCGTCTGACTCAAACACTGATAGTACTGCAAATGTTGCAGCTTTAATTTAAGTCAAAGTCTACAGTTAGGTCCTAGAAGCCGGATGTTTGTGGTGACAAAAGGAACTCCGAGGATTACGGCATTCGTGTGGTGTTTTGGATTTCTGAATCGCCACAAAAATGGAATTTGAGATTAATTAAGATTTACACTGACCTGTCTAGAACTTTGGTAAATGTAAGGTAAAGTCTGCTACGAGCCTAGAAGGCGCTTATCTCCGGTTTCTGTAGCATGAAGCGACTAGGAGTATTTCTACTCCCCCCTGGATGGGATGCTAGTCCATCGCAGAACTAGAACTTTGGAGGGTAGAAAACGGTAAAATATTTTGAGACTGCAAAATCATGCGACTTCATCTGGTTACCAAGGTGATTTCCAAACGCGATAGGATAGAAGTCTTCTTTAGGAAGTAAGGTTGCGAGAAAAAACCATAATTTTAAATACCCCTAAACAGATTAATTCTATGCGGTGATGAAAATGTTAGAGGTGAAATTTCTCGGTTTATTTTGACTCAGCAACCTGTCAGTCCTTCAGCCTTCTTCTTCTTTGCTTGGGCAAAGATTTCATTACTTTAATTGCCTTCGGAAATTAAGGCTCCGTCCACACGAAAGCTCGATTCACTTTCCAAAAAGGAAAAAGTAATGAGACTAAATAAATTTGGCGTTTTTCAACGAAAAAAACGTCACGAGTTGATTCTTTTTACCGTGAACGACTTAATCGACTCAACCTAGTTCGAATGACCTGGCAAAAAGTTGTTTCTCCATCTGATCTCTGAACGACAAGGACCTCAGAAACACGAATTTCAGCCAATGAAAGTGAAGCCGAACTGAGGATTTTGGGAGGCCAAAAAATTTGAAGTCTTACAAGACCTTGCGAAATGCGTATGTGATGTAAAGCATCCCCCAACTCGCAGAGAAGCTAATTGTTTCGAAAAAGAGTACGGACAATAATATGTTGCAAAAAAATTCGTTTATTCTGTTTTTGTCCTTTACTTTATAACACGATTTCGAAGGAAGTCATACACTGTCCACACTGTGTGTTAACGAATAATTTGAATGTTACATTTACGTCGCTTTAAACGGGACTCTGTGTACCAATCTTCCAGCTAGGCCTCTTTGGCTAACTAAGATTTTGGGATCTTAGATTCATTGTAGAATTTGTTTTGGTTACGGTTTTCTAAATCCTATGAGACTGGCACTTGAATAACTTTCCGAGAACGTGGGAGGATAGATTGTTAGCATACGGGCGCGGCGACGATGTTTTTCGTTTGCACCAGTATGAACACTTCTTCTCGCCCGATGTAGAGAAAAATACGAAAACCAAGAACGTATATGAAAGAACTGCTAAATCCCTTAAGCTGAATTGCCCTGACCAGAGTGAAAAACAACAATAAATATGACTCAAACAATAACTTATGAAATAGAAGATTTAAACACGATTCAACACGGAAAGCTTGCACTCAAAAGCATTAGAAACACCGACTGGAGAAAAATACCACGATAATCTCAGTGGAAGCGACCGTCGGACTCATTTCTGGAGAGAGGTGCCGATTCCAATAAAAATCACACCACATTTCCCTCTGCAGATACCAAGCAGGATTTCTTCATTAACGACGCATGAAAACTTTTTAAAATTAAAAAACAGGCTATTATGAAAGAGTCCAAATTTCTAGAAAAAATCGCGTTGATTGAGACGAAAATTCGATGACGTTCTTTAGCTGACAAAAACAACATTTATA
The DNA here is from genome assembly GCA_949126865.1 of Montipora capitata. Lineage (NCBI taxonomy): Eukaryota > Metazoa > Cnidaria > Anthozoa > Scleractinia > Acroporidae > Montipora > Montipora capitata. The sequence goes on from OX421452.1 coordinate 15,151,783, forward strand.
ATTCACTTTGAAACACTAAAAGGAGAATGATTTTGAAACTTTGTTTTGGAAACAATGCCCAAAACACTGTCAATACTTCGATATCATCGATAAAATCAGTAATGTGATAAAAAACCCAAACCCCTGAAAGAGCTTTTGGATATATTCCACGGCTTCAACTTATGAGTGTAAACAAAAGTGAACCATAAAATGAAGGCTCTGCTCCAAAAGCCGCGGAGAATGATAAATACGCGGAATAACAACAACATTGCGCGAAAAATCGACGAAGTCCGTCCTCACCGTAATCTAAGAATAAACTTTACCACGCCAATATCACGGAGAACTACGATCACGGCTTGGAGTGTAAGGGCAAATTGATGCCTTAAAATTCAACTGGATCAGTTGACACAAAGGATCACCATCTACGAATCCGAAATTTTCGCTTTGTGTGTTCTAACGAAGGTCCAAATTTACGTCAACGGCTTGAAATAAAAATAAACTGATGGAAACTGAAACGGTTAAAAGGAAGCCAAAAGCTAGCGCTGTAATAAAAACGATATCTAATGTGTGTAAATATTGCGCAAAAAAAGGGAATTGAAAGTTTGCGATTTGAATTTTTTTTTAATGAACAAACGGCTTTGGGATATTCTCCGAGTCGTAAAATTTCAGGGGAGAAAAAAGGAAGAACTGAATTTTCATGAAAATCCGTGGTTTTTGGATTTCGAAGCAATATAATATGGAACACGGCGACCGATCTCAGCGTACACGTCTAGGCATAAAATGCCCGACAAAGAAAGCACTAAATTACGCCGTTGGTGAAATATGTTAAGAACGATTATAGCAACTTTAAAGCAGTCTTTAAAACGCGGCGGAATTTTGAGCAAAATGCCGTTTCCCCGCAAGGGACTAAGACATCGAAAGAAAACTCCATTTTAGGCCGACTGGTCGATCGCACTTCATCTCTCCTGGAGAGTGGTTTTAAGCAATTGTTAGCGAACTAAAAACTAATTTTCCGTAAATTTTCGTCGCTGTCTTGCGTTTGCTAAAGCGGAACGCAAAATCGCAAGAAAATTGCGTAGATCTCAATGTTTCGACTATGTTTTTATGTTACAAGCAGACTTCAATCGACTGACCTTTCTTTTCTTCCAGGCGAAATATGGCTTGTCTATTGCTTGTTTATCACTTTAAAAAGCCTTTAGATTGTCGGGTAGAAAAAAAGATTTTAGGAAAACTGCAATACAGATGATATCTGAAGAACAAAGCCGTTTAGCCTTTTCAGGGGGTTTTCAATGCCACTTAACATACGCACATGAGACCGGTAAAGCATGTAAATAAGGATGCGATATGTACAGCGGGAAAGGATAATTGATATGTTAATTTTTGCTTTTATTCAAATCCTTTACAGGCGCGATACTCTTTTTTGTAAACAATAATTTATGATGTAAAATTTTTTTTTTTCTCTTGCCTAAGAAATGAACTCGCATCGAAATCTTGAAATTGGTCAATAAAGTTCTCAGCTTGTTCGCGCGACTCCAACGTGCACGCACGTGTTTAAAAGCAAGCCAAACACTTTAAACACATTTTTGCATGCAAATTGAGCATTGACACAGGAGTAAAAGCGCTCTTTCACAAATCATGATATCGCGAAAACAACGATTGATTTCAAGCAATCTAGAACTTGATAAATTAACTACGTTCTGAACTCAAACTTGTCCAATTTTTTGTCGCCAGCTGATTAAATCTGGCACACCAATAAGGAGACGTTTTCGCTCGTTTGGCTGGTACTAATCTTTACTCATGAAGTTTGCCATTGTTATTCTCGTGAAACACCCGTAGAAGGCATTTATTTATTCTAAAACTTACTTTTGACGGTCAGAAAAAAATCGCAATTACTTTTCGACACCAAGACAATATGATGTACAAAGATAAATTCTAGCCACGTTGGAGAAGCACTACGAAAGGTTCGAACGCGATATGAACGGCTAAAGAAATCGTATACTGTTTCCAACATTATAAGCACATCACGATGGCTTTCAAAACTTTCAGAGAGGACTGCTTCACCAACAACTACGTCGTAAATATGTGAAAAGTTTGAAGACTATCGGCAAACATCTAATAAGTCATGCGAACAGATATTGATTAAGGAGGAAATGCTGCTGTCTGTATAAAAACGATTTTCAATAACGATAGTAATTAAAACTCAACAACAAACCGAGTGATATCAAAAGTGTTGTATTGAAATAATTTCCATTTTTAACATTTCGGTATATTATGTGTGTGATCAAAGAGAAAAAAAACAACTCCACTTTTTGTTGATTTTTCTCAAAAAAATGTCCAGAAAAAGTGAATTGCTAGCACTGATACCCCGAAAAGACGCTCGCCAAACGTTAAAACTATCCGTTATGTTTTTCCCTTCCACTTTGCGGAACCAACGATAAATTGTTCCACGGTATTGAGTGTGCCCAAGATTGAATAACTTCTCGGACAAATACAAGCCCAACAAAGCTAAGAAGATGCGATAGTGTGCGCCTCCATATATGACGCGGAGATCACTTGATGCTAAGTAAGGAAGAAACTAAAAAAGCACGTATTTAAATCCTTAGCTCCTTGGGCTGCAGAAGAACCACGACTTTCAGAGAACATCACGCATTTGGGAACAGAACTATTTGATAGAAAATACGTTTCGTTACACTTATATTTAGAGACTGCAAAGCTTTAACACAAAAGTAGGATACGTTTAAAACTTGAGTGCAATATATTAACAAGGAAGGGTTTACGTTTTTGCAAACGTTGGCGACAGGCAACAGGCAATAGTTGTATAACTTCGTCAAACGTTGGTCTCTCAATAAACCAAGTTTATGTCCGTTCATCGGGTTCTTTGGATAAGTTCGTCCGATCGAATTTCATCTCCTAGAAGCAGCGTGGCCGGAATAGAAAACCAAGTATTCCGGAGCAAAATAGCAACTGAAAATTGCCGCGTTCAAGCATTTACAAGACAGAGTTGAAATTCTCTGCCTGGACCATTCATGTGAAAGCTTGTGTCTACCAGCCTTTTAGATCATTTCCAATCAAACACGGCCTCTTTTGAATCGCTTACACATGATCAGCAGAACGTATGCTTTTCACTTTCGTTTCGAAATTGTTCCGAAAGTACCTCTAACAACGACTGTTTATGTTGCGCCCTGTCGGTTGTCAGAATCACACTACCACTTCCGCTGCTTAGCAGTGCACGACCTCGCTTCAACCGAAAGGAAACTAGTAAAACCTTCAAAAATAACGAAAAATGCGACTTATAACATCGCAGATGGCCACGACGATATTAAACAAATCCGTTCGGTTTAATTTGCAGCCATTTTCCGCGTGACATCGTTTCACGCCTCCAGAAACTAATTCAAGCTACGTGAAAGGATACACAAAATTCAGATGACAGCGACAAAACAGATTCAGGATTTTAAACAACTGCTTTTTTCTTGAGAGAATAAAGTTCCTACATTTTAGTCCTCGGCTTATTTTAATCATCGACTCATTTTACTCTTGTGTGTGGTTTAACTCCATCTAATCGTCTCGTTCCTGAAGTCGGAGGCGAAATAATTCCCGGAGAAGTCAAAACATGCTAAAAAAAAAAAGGGAGACCAGCATAAGAGCTAACTTGTGGCGTGAATTTGCATTCCAATAACAGTACATTCTATTTATATATTATCAGTGACAATGCGTGTTTCTGTTTAAGCATGCGTGAGGAATGATCTAAATCACAATAGTTCCAATAGACACGGTGAATAATTTAGCCCTTGCTAGTTCGAATTTGCTTCGCCAGCAATCGCACATACTTGACTGAAGACGCCTGTTTGCCGAAAAGTAGTCACACTTTACACAATTACTAGTATGTTAAAAATGGTTCAACTACCTGGAATTCACTCGCTTTTCACAGAGGACACTTGCATAAATGAATTCGAACGGATGTCAACATTCGCAACGTCTGGTGTTTGTTATGGTTATTTGAGTAAATTGAAAATGCCTGCGTTTTCAATTACCTTCACTACTTGACCGTGAAGCTGATGCAAGGAGGGACGAACTTAATAAAAAAAATACATCAACCCTCTTCTCTTGTGGCATACTGGCGCTTTTGGAGAGTAATTCACACTGAACTTTCGCGATCCAGAAAAACATAAGGTCAAACAAGAAGCCATTATGCAATTTAAAACTATTCCAACCAAACCCGGGGTCGATGATGGTTTTTTGTCCACTTGGAAATTTGGAAGTACGAGAATGGATACATGAATTTGAAGTTAAAATAATTTTTGGGGGGCTGAAAAGCACTTAAAAAACCTAGAGATTGCATAATACAGCGAGTCTCATGTTGAGCGTGCGGTCATAGAACGTTTCCTTACCAGATGCAAATCTTGACAAAGCCAACAATTTTTGAGAGCTATTTTTCTGCTTAGCAGCAAAACGCTTTTGACGGGCAATAATTTTCCCTAATAGTAAATACAACAAGCCTTCAAAATTTAACAGGTTGCTAAAAAGTCGAGCAATTGTAAAGAAGAAGTAGACTCCGTTTAAATGAACCTTTGTTTGATACACGTCACCGAGAAGTTGTACTATTTAAATACCAAAATAGGAATGATATTTGAAAATACAAGAATTAAACTATATGCGAAGCACCACATTATTTCCATGTAAAAGTAGCATTTCCTGATCTCAGTAAATCAAGGAAATGATCGTATTTTGGGAGAAAAGCAAAAGCGTTTTATTTTCCGCAAACACGTACTAGCCTTTGAGGTCACGATCTCCAAGTGAAAGGGATAATAGTGAAAGCGGGCCAACGCTCAATGAAAATAAAAACACGAAGGCGCTTCAACGTTCAACATGAACTACCAACATTTTTTTATGAAAAACAAGCTAAGCAAAGGAGGCCTTTTACGCAAAGGTCGACCCAAAAATGTTACAGCAGAGTAACAGAAGATATCAACAAAGCACACATCAAGCGCACTCATTATCGCGCGTGTGGCTTCGACGCAATTCTAAAAAATGAAGTCTTCAAAAAACCCTGCATCGTAGCTCGTCGCTCGAATTCAAATATGAACAATTTTCCCGTAGACCAAAAGCGTTAGATAAGCCTTTGAGAAGCCCTTCCAAGCGATCTACTTCTTTCCGCGGTCGTTTCAACTCGATTTTCGTCAACGCCTTTGAGGAAGTGAACAATAAAAGACAACAAACCGCCGAGAAAAGAGGCCAAAACCCAACGAAAGATCGATGGCACCCAGAAATTAGGTGATGTGTCTGGAGTTTTTCTTTTCGTGTTTTTGTTATGCTCGCCTACGCTTGACAGAGTCAGGAAATGGTAAGACGCCTCTGGACTTTGAAATGGCATACCGTGATACCGTTTGAGAACATTATAATGGCACACAAGCTCACTTAAAATACTTGACGCCGGGAACGAGACAGACAGCAGTTCATTACAACGTCGTCGCAGGCGCGAAAAATATTCACGGCTTTGGGCGACGCATTGCGAGTTTGTCACTCCCAGAATGTTTGTGCTGGGGAAAGAACCTTTCAAAGACATGACTGTGCAGTTATTGTGCGACTGAACGCTTGGGAGTGCATCACCACCCCTTGGCTATTTCCTCCCTTGACGACGTCGAAGTAAAGGTTTTGTCAAATATCTATGAACGCACACTTCCTAGCAGCGGTTGAGCATTGTTTAAATGGTACCTTAGCTTAGATGGAATTTCGTCACGTTTGCCTCACGAGGATAAGATAATTCTGCTGTTGTTGACTAAGAGGGCCGTAACTTGATCGAATACAATTTAGGCAAGTCCAGATTCCACACCGTATTGCGAAAAGGGTCGTTTCGATTTGCAACAAGCTAGGGCACACAGATCTCGTTGAAAAGACAGGTTTCTTAAAAACTGCGTTCGCACGCTGGTTTCGCAATTCAGAAAAATTCAAACTTTGTTTTGTTATTTGTGCGTTCTTGCAACTAAGCTAATATCAGACGAGCCAAGAGCGCGCAGAGCGCAAGGGTCGATTACGTAGTCAACCAAACGACCAACTCGAGTTTCGTCTTTTCGATCCTGCACGACAAATTTTACAACTGACCCGAGGTGGAGAATCTTCTCGCCCACCACGTGTATTCTGACAAAAAATCAATACAGGCCGTTGGTTGTGTAGGGTTTTGCACGAATTTACGCAATAAATAATTGAATATTCGAAGTAAACTAAGACTTACCTGCAGAAGGAACGGTTGGCGAATAATACTGCGCTTGTAGAGACGATATAAACTGCTCTGAATTTCTTCCAACTCCACCGTCACTTGAGGGAAAGCTTTCAACTTTAGTTGAGTTTTCCAGCGCAGATTGCGAGGGAATGGGCTTCTTCAGAGAACGAAAGATCGCATTCGTTGTAACAACCTCATGGGCGAGATGTTGCCGTGGGCTAGCCGACTTTACTTCGAAATTGTGCGCTTTTGTCGACAAAAGTGACGATTTTTCCTGCGATCTGTCCATATCTCCAGATCACCGAACGAAGACGGGCGTCATATTAAGCCGAAAAATTCCTGCAGCCATCTTTTCGAACACAGTATGGCGACTAGTTGTGCCATTATCGGGCAAGGCGGAAACGTGAAAAGCTGAATTGCTTTCAATTCAAGTTGTCTGCGATGTTGAGTTCTGTACAGAAACAATGATCGTGCATGCTAATTGGTCCGTCGCACACGCCCCCTGCAAGCAACTCATTCCATTCACCAATCACGTGCGAAGAAAGTTGACAATTTGCTTTGAAACCTAACACTTCTATTTTGAACAATGTGAGGCGTTTTTGGCATAAATGAGTAATTTAGTTTGGTTCACATAGCAGGAAAAATACTGCTGTTTTGCGAGATAAACGGAAAAACGCTTCCCCGTTGTGTTGAACTGAAAATTTAGATCAATTAATTGTTGTTCATGTATTCCGTCAACTGGACTGACCGAAGCACGTAAATATATTAAATCTTTGTGCCAACTCACGCGTTTACTTGTCGCTGGATAGCGTTTTCAAATTCTTTTTTTCAGCGAGGGTCGCTGTAAATTTGCAATTTCTCATTGCTAAAATCTTTAAAAGGAACTTGTTTTGCCATTTCATTTAAAAAACGACCATTTGGCATTGTGAATCGGTAGTTTGGATATACCTTTCATGAAATCGCCTTTATATTGTATTGATTTCCACGTTTCTATCCGTTGCTGAACCGAATCATTTATATTATAAATATCAATGAAAAGCCGACATTTTGCCCTGGGGAAGGTTTTGTGTTGCGAATCAGCTGATGTATTAACACAGAATGGCAAATCAGCTGGCGTTATCATTGATTCATAGCGACACAATTTTGAAAGGGCTATCTCCTGTTCGCTTTCAGTTCACTCGCGATTTGTTTTATATAGTCACAACCGTAAGAATTCAGAGCTTTTTTTATCTTTGTTTGCGATGGCTTCCATGTATTTGTTTTTTTTTTTTACTAAGACTTTACTATCCTTGAGGCCTTCTACAATCATTCGATCAAGGTGTGTAGAATTCAAAATATACATTACATCAACAAGTTATTTCGGTGCCCCGGGTCACGCAACACCTGCCTGATTCATGTGTAATCTGCAGTGCGGTTTTTCAGTCTGAAAAGGAGAGAAACATTTATAATCTATTCTGAATTTTCAACGGTTTTTCTAACATCTTAAGACACAACAGATTGAAAAAAACATAGCTTTCATATTTTTACGTTTTCATTTGGTCGAACACTTTGGTAGCGCATGAAGAGTGCATGGCAACAGCGTTAAGACCGGATTATCGTCAAAAACGTAAGACAATATGTGGAAGATATATTTAATCGCGATATAAAACTTCAGAACACTTATTATTTCTTACGTACACAAACCTGGAAAAGCTAAAAAGACTTTGGTTTTCAATTCGTGAGAGAGATTTAGCTAATTTTATATTTTTGGAGATCCACTAGCCATTGGCGAATTTCGGTTACCGGATCTGCTGCATTCCTTAAGCACGAGAATTACAAGAGACTTTAATTAATTGTGACCCGTTTGCCCTATTCACATTTTCAGCTATTTTCTTCAATGAACCAATAGCCTAAGAATTCGATGACGACGCGTTCTGAAGTTTAAAGACCACCCAACAGATTCTACCAAATGGCGACAAATATAAATGTGGTAAGATTGCAAATTGATTGGTATTGAAAAATCTTCAGATAATGTGTTCCTGTAAATGGAGACCGTTGTTGAATGAAAACAATAAATTTTAACGTGCTTTCGACACGCCGCATTGACCCTGGTGTAATATTTCGGTCAATTGTATTATTTACAAAAAGTAGTAACGTGATCATCTTCTAAATTTATCAGTTTAGTCGTCGCGTGAAAAATCCTAGCAACGTTACACGCACACAGAACGTTTGTGATTGCTCAGCGAATCCCTGTAGACAAGACATCTCTCGATGTAGGTGTTTGTTTTGCAGTTATGGTTTATAATGATATAAGTGGAACTTTAGCAATGCTTCCCTGACCTTGACTGTTGAGCAGATCCGAGCTAAGGGATTTAGCCGACGAGATGTAACTTTAGGTTTTATTTTACACAAAACTCTATATGAAAGAAACGCATTGTTTGCTATCGTTTAATGTTAGTTCCTTTTTTTCAAACCGATCCTTACAAAAATTGTTTCTTTATCAATCGTAATGTGTAGCTGTGTTCAAAGATGGAAAGTAGAACAAATTAAAACTGAAACATTTTCCAAGGCAAGATGACGAGGCTTTAGCTTGTATTAAATATATCGATTAGTATTAACCCTTTAACCGCCAAAAATGCAAATAGACCGTGACTTATAGATTTTACTCTGTCTAACGCCAGACGATTGTACTCGTCAATAGAGAAGCCCTCGGCAGTGAAAGGGTTAAATGGCTAATTACCGAAGTAGTATTAAAGATCTATTAGCTCTGAACATTCTCTAAATGACGACCGTTTTTTGTCGTCTTTTTAAATACACGTCTTTCTTATTATGGAGCCAAATTGAAGTGAAATTACAGGGGAGAAGAATACGAGATCCTAGTGTTATTAAGTCCCATGACCTCGAGATGACCAAAGGTATTGGCCAGCCTACCATTTTACGAAAATCGTTTCTTTTGTTAATTATTCGAATGCCCATCCTAAGTATTCTTTCGAAGCAGGAGCCCAAATTTCCATTGCCATCTCCACTCGAAAACAGAATGAACTTTTTTTTTTTCAGTGTCAAGTGTACCGCTTGGGCACTAATGATTTCGAAACACGGTGCAGCAAATTAAATCAAATCAAATTAACACAACTCATATCAAATCTTAGCTTAATATTTGAGGAGATGGGAAAACAGGAGTACCCAGAGAAAATAACCTCTCAGAACAGAGTAGAGAACCAACAAACTCAACCCATATGTGACGCCAAGACTTGGAACATTGGTTGGACGCCGAATATCAGATGATTTTTAAGTCAGTTCCGGTCACAAGTCTGCACTCCACGTCCAAGAGGTCGTCGAGAGTCAATTATTCTACGTATTTCTAATAAACTGGTTACGATTCAGAAATTGAATTAAAGGCCGGCAGTGTTAACAGTGGAGGTGCCATTGGGAGAGGCAGAATTAGTGCTAGCAGAGGATAGAGGTAGAGGGTCGGCGACATGGGGGTGGCTGTGGCCAAAGCAGCAAGAGTGACCTGAGTACAGATAGAATTAGCCGAGTCGCAGAAGCGGTGGCCGTTGCGGAGGTAGCAGCAGTAGTAATTCCTGAGTAGCGCTAGTAGTATTTTATTATTTTTCTTAGAATTGAGAATCGAAAACTTATTTTAAAATACTGACGTCAAAATAGTTTTTATCTCTGGAAATGCCGATGCAAACTCCTGCCGGCCCCAGCTGTTCAAATAACTTTATCCGGTGGATAAGTCACCAGCTAACAGTTTCATTCTGTGGAAAGATTCAAGTATTTGCTCGTGTAACTGTGAATATGCATACTCTAAGCACGTCAGTCTGCGTAAAGGCGTGTTCAAAAACCTTTCTCAATGTTTGACGCGAAATACATTTTACACTGTGGATAGCGACTGATCCACTGGATAAAGTTTTCCATTCTTTGAATAACTGGAGCATGGGGGTTACCGGACTAACACATTAACATTGGAAGCGGAAACTAACTGTTGCTTTTGTTGACAAACTTAAGAACAAAGTATTTTCATGATTCCAAAGAGTCCGACATTATCTTTGCTGTTGTGGAGTAAACCGGCACATAGGAAAGGAAAGGAAAGAAACTATATTTAAGGGTCTAGTCATTCTAGCGCTGGAGCAATACTGAGTTGGGGACACGGTAAACTGGAATTAACGATCAGTATAAATCGAGTCAAATCTTGGTTTTTGAGGAGAGGGGAAACCGGAGTACCCGGAGAAAAACCTCTCGGTGCAGAGTAGAGGACCAACAAACTCAACCCATATGTAACGCCAAGACTTGGAACATTGGTTGGACGCTGAATATCACGGATAATTTTAAGGGGGTGTTTACATGATACCGGGGCGACTTTCACACCGTCGCGAGTTCACTCCGGTTTTCTCTTGTTTACATGATATCACCGAAGAAAGTCATGCTGGAGCGACTCACACCGGCGCGAGTTCACCCCAGTTGCTGCACCGGAGCGAAAATTTCCTTCCGGCGTGAAATCTCGCAACGGTATCATGTACTGAAACGAGGAACGACCACTCGTTCCGGTGTGAAATCGGGCTCCCGGTGGGCTGGAATGGATAGCACATTCGTACTTTTCCTGATAGACGCTATATTTGCAATTTGGATTCACGCTTGTATTTTATCGATACATGGTATCCCTTCAGGTAAACACGATACGAATTCACCCCGTCATCATGTAAACGCGGTATCAAGAAGTCACCCAGGTGTGAAACTCGCGCCGGTGCGAGTTTTCTCATGTAAACACCCGCTAAGTCAGTTCCAGTCACAAATCTGCACTCCAAGTCCAGGAGGTCGTCGAGGATAAATCAATTAGTCTACGTATTTCTAATAAACTGGTTACGATTCAGAAATTGAATTAAAAGCCGGCAGTGTTAACAGTGGAAGTGCCATTGGGAGAGGCGGAATTAGTGCTAGCAGAGGATAGAGGTAGAGGGTCGGCGACATGGGGGTGGCAGTAGCAAAAGCAGTGACCTGAGTACAGATAGAATTAGCCGAGTCGCAGAAGCGGTGGCCGTTGCGGAGGTAGTAGCAGTAGTAATTCCTGAGTAGCGCTAGTAGTATTTTATTATTTTTCTTAGAATTGAGAATCGAAAACTTATTTTAAAATACTGACGTCAAAATAGTTTTTATCTCTGGAAATGCCGATGCAAACTCCTGCCGGCCCCAGCTCATGGCTGTTCAAATTAAGGCTGGATAACTTTATCCGGTGGATAAGTCACCATCTAACCGTTTCAATATGTGGAAAGATTCAAGTATTTGCTCGTGTAACTGTGAATATGCATACTCTAAGCACGTCAGTCTGCGTAAAGGCGTGTTCAAGAACCTTTCTCAATGTTTGACGCGAAATAAATTTTACACTGTGGATAGCGACTGATCCACTGGATAAAGTTTTCCATTCTTTGAATAACTGGAGCATGGGGGTTAACGGCCTAACACATTAACACTGGAAGCGGAAACTAACTGTTGCTTTTGTTGACAAACTTAAGAACAAAGCATTTGCATGATTCCAAAGAGTACGACATTATCTATGCTGTCGTGGAGTAACCAATTAACCACATTGGGAAGGAAAGGAACTTTATTTAAGCGTCTAGTCGTTCTAGCGCTGGAGCACTAATTGGAGACACTGTAAATTGAAATTCACAATCAACATAAATCGAGTCAAATGTTGGTTTTTGAGGAGAGGGGAAAACCGGAGTACCCGGAGAAAAACCTCTCGGTGCAGAGTAGAGAACCAACAAACTCAACCCACATATGACGCCGACTCTGGAATCCAACGGCTTGGGCCTTATTGGTTGGAGGTGAGTGCTCTCCGGCGCCACTGCGCTCATGTTCACTAGGGTGGACCAGCCTTTCTTGGTTTCTCCTTGTGTTAGATTCTTTAGCTGACTTTACTGTGGATGAGTAGCCGGCCCTTCGCAGAGGGTTTTTTTTTCTGGGTTATTCAGGAGGCAGCGTGGTCGAGTGGTTAGGGCATTGGGTTTGAATGCGGCTGCTCCGGGTTCAAATCCTAATTCTAACCTCTGACGGTTATGATTTGTTTCCGGCTTTCCCGGATTCAACTCTATCACGCTTTGTAAATAGCCAACTGGTTGCCTCCTGCCAGTTGGGGATCTTAATAATGTTTCTGTTAACTTTGAATTGTTTCTTAACTGTAAACTAGCTTGATAGCTAAGTGCTATAAACAAAGAACTTACATTTACATTTTTACATTCCTTCCCATAGCCCTTAAGTAACTGTGTCAGTCCCCAAACTACATGGTAAGGGTACTACGGGGTCACCACGAGAAGGTATAGCAGGTCTTGCTACGGGAGAGGCTATAAGTGACAGGCCTGCTTTAGTTACCCCGGTTACCCCGTAGTCACCCAGAACACATGGAGCTAACGGACGACAACCGGAAGTGAGCTGTATTTTCTCTCCACTAGAGATGATTCGAATAAAAATTTGGGAGACACCACTGTCCTGACACGGGAAATTTTGTCTTCCGGTTGCCGTCCGCGTCTCGAAAACGAGCGTGCTTAAGCTCCCTATTGACTTGTATTGAGTGCCCCGTGGAGACGCATCCTGAGCCATTCCATCTCAGTTAAAGAACGGTCAGATTAATAGAATGCCACTCAGTTTTTACCAAGAAGGGGAGTGTTGTAATACACATTTACAAGTTCAGTTTGTTCAAGTCAACACTTTACAAAAAAAAAAAAAAAAAACGTACTACGTGCGATTTTCTTACTAGAAACAAAAGTAAAACGAATGTATCAATTGAGTACGGAAGATAAAGCAAAGGAAAATACTTTGCCCAAGATTGAAGACAATGTCAGTTTGTCATCCGAAGCGAATCCGAAGTGAAATTCGTTTAACAAGCAACTCTTTGGTAATACAAGAACACTTCCTGGGCGTTAACTGGGGTACCCACTAAAAACATGTTATAGAAAGGCGGCTTATACAGCTCTCGTTTTCGGGCATGATTGAGGGCCAGACCTTATGGATCCTGAGAACTGGCTTTTTGTGGAGAAGAAGAACAAGAAGAAGAAGAAAGCGTTTCAAGTTAAGGTGGTTAAACACTGTTTTCACTGCGTGCACCCTTTGTGTTCAGCTTCTAAACGGAGGTACCCTGCGTGGAAAGTGTCCTTCGATCCTCGCGGAATATACATATCGATTATTCTCATCACAGATGATACTCCAACAACATCGCAAAAAAAAATCAACAACGTTGTTGACGTTTTTCACGTGCAATTCGCAACACATATATAATTCATCGCCGTTGAAGCCAATCAAATCAAGGGAGCATATTAAAGTTAATGAAATCCTAGAATAGCAGGTGTCCCAGGCCGAGGGTCGACCCAATTTCAACTGGGTTGCTCCCTAGGGGTTGGGGTAGCCAAGTGTAAAAAGGCAGACAGAAAGGAACCGTTATGTTGGCCAGGGGCCTCTTTCTCGAAAGTCCCGAAACGTTTTGGTTCTTTTGTCGGGTGTAGCAATTCCCTCTGTATTTGAAACGTCATAGTCATTTTGCTTTTCGTTAACTTGAAAACATGTATGAAAACACGCGGAAACCAGTTTCGTAAGTGGCTTTGCGGGCCCGAAAAGTTATCGGGACAATCGGGACAGCAAAAGTAAGAGCTTGGTAACCCTGCAATATATAAAATGGCGTCTGGGCGCCAATTTCGTTGTTTATGACAAGAAACTACGTTCGCTGTGATCAATCGCGACGTTTTGTGCTTTTCAAATAGCTGTACAGGTGCACTAAGTCACGAAGAATATGGGCTTTGATATGTGCTGTGTTTTTGACGCGCATGGTTAGAGAAATTTTTGCATTCTTTTTCGAGAAACGATTTGAAATCATGTCAGCGAAAAATAGGAAAACTGGTTCTGCTGAAAACCTCACGGGAAAAAGGTCAGGCTCAGCAAAAACTAACAGACCGAGTTCTGCAGACGTAAGCAAACATTCAGCACGATCAACTGCAAGTTTGGTGAGTTGAGTAATAGTTTATGTTGAAGCTCGAAGTACTTTAATTTACTATGAAGCTTAATTAAACTGCTGAGGTAACATTTGAAAATTGCGTTGTTTTTATTTGGTCGAACTTGTAATGCACAAGCCCATTTTAGAAGGCCATCGCTATGGGAATGGTCGCAATTATCGTGGCGAAAACAAATTTAGTGGAAAGTTTGATTGCTGAACTGACGCGTAAACTTGGATCTGAATGTGCAAAACAAATCAGTGTCGTTATCGGTAATTCGTCGTTTGGTATCTGTATATGTAAAGTGATTGAATGGGTAAAATGATTAACTCTGATTAAGATGTGAACAGCAAATTTCTCTTGCGCAAAAAGTAGTAAGTAAGCTTTTTCCCTATAGCAATATAACAGGGGTCAGATGGGATACATGTGTATATTGTTTCTGTATTCCTCTTTATGTTTGAAACAGTTTAAAATTCAAGCCAAATTTGTGATACAAACACGTTGCTTCATTTGTATTTCTATCTATAACAGGAATCTGATGTGAGTGACTTTCTGTCGGTAACTGGAACAGGCCAACTTTCTCAAAAACCTAGACAACATAGGAGAAGTAAGAATGCACTAAGAAATATGAAAAAAAAGTTTATCTTACTATTTAACAATTATTCGCAGAAGGCAAAGTGATTATTGGTGAATATTCACCGAGACGAAGTTGAGGTGAATATTCATCGATAATCACTGAGCCTGAGGCGAATAATTGTTTTAGTATAAATACACAGGTTTTTATTTCAAAAAAAGAGAAAAAAAAAACACATTTCGACGCGAAATCATCTTCACTTACAGTGGCAAAACGACTACTGGCGGCCATTTTGTCCGTCTAGGTGATTATCGGCTGATAATCCGAGATAGCGAGCCAATGAGAGCGTGCGATTTTGTATAATCACCTGTGTATTTATACTAAAAAATAATAATGATAACAAAAGGTAGAAATGATCCTCGCACTTCACTGGACAATTTAAACAATTGTCACTTTTTTATAGATACCTGAAAAGTTCAGATGGTTTCAACGGGATTTGAACTTATACATTTCTGTCATGTCTTAGTCCCTTCATGGGAACACATAAGCCCAACTAATTGACCTGCTCTCAAAGATCTGTGTGGCTTCATAGTGCAGTTGGCAATCGGCATCATGGGTTTTCGAATCCCGGTGAAGCCACCTGAATTTTTCAGGTGGTTAAAAAAAGGGACAATTATTTGTTTAATTAAATTGTCCAGCCAAGTCTAATACTGACTTATCCACCTGATAAAGTTATTTGGCCTTTGAAATACAGGGCCTGCACCTTAGTTGGGTAAGGAACCCTCTAATAGTAACTTCCTTTTAACCTTTTTACCTCAGTGATGACGAAGTCTAAATGAAGTATAGTGAGCATGGGCTTCAGGGCTCTTAAATTTCGGTATTCATTCGGGCGGCCGAATTGGTGTACAAATGTGCTCGAAGAGACGTGCGAAGCGCACGTGTCACAGGTTTGAATCCACCCTTTGCTCTTATTTCATTATTTTTAGGGGTAGTTCTGAATTTTCCATTGAGTTATCAAAATTAAAGTCTTAAAAGTCGTAGTAGAATATACATCCCAATGCTCTACATTTCATCACTGAGGTGTCTCACAGAGACTTTGATATTTTCTTTTAAGGTGAAAGTGTAGGCTTTGTTAAGTCGCAGCACAACGAAATTCATATTTCTGGTAGTGACACTGACAGTGCTCGAACCAGCAGCAGCTCAGGTGCAAGGAGGAAAACAAACAACACTTACAAAGCTCAAGGAGCAAAGTAAATATACAGCTGTACAGTGCCGCTGGGAGATAAGCGAACAACGCAGACGCAAAATAAACGCACGCAATACGGGTATACGCGTTTTTTTTGACGCGTCTAAAATTGCGTTTCGTATACGCGTTTGTGCCTTTGTTATTCATAACCGTAATTTTGCTTTTCCTGTTATTGTTTACGAAGACAAAAGAATAAATTGCGTGACTGCCGACAAGTCGAAAATTTGCATTTGCATGTATGTCGCTTTGATTACGAATCAATTTCGATCCGCAAATGCCGCCGATGAAAACATCCACAGGGCATTATTTCGAAGTTTAATATCCTTTAAATGCAACAAAGGTCTCGAAAGACGAGCGAAATTAAATCAGCAAATTATGCCCCAAAAAACTGAAGCCATGATTTTTGTCAGTGTTTGCCGTGACGCGTTACAGTCATTTCACGACAACCTTTTACCGACGCGTGCAAAAAAGTCCAATTTTTCCATGCAGAAAAATCAAATAAATGCGATCGACATATCATAGAAAGTTTTTTAAAAATATTTTCTTTGAACTGAGAGCATTTCACTGTTTGAATCAGCGAATTATGCCCGAATCACATCACGATGGCCTAGCTCTCGCCGGCGCGTGCCCAAATTTAACCGAGTACTTTTCCTTACAGAAATACCAAATAAATGTGATCAGCGCATCCATTGAGCCTTTGAAGAATAATTTTGCGTCTGAAGTGAAAGCACTGTACCCGTTGAAATCAGAAAATCATTCCCAACAGAGCTGAGGATGTGAATATTACATGAATTAAAATCGTGTTTGTCACGTGTCGGCAACCGTGTTTTACTTCAAAGTCGCGCTGAAAATCCACGCCAAAAAATCATTCGTTGCTGCTGCATTTACAACAAAACAACTCAAGCTGCAAAATTCTCAGCCTTACGATGAATTTCTGTACAAAACTGCTAATGATGACCCCTTTGCTAAAGAGTTGTGTTTTTAGTTTACGACTAAACGGATGTACGGGTACGAAGTTTGTCTTGATACTGTATTATCGCTCTCAACGCTTTCATGTAAATTTTGATGTTAAAAAGGTTCTTGTGTGCCGTCTGTCGATAGGTTTATATTTCTCCAAAAGTAAGCTTGATCATTTTTTTTTTTTGGGCTTTAAAACACAAATATCTAGCCAGAAGGATTTTGCGCTGGTGAGATTTTTTGCTCCTTTAGTGACGCACCGACCAGCGAACACGCAAATTATTTTCACATTCACCACACCGGAAACGATTGAGAAAAAACAAAGACAAGGCAACAAAAGAAAGACAAAAGGAGAGCTCATAAATACTAATGAGCCTTTTTGCGTATGTGTTGACGCGCATCCGCGTTTTTTTTGACGCATTTACGCGTTTTGCGTATGCGCGTTTTTTGGGTATATTTTGGTTCGCTTATCTCCGAGCTGCACTGTATGTAATTTTAAAGGGGACATACTTTTTGAATGGATGTACATGTAGACGCTGTTAACCCATTCATTCCTGAACCACCCTCCCCCCCACCCATTGATAATTATTTTAGTCTGATGTTAGACAAAGTAAAATCCCTTCTACTGTAAGTATCACTCCCAGGGGTCAATGGGGTTAGTGGATATAGAGGGTGGTAACCCATTGACTCCTAAACTGCCCCCCCCCCCCCCCCCCATCTGCCAATTGATGAGTATCATTGTCTGGTGTTGAGGAGTCAATGGGTTAATACTTGTGGTATTTAGAATTTATTTATGTGTTGTTCAGTCTTTGCAAAGCAGGTAGTGAGGACTGGACTTATTTAGACCCCATGCGGTTCATTCCAGTTTAGGTAAAGATGAGAAGATTTCTCATCTTTGATTTCAAGCCATTGCAATTATTGCAATGGCTTGAAATAAAGCGTGTTGTTAAGGTTTTGCACAGAAGGCTTGAGAAATTGTTACAGTGTAACAGCAGAGATTGTGAAAGCAACCAGGAAAATTCCTGTTAATAGGGGATCAATTTTCTGGGTGCCTGGTCCTTAACCCATTGACTCCTGAACTGTCCTCCCCCCCCCCCCGCCACCCCCCTCATTGACGAGTATAATTGTCTGGCGTTACACAGAGTCTCCCTCCCGGGAGTCAATTGGTTAAATTAATTAACCCCCTGATATAAGAAATATCTTGAAGAGCCTTATCTATTGAATAAAGTTATGTGCAGTAGCTGACCAGCTTTATCTAACCTAACTTTCTCTTTGATGAAGGATACTTAAAAGAGTCTAAGCCAATTATTTATTTTATTTTGTTTCACTTTTCTTTGTCAGGTTCTCAGAAGATCACATTCCCCTTATCATGTCCCAAGCCAAAGCACGAGTTAAGCCGAAACTGGCAACCAATTTCCAAGTAAGTGCAGAGAGACATTTTAGCATTTATTTGTAAAAACATTAGGAAATAAACAAGACTGAGGCTATAGGTACATTGTAGGCTATACTTTAAGCTTAAATTTCATCTAGTTTTGGTTTGAAGGTTGCAAACCAGGAGGGGTTTATTAAGGGTCAGGCACCAGGTAAACTGACTGGCTGTGTACACTTTCTTGCCATGACTTTTTCTGGCTGTTTTCATCGTTTCTGCTTACTTTATTACATGTATATCAAAAGCATTAAAATGCCCAGCTGCCAAAGGCTGGTGACCTACATTGTAGAGAGAAAAATCTTAATGAAACCCTTGACAAACTTATGACATTTTCTAGTCAAGAAATACACCAAGATATTCAATACACTGATTGTTTCTGTCATATAGGTAGGTATAAAAAAGTATTCCTCTGGGTAATATCACTATAGTCTTGATACCATTTCCTTCATTTCCTGCTTCGCTCATCTCATTTTCAGCGTCACAAAAATGCTGTTAAAGCAAGTCCATCTTCCTTACCAGACAGACCCTTAGCAACATCCCAGAACGCCATAGAACCAGATGAGGTGGAGGAATGGTGGCAAGCCATGAGTGACCCAGCACCTGTTCCACCATTGTTTCTTCAGTCACCCTCGGAATCAAAGAATGAACACAGCTGGTGGCCTGGTACTCACAAAACAAGCAATCACATTGATGGGGATTTTTTGCAAAATGATCTGGACAACCTTACAGGCCCTGTGGATTCCGTGGATCAAAATGCAACAGATTTTACTTTGACTGAGGAGGGTATTCCTTGGGTAAAACCAGATAAATCTGTCTCAAGAAGGAATGACATCCCCAAACTGTTTCTTGATGACCTTCTTGAAGATGACACTGATAAAAAACGCAAGAGAGCGGCCATAAATATTCAGCGCTGGTTTCGTGGGTGGAAAACTAGGAAAGATCTTAGTGGCAAGGATGCTGTTAAGGAGCTGTTAAAGCAAAAGAAAATTGAGAAGGAAAACCAGATAATGAGTGATTGTTCATTAGGAATGGTATGTTTCAAAATACCTGCATAAATTTTTGGCAAATAAATACTATGTAATAATTGATTTAAAGGAAACCTCCACTAAAACAAGAAAATAACTTTTTAAAGAGCAGAACATAATTCTTACAATTGAAATTGTTTGAACGTTTTCCATTGAAAGCGTTTGTATCCTAAATAAATGAATTTCAAAAACGCTTGTTTTGGTTTTCAAATTTCCCAGGCAGCGTCATCTTGAATGATTGTGACTTGTCGTGTGGCCCTATTGTTTCAAAACAAGAACTCTTTGTTTGAAAATAATAAGGGCAACTGTAAGAAGACACAATAATTCAAATTGGTGTCACCCAGGTGAAAGTGAAAATAAGAGATTCTAAAATTCATTTTTTTCAATCCAAACACCTTTTTAGAAAAAATTGTTGAACAAACCTGATTGCAAACATTATTCTGTTTAGTTTAAAATTATTCGTTAGTCGGAGTGAAGGTTCCCTTTAACAAAGAAATAAAGATTCCTCTAATGGGAAATTTTGGGACATTTGCAAATGAGAGAGCTCTCAAGCAGGTTGAGTTTTGTCTAAACTGAATTGCAGACCTGTGATAGGTGGAGAGTCATCCTGGTACAAGTTTTTTACTTTAGCGGAGATAATAATTATTAGAAGTTTTATGTTTTGTGCTGTTGGGTAGCTTGGTCTCTCTTGGTTTGTAAGCACAAATTGTTGTGATTCATGCTTTTTAGTAAGATGTTTTGAGTTAAGGAAAGGAATGGAAAGGACCTTTATTTATGGTGGCTTACTACTGTTTTCCGAAGACAACGATCAAGATTTTGAAATCTGTGAAATTAATTAAAAACAACAGGATGTTTCTTCTGAAGTGTTAGTCACTACGGTTGATGTAAAATGTAATTTTACCTAAAAAATAAATGCAAGTCTGGGGAAAATGCTCAATGTAGTGACCAAGCTCTTGCATGGGGGACTGGAAACTAGTCATTTCAAATGCCTTTTTCTCAAAACTTAGCCATACGACCAGGGTCAAAATTTTGGGAATTAGTAAACAATATGAAGACGAAACCGTCAACATTAAAAAAAAAAAGATCTGTCAGACAGTTTTTCAGTTATTAGCACGATAGACGAAAATCGATGTTTTTGCCATTTGCAAAAACCTGTCTGACAGATTTAACCATTTATTTCTATACATGATTATTTTTTCTCGCTAAGGAATCCTGAAATTTTAAGGTGGAGTCATATGGCTAGTTTTTGAGAAAAAGGCCTTTGAAATGTCGAGTTTCCAGTCCCCTCCCCAGGAGCTTGGTCACTTTATGTAGCATTTTTCCCTGATTTGCATTTATTTGTTAGGTAAAATAACATTTTACATCAATTGCAGTGACTAACTTCAGAAGAGACATTCTGTTGCTTTAATTTCACAGATTCCAAAATCTTGATCTTTTTCTTTGGAAACCTGTAGTAAGCCACCTTAAGTGTCTAGTCCTTTAGCACTGGAGCACCAATTGGGGATGCCGTAAACTGAAATCAACAAATAAATGCAAATCAAATCAAATATTGTTTTTTTGTGGAGAGGGGAAACCAGATTTTCTGGAGAAAAACCTCTTGAAGCAGAGAAGCGAACCAACAACCTTAAGGTCCCGCATGGGTATGGAACCCAGGCCACAATTGGTGGGAAGCGAGTGCTATCACAACTACGCTATCCCAGTTTTAAGTTTTATTTGGTATTTCAAGCCAACCATAGGATAAAAATTATCTGATGGGTGGAAAGAAAGAAAAGAAGAAAAACAAACAAAGGGAAAGAAAACAACAAAATATATATCAAAAAGAAATTAAAGTTCCTGTACGTGAAAAATTGGCACTGAATGACTGCCTCTGTGCATGTATTACAAGTAATCTTGAAAGTGTCCCTAAACTCTTGAAACTTTTTTTTGCTCCATAAGAGTCAAATGTCAGCCCCATAAAATGGTATTTTACATTAACTGCTTGTGATGTTGCCTCTGAAAGGCTGCGTGAGTTGTGTAGAGTTTACAAAAATTAATTGGCAGTTGCTAGTCCCATGGCTGAGCTGGTATGAGGCTTGGACGTATTCGTGAAATGAAGTTACAAACTGCTTTGCATTGCGGAAATTCTTTCAAAACTGGAATGAAATGCAGTTTGTGATTGGAATTATGGCTATCTGTTAACTTGGAGTCTAATGAAAAGTTACTTTGACCATGATCCACACAAATCCAACCACAAGGACAGATTGTTTTATGCGAGGTGTAGTTGGCTCCAGAGCCTCTGATTATAATGTTGTTTATTGCACGAGCAAGTTCTTGAATATTTACCTTAGGAAGATTCACGAGAGCAGAAGGAGGAAGAGAAAAGAAAACGAAGAGAAGAGAAAGCGAGATTAGCAAGACAAGCAGCCATTGAGGAACTGCAAAAGAAACGGGAAGAGAAGAGAAATGACAACCAGAGAAAGGCTGAAGAGGAACTGGTAAAATGAATTTTTGATTTTGAATTTTCTTATCATACAGGGCTGTACATTTTTTGATGTTCTTCCTTTGATTAAAAGAGCATGTAGACTGGCTGAAATTGTTTTTTATGTCAGGATTAATCTCTCCACCTGAGGACACAGACTTTTACCCCAAAATTGCACTAGATCAATGCCAGAGGCAAGCGATTGCTGTATTTACCCGTGTATAAGTCAATATTTTTTTACATCAAAATAGGATCCAAAAATCACTCTCGACTTACATGTATGCATGAGTCAAAAATGTAGAGCCAAGTTCCGGCTAAATAATTTATTCAGAATTACCACTATCATCTTGGGTATAATGAACACACCTGGGAAACAGGTTGGCTTTTCATTTGGTGACATTAGACTTAAAATGTAAGGATTTCCAGTTGAAAGTATGCCCACATAGTGTAGGTACAACAAGTGCTGAACCAACTGCCGGAAAAATGCTTTGTTTTGAACTTCGTGTATCCACAGTTCCTGAAATTAAGTCTAAGGAAAATAAGGTCAGTATCCCAAGTAAACGCTGCACTCATAAATTGAGAAAATTCAGTTTTTTGCCTTATGCAATGTACATGGGACTGACTTGTAAACAAGTAAATATGGTATGCGCAAATCAACATGGATCTCATTATTACCTTTTGCTCAGATGCTAATAATATTATTATTAAAGACAAGTTAATGCAATAATTATTCATAATAGTTATCATTAATTAATACTACCTACTAATTATTTATTATTATTTACATTTATTATTAAAGACAAGTTGATGCATCTGCATATGCTGCTTTCGCTCATGCTTGCATCACAAGATATTGGCACTAGCCTTTACAGTTCCATATTATGGGTCAAAGCATTTGCCATTTTTGCTACAATTGTAGCTTTACATTTATGTAAGTACCTATTTAAAACAACAAGGGATCTGCAAGCATTGGTAACTGTTTGTGCTTTCCTTGAGAAGAGGTGTTTAGGATACAATTTGTGATGTTTATCACCTGTTTATCAGGGTACAGATTAAGTGGAGGGGAAAGGGGATTCTTTGTGGGGCTTATCAAAACTGGCTTGTGTCTCGCCCTA
>OX421452.1:15179740-15182240 GCA_949126865.1 Montipora capitata
CCGTGAGTCAGCGAAGCTGAAGTCACGTGAAACGTGAAACGGCGATCCGACGTTTGCTGTTTCACGTAAAACGTGATGCTTAGAGCGAGTTTCAATCGAGTATCGTTAAACCAAAACCAAAGTAATTACTCTGGCCAATCAAAAAGGACGGAGACCATCCAGTAAACCAATCAAAACTCGAAATAATTACACGTAGCCGACACAAAGCGCGGGAAAGTGTGCACGCGCGAGCCACGATTGGTTTTGGTTTCACTGGCGTGAGAACTTTGAACCAATCACTGAGTGATGTAATGAAAAAGCAAAGCAATTCGCTGATTACTTTCGACACTCATTTGAACACCACTCTAACCTCTCCAATACATGTATCTATTTAGTATCATATTAACAACGTCAAACGGCAAATAACAGGTTGCTGCTTGTCAAAAGAGCATCATGCATGGACGTTCTCTGACTCTAAGTTGTCTCATTTTTGGACGTTGCTCGATTTCTTTAGATAACAGGCAAGAACTAAGCTCAAATCAAACAAATGGAGTTTCTTTGAGTTTTGACATGACGCAAATTTCACCCGACTTATGCCGGTTGCCGTAATGGGCCAGTTTCGTATTCTAACGGTTGGACTGGATCTAGCATGAAATGGAGGCTAATGCGGGCAAATTAATTTGCATTTGAAAAGATTTGCCCGCATTAGCCTCCATTCCATGCTAGATCCAGTCCAGCCGTGAGAATTCGAAAATGGTCTATTGACGAGTGTAGTAAGATGTTTATAATCTCTTGATTTTTGAATCAAGACAGACAAAAGCAAATTTCGAAGTTGGCTACTTCATTTCAATCACAGCGCGCTTATTATCTTAGGATGCTTTCCATTTGACATAAGTGACCGGCCAGACCGGGCATTTGGAAGGACTAACTCTACAACACCTTCAAATTAACAGACTTCGAGGATGATATATACTCATGCAAGTGTTCCTTCGTATTGTTGCATTTTCTTTGCAAACTGACGGGTCTGGCCGGCCAGTTCTGACAAAACGAAAGCACCCTTAGATATACATATTAGGAATTTAGCTTACCGGGTAGCGCAACTTTTTGCGCGAGTTTATATTGTGGTTTGGTGATTTTTTGTTTTGGGCCGGAGACTAATTTTGCCATTGGGACAGACTCTTCTTTTCTTGCAAGGAATTAATTTGTGCGATTTTTAGACATTGGTTTTTTGAGCGGAACAGAATTATCGTTAATAATTTTAGTGCATGCACTCGAAATGCAAACGCTTTGCTTGCCATTTTATCGTTTTCCTTCGGCGAAAGCGAAGCTTCGAGTGAGCGGACTCGAATTTTCTTTGTTATTGTTGTGTGGTAATTTTTCTTTACGGAGTATTCTACAGTGGAATTAATTTTCACAATGATTTTATCGGCTTAAGCTTTTCTCCAGGGGCCCGTTTCTCGAGAGTCCCGAAAACTGTTCGGGCCCGAAAAGCCATTTGTGAACCTGCCAACCGCTTGTTTAGGAAAGCGGATTTTTTAAGTTGTTTTCAAGGTAACAAAAAGCAAACTGATTGTGAAGTTTGACGAATTAAATCTTCTCCGTTCTTGAGATACAGAGGGAATTGTGACAC
Source organism: Montipora capitata (assembly GCA_949126865.1). Classification (NCBI taxonomy): domain Eukaryota; kingdom Metazoa; phylum Cnidaria; class Anthozoa; order Scleractinia; family Acroporidae; genus Montipora; species Montipora capitata. The sequence continues at coordinate 15,181,350 of OX421452.1, forward strand.
CCGAAAGTGGCCCGTAAAGTTTTGGGACTTTCAAGAAACGGGCCCCAGATCCTCAAAGCGGTTGCAAAAAATGCGAGAATTTACTGAGATCCTCACGGTAGTCGAGAAAGTACTGCAAATTGTTTTACCTACAATCGGCGTCAAAATTGTTGAGACATTCTTATCCTTTAGGGTATATTTCAAGCACGCCGCGAAAATGCCCTCATTCCCTGCAGGGCGATGTTGTGTTATTTTCTGTTGCCTACAAGCCTTGTGAACAGCGGAAGGGGTTTTCCAGAAAAGTAAACGTACTTCCTGGACTATTTTTCTTTGACAACATTAAAAGTGTCGTTCCAGTGTGCTCTGTTGGCAAAGTTTCTCAACTCATTTTGTCGCCGATTGTAGTCAGAAGTCATCATGTACAAAATGCCATCTACAGTTTACTTCAAACTCCTATTTTGTAGTCTTACCTCTCTTTCGCATCTTTGGACCACTTGAGCAAAGCCAAGCTGGAAAGGTTAGTTTGCGGTAGCTTTAATTCTCTTGATTGTCAGACCTGTTTTAAGAGAGAAAGCAGATTCACAATGATAATGTTAACCGTTCGCTTTTTGCTCAACCATAGCCAAGGCCAGTCAGGATCTGCCCTATCAGCCGAGAAGCTGAGGTAGGGTGGCCAAAATTTTCTCAATTAATTACTATACAAATGGCATAGCGCATCATAGTCGAGCCTCCATAGTAGTTGTACTTCTCCCACGCCTCCTCGTTTAGGAGAGGAGGAGTTTGGAAAGATGTTGACGTAAAGCTTGGTTTGCACTGCGACATAAGCCTAAGCATAAGCATAACAAAGTTTACACTTGTTGCATAAGCATAAGAGAAGTGACATACGCAAGCACAGTTAGCTGTAGCTCCAGG
>OX421452.1:15187240-15192240 GCA_949126865.1 Montipora capitata
CACGAGTGTGATGTTGAAGTTGGGGAGAAGAGCGGAACAGCAAGGGGACACTTCGTGACGCTTATTGGAATCCTCATGCTTCTCATTGCTTGCAATTCTCGACGTATCTGGATTTTTTTGTCCATCAGTTGAAGCCTTCCTGTCGCATATGGCACTACGCCATTGTAAAATGCAAGACTACTTTTTCACTTTTTGAGTTTGACCATTTAGGAGATGAGAGTAACAAGAAGAGCGCAAATCTCCAATTGATCAGGAATGTGCCAGACCATCAACACCAGAAACTCCATGCCCAACTTTATGCGAAAAGTGTTTACGTTATATACCGTCCCTCAGAGTTTTACGGAAGGGAGTGAGACGGGGATTTCGATTCATAGTCCTTATCCATGGAACAACACTAGAATCTGATCAATTGCAGTTTTGGTAATACACTTAATCAAAGCACCGCTTTCTCTTGTATGACTTAAATACACGGATTGTTTGTCTCGCCGGAGTTGAACCCACTCTATCCCGCTCGTTAGTTCGATGATCAGGATACTCAATTAACTTACCTAAGCGTTTATTTATTACTTACTTTTACTTGAAATCATTTGCTCCCGCTAAACGTATTTCGAAGTATACAGTAGGCTATTTTTTGTGTTCTCTTGCCTCAGAACCAGCAACGCGAGTTCACCCTTCGACAAGCGAAAGAGATGGAAAAAGACGCCAAACAAAGACTTGCGATACAACGTCAGGAATATGAAGCAGCCATCCAGAGACACTTGTCCTTTATCGATCAGCTTATTGACGACAAGAAAGTGCTGTCGGAGAGATGCGAAGAAGTGGTTAACAAACTCAAAAGCACAGATAAGAAGTACGGTGACAAGATCAAACAAATGGAAGACAAGTGAGTGTCGAGAATTGCCAATTTTGAGAGCGTCACGACTTGAAAAATCTTTATTTGTTTAGAAACATTCGCGTTACAAGTACCACCTCTATCAACTCAAGTAAAGATTAACAGTTACATTTTATTCAATCTCAATTCTCAGAAAAGGTCTTGAAATTCCCGGGAAAATCTTATAAATCTTAGCTTGTTGGTTAATATTTCCTCAAATTATCCAGTGGGGTTTCCAGCTGCAGTTAGAAGTGAATGAACTTGGTTGCATCCTCAAAAAAGTTTGGGTAACATCATGTTCTTTCCACGGTCGTTTGTTTTTCATCAAAATATATTACTTCTTTTGTACTGCACGCTGAGAAAATGCTGAAATGTGATTAACTAAGACCAGTAGTATTTCAGACAAATTTGAAATACTTACATGTTTGCATGGTAAACGAAATGATATTGTTTATTCAACTTTGAAACAATGGCGGAAAGATTTCCCGATTGTGACGCGAAGCAACGGCAAGAACTTAAAGAAAATGCGAACTCTGAATAAAGCACTAAAACCTGGTTTACTATTTGGACAACCTGGGCTGAAGAAATAGGCTACAGTTCGGATATTATAAGCCACAAGCCCAAGAAAACTTTATGAGAAACTAGAGAAGTTTTTCGCCGCGGTGAGAAAGAAGGACCGTTCGGACTACAAGCCAGACATTTTACTGGTTATGTTGGTGTGCCTGGGTCGTCATTTAAATGAAAGAAGGTAGCAGCATTTCCATTGCCAAGGACTCAAAGCCGTCAACCAAAGCTCGCTTCGCAATTATGGGGGGCTCTAAATTTATCCGACTTTGAGGAAGGCGATGAAAACGAGCAACGGCTGATTTCTTCAATCCCCATGATAAGCTCAGACGGTCAGGCCAAGACGTCCTACCTACACCGTCTACTGTAAAAAACACGCTGATGATGAATGAAGAGCGGCGAATGACGACAATCAACAACTTTCACGGCTGTCACGTCACCGTTAACTACCTTCTTAGCCAAAAGCTTGCCGAGCCGAAGGTTGATGTTCCACAAGCAAAATCAATAGCAGATTAACTGTCTTTGATTGCTATGACTGTCAAGAACTTTCATTCTTTGAAACTAAGATTTACAGACATCCGAGTGCAGTAAAGAATCGGTAGAAAACTATTTGGGTGATGTTTGAGCAATCGCATGTTGTTGTAAAGCCAATCATTTGCGCGTTACTAAATAAATTACGTTACTGTGAAGTGAGGAATTTCTGATATTTTGGTGAATTTTGAAATATCACTCACGGTATTTTTCCCAAATACCCCTCGGAACCGTGCTATTTCCTATACACATGCTCAACAGGATATGCTTTTCTAATTGGTTAATGACAAATACATAAACAAGTTATAGAGTGTAACAGAGGTTAACACTGTAATGCGGAGGAAACAGTGGAGTAATTTTGTTTAGTATATAATAAACTAGTAATAGTTTTCACTTCATCTTCCCCGCCTAAAATAGTATGAAAGGCAGTTGAGATATGTTTAAATTATATACTAAACATGTCGCCCTTGTTTCCGATTTGCGTCTGACAAATCGTCGCTCGCCCCTGTTTCTGATTTGTGTCTGGACAAAATCAGTTTCTGAGCCAGGCAACTGGATTTGCATCAGATCTGCTTCAATGTTTTATTTTTCAATCGCTAACCCGAACAGCACTTTGGTTCTCCGTGCGAGTTTCTACTTCGTGGCTCCTTAAACACCTTGATCATGTAGAACAATACCACTTGCGCGCCCGTTTACGCAATACCGATACCACCTTGCGCGCCCGGTTGAGCAAATCGAAATTGATTCCCCCTACATTATCTACCAATTTATACATTTACCCTTTTTACGCGGGGACTTCTAGGTTGCCTCCTTGAGGCCAAAACCCTGCAGGGACAATAAAAAATGAACTTCCTCGTGCATTTCGTGATTTATGGTCGCTCGTGGTGTGTTGAAAGCCGCTCTCAAATGGCAATTTTTGCCTACGGCTCGTGCAGTTTTGGGAACTTTCAAAACGCCACTCGTACCCATAACTCTGGAAATGTACTCTCGTTCATACGATTTCCTATACTTATTTCTCATCTGTCCATAGGATAGTCTTCCCCAAAAAATAGTTTGGGAATTAACACATGGACTGTAACAAAAATGTAGCCAAAAGCCTTCATATCCTCGCGATAAATGGTTCTTTTTTTATCATCAAAGAAATGTTCCGCGTCTTTTTTTTTTCAGTCATCAAGTTGAAATCAAGAAACAAAAGGAGGTTATACTAGCCGCTGAAAAACTTAGGCGAGAGAAATGGGTTAGCGAGAAAACTCAGCAAATTAAGGTCAGTAGGATAGCGGTTAGGGATATTTGTTGCTTTCGACGGTAGGAAAACACAATTTCTAATCTCGGGTGTCCTGTGCATAGGGTGAGCTTTTGCAAGTTTTTGTTTTTTCATCGCCATGTTGAATTACGTCATACGATCATGCGCATCTCGGTTTTGATACGTCATATGCGCAAATGACGATCGCTCACCTCGTGATTGATATGCACCGACATTCAAGGGACAGTTTGTAGTAATAATTCAACAAATTTCAGATTTTCACAAATTTAGTTTCTGTGATATCATCACCTGTTTACTCAGTCCAAACTTTCCATTTTGGCCACATTCCACAAGCCTCACATATTAATACTTTCGATAAACGTTCTTTACGCAAATGCATCGTCTTCATGGCATCTTGGCTGTTCTAGTGATTCCAGCCTCCAAAGTTCTCCCAACGAACCGTGACGCACTTCGTAATCTATGATTACTCTCAGATTTACGTCTCCTCAAGTGATGAATATGAGTATTCCAATTGAAAAAGACAGACATATGTTGCATATGGCGTCTACGAAAGGCAATTTATTATATAAACACCAATGAAATACCAAGTGAGTTTTCGCGCGAAAACATGTTATCTTCACACGTGTAAAGATCACTGTTGCTATGGTCACATATAAATCGCGCCTTTTGATGCCTTCGTTGAAATGATTTAGGATTTCATTGGTGTTTATATAATAAACAGAATATTACATGGCCTCTTGGAGGTACGAAATTTCTCTTCTCGTGGTAAAAAATAATTCACTCGTTCCTTGCGCTCACTCGTGAAATATTGTTCAACACGAGAAGAGAAAATTCGTACCTCCAAGCGGGCATGTAATATCCTCTATATATATCGATGGTCTCTCATCCAGATAACAATCCCACGCGATAGGGATTAACTTCACTGAACTTTTGAAAGCGTCTCAAAGGATAATAGGAAGACGAGCACTGAGTGGTTTATACTGACCATTGTCAATCTGAATTTGATGATCCACAAGTCTTTATATATAGCATATTACTGTACTTTAAACACAAGAAAAGTAAATTAATAACCACAGCAATTCGTGCTTTAACTTGCTGTGATAAAGAAGTTGAAGTGAACTCAGAAAAGATCAACATGTCAGCCTCGATGCCAATGATACCCTTCTCCTTTGCTTCCAAAGCGACTGTCGAACGCACTTCAATAATCCGAGATTACTACTAGTATTTAGGGGGGGGGCGGGGGGGGGGGGCGGGGGGGGGGGGTGTAGTTTCACGCCATGATAGCCTTTCTCTAAGGCTCCAAAACACGCAGTTGTATCCCTTTGATTTTAAGACCGTAAATGCTTCAGTATAATTTTGAACAGTTTTCAGTTTCAACCATAGATGTCGCCGTACTGTTCATTTCCGTGATGTGCAGACAAGGAAAGAATACTTCAGATTGTTACACGGTTTTGTTGATTTACAGGAAGTAACTGTCAAAGGACTTGAACCGGATATTCAAAAGTTGATTGCCAAACACAAAGCCGAAGTGAAGAAGCTCAAGTCAACTCATCAGGTAACATTGTGTCTGGACCAAATTTGTTTGTTGTCGTTAATGTTGATATTTGCGAAGAATATAGGCGGTTTTCGATTTCCTTCGATACTGCTCTGGGAAGAACGATTTGAATATTTCTAACACCATTCAAGTGAATTCTCCTCTCGTTGACGTGAAATTGAAACTCAGAAAAGATTGATGCAAACACAGTCAATAAGTAGGGCAACCTGTAAGAG
>OX421452.1:15197240-15202240 GCA_949126865.1 Montipora capitata
AGGAAAGCTTTTACTCATGGGCTTCTGGTCTCATTGATATAACTCTGAATAAAACGAGTGACTGGAGGGTACGCAAAGGTGCACGGAGGGTAAGTTGGCCATCGGCGTTCCATTTTCCTTGATATAGTCGTCTCTTAAACATCCTACGGTAAGAAGACTATCACGGTCGTACATGGTATTGGCTATATTACGAAAGCTTGTCGATTGAATAATGCGTTAATTCCGTCGAGCGAAAGACGAAATAAAAAGACGTGACATTTTCCGCGCCTTTTTTTGTTGTTCCAAACCGTGAAAGGAACTCAGTGATGTTCCAACACGACTTTACCCGCAAGCAACCGTGACGATCGACCTCTTATTGTAGAGAAAAATACCAAATCATGTGCTAAATGTAACTTTGACTTGGTTGTAGGCGGGTAAGGGATAAGTACGAATCTGAGCTGAGGGAAGTGGAGGGATCCGAGCGAAACATGCAAGAAAAATACAACAGTATGAAGGTGAGGAGGACTCTGGCGAAAGGCCGAGCTGTTCATTTCTCAGAAATTTTCTTGTTGCTATTTTTGTTGCGAAAAATGTTGAACCTTGACCATCAAGATTCTCGAAAAAAAGCACACCTTCAAGGGTTTCTGGCTGTTGTTATTCGTTCCCATACCTCAAAGGGATGGTGGATGATTCGAGACTTACAGAATGTAGTATTGAGCCCAGTACATCGTTGGAAAGAGAGAACCCCTGAAATAGATAGAAAAGCTACAAAGTTGAACTCCAGTTCTAAAGGAAACAAGAATTAGCATGACCCCGTGCAGTGCTTAGGTCTAAGCATCAATTCAAAATGCCTATGCTTTATTTATTGTGACGTTCTAGACATATGTCAGTGGCTGAGCTTGTCGCTTCATTCTGGTGGATATCGGCTTCAAGTGAATGTGAAGGGTCCTTTTGATGTGTAGACAACGACTTCTGTTTCTTTCTTGCAATTTGTCGCCCTGACGTTGATAACACTGAAGTTTGTGATTGGCCCATACCATACTACGTTGTGGCACAAAGTTGCAAGAAAAATGTCTCGTTTCAGAGTGGGAGAAGGGTTGCGCCTTCCACTTTTCGCCGCAATGATTGTGGCGCCAACTTCAAAACTGACAGTAAGGTTTAGATGGGACATGTTACACTTAGCAAGTTTTGTTCAACTTACGCGCAGCTTTATTTGTATTCCTATGTGGTTTTTTTTTTCTTGTCTTTTAAATAAAGGGCCGTCTTTCTGAAGTGGAGGGCGAAAATGCGCGCTTAAAAAGCATGTTAAAACAAAAGGATGATGAAATGGAGGATATCGATAAGGTGGCGAAACGATTGCAAGAGGAGAGAGGAAAAGTTGCAGATATCATCCGGCAAGAATTTGCAGACAGGTTTGTCATTCGAAACACGAGGAAGCTTTTCAGCAATTGGAATTGTGCGTTTCTTATTCCTGGGAAGTCAGAGCGAGTTTCAGTCGAGTGTCGTAAAACCAAAACCAAAGTAATTACTTTGGCCAATCAAAAAGGACGGAGACAATCCAGTAAACCAATGAAAAACTCTAAGTAATTACACGTAGCTGCCACAAAGCGCGAGAAAACACGCGCGAGCCACGTGGTTTTGGTTTCACATCTGATTGGTTGAAAAAGTGGTGCGAGAACTTTGAACCAATCACTGAGTGAAGTAATGCAAAACCAAAGTAATTCACTAATTACTTTCGACACTCAATTGAAACCAGCTGTATTTTGCCTCCTTGCATGTGTGATCGCGTCAAAGGACACCCATTTCGGTTGGCCTCCCTCTCTCAGACTAACTTCGCAGCTGACATGAAAAGAAAGTAGTAACGCATGCTCCTTCGATGTCGGAAACAAAGCGACTCGATTCGAAGCTCGACCATGGGTTTCGAATCGGTTGTGTAGCATTCTCGCCTCCGTGCGCGCAAGCACGTTAAGCACGTTAAGCACGTTCTTTCCCTTGCGAAACTTTTCTTTGGCAGCTAAACTAAGGTCATTTCTGACATACTCGCACCCTGTGTAGCCCTCGGTGTTTAAGTATGCACAAATAAATACTTGTGGCGAAAACTTACGCGAGAGAGGAATAATATAGCGAGAGTAAAATCAGAAGAAGAGAGTGAATCCAATCGAGAAGCTTTATTGTAAGCTAACTGCTCCGCTCAAATCGGGAAATATCTGTAAGTGCGTTTTTCTGTGGTTTGTTTCATTTAATTTCGCTTTTATTATATTTTCTCGATTGTCATTTTGTTGATTTTGTATTATTTGTAGTCAAACCGTCTCCGTAATAAAGATCGTACGCGTTTGAAGTTTACCCCGAGGCAATCATTCTTCTGAGAAAGCTACAGGTAGCACCCAGGGTAGCGCCTCCGCGGCTCTTTCCAAGCTTCTCAAATGATTATCCTTTCCCGTTTCCATTGAATAATAATCTTGAAAAAATAGCTCAAACAAATTAGAACATGATTAAAACCCGCAGAGGAAAGAGGTTTAGAGTTTCCAAAGCGTGACATTTTTTTGGATTGGTCACTGAATCTTTCCACTGCGTGACGTACCAAGAAAGGCTTAATTAAAGCATATGACTTTCCACTATTTTTTTTTCTACTTGTTTTTCTGTCTCCCAGACTAGTGACGACCGATGAGGACAACAAACGGCTTAAGACCGAACTGAGCGAAATGAAAGCTCGACACAGACTAGAAATAGAGAGAATTACTCGAGAGAAAGAACAGGAAATGGATGAAGTACACAAAAGGTCAGTAGGATCTGCTCAGTGTCCCGAAATCATTATCAAGCGGCTGATTAGGTAGCGCGTGTACACTTAAGATGTTTGCCGAGCCGTTATGTTGAATTCAGTAAGGCATGGGGAGGTCCTCTCCTCCTCTGTATTCTTTTTCCTTTCGCCTTTCGTTCATCCCGTAAGGAGAAATTTCTTTCTCTGCCCAACCTTCCTCTTCTTCCAAACTCAGTCGGATAGCATTTTTAGGACCTTTTAGAGACCTAAAACAACTGACTAATCTCTGAATTGCACTGATTACCTAAATTGACTGTAGGTTTTTAGCCAACGAGAAGATAAAATGTGTTTTCATTGTTTTTGAAGGGTGGCAAGAGACTAGATGTCGTTGATTTCTCGTATGATTTTTAAAGGAAACCTCCACTCTTACTACAAAATAAGTTTAAACCGAAGGAAATAACGTTTCCAAACAAATTGGTTCGAAATTTATGTAAAAAAGGTGTTTATATCAGGAAAACTGAATTTTAAAATCACTTATTTGGACTTTCAAATTTCGCGGGCGCAGCCATCTTGAATAATTGTGACGTGTTATACGGTTGTCCTATTGTTCTGACGCAAAGAGCTTTTGCCTAATAACAATAGGGCGACCGTAACACGTCACAGTTATTCAAGAGGGCGGCGCCTGCGAAATTTGAAAACAAAAATAGGCGATTCTAAAACTTATTTATTCGGATACAAGCACTTTCATTGAAGATACTTTAGAACTGACTTAACTATAACGGTTATTTCCTGTGATTTAAATTTTTTTGTTGTTGAATTCGAGGTTCCCTTTAATGGGCGGTTCATTTGAATAACAAAAAAAATGTTCGTAAATAAATATCTTTCCGCGGTTAAGTAGGAATTTGCGTTGAAGGGGAAGGAAGGAAGGAAGGAAAGGAAGGAAATGAACTTTATTTAAGTGTCTGGTCTTCAAGCACTGGAGCACTCATTGGGGACACTGAAAACTGATATCAGCAAATTAACCGCTCAAATTAAATCAAATGCTGGTTTTTGAGAGAGGGGAAAACCTGAATACCCGGGAAAAAACCTCTTGGAGCCGAGTAGAGAACCAACAAACTCAACCCACAACATATGACGCCGAGTCTTGCGATGTAACCCGGGCCACACGGGTAGGAAGCGAGTGCTCTCACCACTACGCCAGCCCTTCACCCAAAAAAGAGTCAAAACAAAAAGACAAAAGAATCGCAAAGGTTCCGTAATGGTAGAAGTCGGGCGCTATGGCCACTTTGCCAAACCTGCCTTAGCCTGCAAGCAGGCTCTTCCGTTGAAAATGGCGCGCGGTCGAAATATAAGGGCTTGGTAACTGCTCTTCCGTTGAAAATGGCGCGCGGTCGAAATATAAGGGCTTGGTAACTAGTTACCTGCCTCGGATAACGTTGCAGTTTGTCTTGTTTTCTTTCAAAGAGTTAAGCAGGCCATTGCCAAGAAGGAAGAGACGATGAAAACCTTACGCGAGCAACATCAGGTAACGGCATAGCAGCTTCTTGATGTCATCATGATGATACTTTTCCATACACCCAAGACCGTCAACGTATATCAACCAATCGGATCGCACCATTGCAAAGCATAACAAAACCCTGCCTGCATGAAAAGAAGAGAATCTTTGCTCATGTCATTGTTTACATTTGTTTCATTAACATAGTTTTTTTTACGAGTTTGCTCACAGAATGCATCATGCTATTTACAAATTATAAAAAGCTAAAAAGAGCAAGGCTGATATAACGGTGAAGGAATATCTTGAAAAAAGCCAATATTTCGAAAGGAACTGTCTTTTCTTCATCAGGGTTTTACAAGCAATGGCTACCGACCTGATAAGGTCCTTCACGAGGATCCGGTGCTTCTGTTTTGTTACGTTGGTCCTTGCTTAGAAAGTTGTATTTACAAATTGACATCAAAAGTAAACTTAGAGCCCGAGTCAAACGTCTTCAACATTTGCTTCAACATGCCGGCTTTCGATTTTGTTGAACGATGTTGATTTGCTAGGGTGGGAAAACGGTTTCAACAGGCCATCCAACATTTGATTCAACAAAGCTCACGGGAGGCCTTGTATTCAGTCCCAGGCTGCATCCGCGGTTGTTACTCTGGATACGGACATGATATGTCATTGAGAGACCGATTAGTGCGCACCCTCATAACCAACAATGTTGAAAGGGGGGTGCAGGCACATTCAACTTCATTCAACATTCGCGAAAACAGAAGAAAT
>OX421452.1:15227240-15254740 GCA_949126865.1 Montipora capitata
AGGCGTTAAAAATGTTTGTATTAGGTTTAGATATCACGGTTGCCGATTCCTTGCCAAGACTTGGTGGCGTGTTTTGTGTCGCTGCTATGTTCACAAATGGCGGAGATGCTTGGGTGGTTTTTAAAGTCTTTGCCATAATCGTTTTTATCGCCTTACTTCTTAAAGACTTGCATTTATTACGCTGAGTTTTGTAAAGACCATAATTTGTGTCCGTGCGGTCTTTGGTAAATTTCCGCCATAATTTGTTACGATGTCGTATCGCCCTACGCCATTGTTCCGTCATGTATGGAACTTGGTTGCCTCTAACAACACTCTGTTTAAGTGGGACATGCTCATCCATAATATCACCTTACAAAGGCGTAAAGTTTATCATCCACGTTATCAAATGTCTATTATTGAAAAAGGTGCCATTTGCAAATCTTGCATAAATTTCTGTTAGTTGAATGTTTTCAGGCTTTGAAAACATATTTTTCGAGAGTGCAATCTTAGCATCGATGACCGTAATGCAGTAAAGACTAAAGAATGATCACTGATCTGCGTGTCCACCACATCAGACATCAGACTTTTTTTCTTGTTGTTTGTCAGAATTAAATCTATAAGTGTCTCAGAACATTTTGTCTTTCGGGTAGCTTTAGTAATCAGACAATCGAGATTAAAAATGTCCAGGAGATCTAACAGGCTTCTGCCATCCCCGGGTGGCTTATCTGGGTCTAGTATATCCGTCTCCGGCATAGAAAACAGTGTGAGTAACAGTGGACATCGTTTCGAAAATTGACGAAAGCTCACTTGTCCACTGAGATTTCGGAACAGATGGCGGTCTGTAAATACCAACAACTGAAATGCAGGCTTTTCCCAGTTTAATCTTGATAACAATCGACTCGGTTCTGAAAGTCGAAAGTCCAACAACCGTTCAAGAGCACCCCGCAATCCGTGAACTAAAGCACGGCCGATATTCTGACGATGTACGGTCTACTGTCCGTGTTGTTGTAAACGGGTTCATGCAACCCCATGGTGTCGGAACGTCGTTAGACGAGCGGTTCTAGCATAAATTCAAAACGTCCGCCACCCACTTGCTCGGTCGGAGCCGTGCTGTTGTTGTCACGAGGTTCCAGGAACTTTTGACCAAAGCCGACTTGAACCCTTGAGCTGGATGGTACGTGAACAAGCCCAGATGCAACGCCAATTCCATCGCAAATGCAAAATACAGCCATTTGATAATCTGTTCATGTTGTCCTTCAGCAGCATGATTAAAAAATATATAAAACTGTCCAATTTAGGCATTAAACTGCTGTTTAAAAGTAAAACTAAAATCCAAGCTTTCGCCGATCAACGGCATCATCAGGGATGAGGAAAAGATGTGACGTATGTATGAAAGCTATAGAAATAAACTTGTGAGTAGAATACAAAGCTCTAATGATGGAGTGTTTCTAAACAAAGGACCTCTAAAAGCGCTCAGGAATCGTTTCTAAAATAAAATATTAAAAAAAAAGGTCTGCGAATTCAGGACATTCTTCTCGGGAATTGAGTGTGGGCTTGTACTTTCTAATGTAAAATGCGTCATAGAGGCGTAGATTAGCGGGGTCGTTTTCGCTCATAATAATCTTGACCCCAATGCCTTTGTAGTCTTTTTTTCTGGCAGGAATAGATATGTTTTTTAACAGAGGAGTTTTCGTCATTGATATGTTCTCTTACGCGGTCGTGGATGAAGCGTGTCGTGCTACCAATATATTGTTGATCGCAGCTAGCGCTGTTGCACGTGAGCTGGTACACTGCATTCTTCGTAAATACAATCCGGTGTTAGACGTAAGGCATTTGTCTCTCATTTTTGTAGTGCATTTGCACTCCGTGGAGGTGTGGGATAGGGCTTGTCTGAGCGTGTAGGATTTGTGGACAATGCGTACTGGGATGTTTTCTTTTCTAAAAATTTGATCCTGTGATTGATCCTGTGATTGAGTCGTTGTTTGATGGCGGCCAAAGACTCGCTATTGCGGAATATTTTCTTCACAAGGACGAATTCTGCTCGGCCCAAGCCTAGTTTCAATAATCTGTTCATTTTTCGTTCAGCAGCATGATTAAAATATATATAAAACTGTTCAATTGAGGCCTTAAACTGCTGTTTAAAAGTAAAAACTAAAATCTAAGCTTTCGCCGATAAACGCCATTATCAGGGATGAGGAAAAATTCCGCGCGGGCTATATATATATGCAAAGAAATTGTAGGGTGAAATGTGTAAAAGATGTGACTTATGTATGAAAGCTATAGAAATAAATTTGTGAGTAGAATATAAAGCTCTGATGATGGAGTGTCTCTAAACAAAGGACCTCTAAGAGCGTTTAGGAATAGTTTCTAAAATAAAATATTAAAATGTTAAAATCTACGCCTCTATGAAGCATTTTACATTGGAAAGTACAAGCCCACACTCAATTCCCGAGAAGAATGTACTGAACTCGCAGACCTTCTATTTTAATATTATATTTTAGAAACTATTCCAAAGCGCTTTTAGAAACATGTTAGAGGTCCTTTGTTTAGAGACACTCCATCATCAGAGCTTTATATTCTACTCACGAGTTTATTTCTATAGCTTTCATACATACGTCACATCTTTTACACATTTTACTCATCCTTGATGATGCCGTTGATCGGCGAAAGCTTGGGTTTTAGTTTTTCCTTTAAACAGCAGTTTAAGGCCTAAATTGAACAGTTTTATATACACCCGTTTGACCTCTTCGGTCCCCGTCCCATCGGAAGCTCTCTGCCGTCCTTCTCTTCACGGTCATCGACCCCACCGTAACGTCACGATACAGCGTCCGTCCCACCGGTAAATCTCTCAGAATACGTTGTTCCACTGTCCGGGTGATTTTCTTGGCAAATTCCACGCCGGTCGACGAAGGAATCAAGTCGTCCACTCGGACTAGTCCGTTGACTCTCTGGCTCTCTTTCTCCTCATGGAAATCGTGGTGATCGATGGAATAAGTAAGTAAGTAAGTAAGTAAGTAAGTAAGTAAGTAAGTAAGTAAGTAAGTAAGTAAGTAAGTAAGTAAGTAAGTAAGTAAGTAAGTAAGTAAGTAAGTAAACTTAATTTAAACACGGAAAATCATCAGTTAAGCTAAAAAAAAGTAAAAAAAAAAAATGCTTTACAACTGTTTCACATGATTGCCGTGTGGGAATCCGATAGGTCAGATACTTGCTTGATTGCGGTGCGTTTGAACTGCCCAATAGAGTCAGCATTTCTTAAGTATTGGGGCAAATTGTTCCACAAACAGGCCCCGCTATAACAGAAACTTCGTTTCAAATAATTAGTATTTGGCTTGGGTAGAGTAAGTTTACCTTCTAAGTTTCTCAAGTTATATTCAGCATGTCGTTGACTGAAAAGGCGTTGAAGGTATTCCGGGGCAAGATCGTGAATTGTTTTATACATAATTAGTGCTTTCTGTTTTTTACGTCGAAGAGAGAGCTTCTCCCACTTAAGAGTATCGAGAAAGAGGTTGGAGCTCGTATCAAAGGGTAATTTAGTAATTACCTTAGCTGCGCGATTTTGTAATTTTTGCAGCTTATCACTTGACTGGCCACTTAAGCAGTCCCAGACAGGACTGCAATAATCAAAATGCGGTAATATTAAAGCGTTATAAATTTGAAGCGCAGTATTAGCTGAGATAAAGTGCCGTATTCGTTTTAAGGCTCCTATAGCGGAGGAAACTTTCCTGCATATTTCGTCTACATGATTTGACTAAGAAAGCCGATCATCAATGGTAAGACCGAGGGATTTAGTGCGATCTACTCTCTTGATCATTTCGTCATCAATTCGTATATCAACCTCGTCACATTGAGTGTTTAATCTCTGCCTAGATGCAATTATCATTAACTCGGTCTTAGCCACATTTAAACTCAACCTGTTGGCTCTCACCCAACAGTTAAGGTTACTGAGTTCAGAAGTTAATGCTAGTTTAAGCTCTGTTAAAGTTTTTGCAGTTAGGATTATATTGGTATCGTCAGCAAACATTCTCGGGGAAGCCTCCCGGAGGCACTCAGGAAGATCGTTAATATACATTAAAAATAGCAAGGGACCTAATATGCTGCCTTGCGGAACCCCACAAGTAATAGTGCGAGGAGTTGACAGTCTTCCATTTACATTACATCTTTGGGTACGATTGCTTAGGTACGATTGAAACCAAGCGTTAGTTTCCTGGTCGGCCCCAAAGTATGACATCTTGCGTAAAATGATTTCATGGTCGATAGTGTCGAATACCTTTTTAAGGTCAATGAAAACGACGCCATTCAGGAAGCCATTGTCGATGTTAAGAGACCAGCTATTTGTCGCCTCAAGCAAAGCGGTAATGGTACTGTGTAAGGAACGGAACCCTGACTGGCAACTTGACAGCAGTTTATTATCATTTAGGTAATGGTAAAGTTGGTCATAGACAAGTTTTTCAAGCACTTTTGAGACTACTGGGATAACGGAGATGGGGCGATAGTTATTTATTTCTGATTTTGAGCCTTTTTGAAAGATCGGTGTCACCCTAGCCAATTTCCGTTCAGTTGGATAGATTCCCGTGAGGATTGATTTCGTAAATACGTCTGTTGGTGAGGGTGCAACAATACATGCGTTCTTTCATGGTGCGATTAAACCGTTCCACCACCGAGGCTTTGGCAACCCCGTGCATCGTAAAGTGATGGATGCCTTCTCGTTCCAGCATCCGAAGAAACGTCGCATTGTAAAACTCTTTGCCCAGATCGGTCTGTAAACGTTGGGGTTTTGGTCCTTGTCGTAACACCTTTTCACCTTGTTCTTCACGGGGACGGCCCACGCGTATCGATTCCCTCCACTCCATTGTCTCAGGGATTGCATGTCCACCAGATCGGCTTGCTATTGCTCGTCCTTGTGAAACACAAAGACCGAGAGCGTCTCGAACCGGACGATGCAACGTGTAGGGTGATTTCCCTCGTAATTCCTTTCGGGCTTCGTTGAGTTTGAGCCCTTGGGCCTTGGCGTAGCGGGCCACGGCACCTAACGCACCCGGCGCCTGAGGATCTGTGTACGCATTCACGACGGGGGCGATGGCCCGGCGGCGTTTGCGTTGGCGTTTCGACATGTTTTGGTGACTACTTAATGGGTCATCACTACCGGTACGTCCTGCGGATGACGCTTTTCAAGGGTTTGTCACATTCGGGTCCAAGTGTCGTCGTCAACCAATGCATGTAGACGACAAAATGAGGCCACTGATACTCGATCATGGTTTCGAACGTGGCCAGGGCATCGATGGGTTCGTCGGTGGGAAATCTGTACCATCGATCACCTCCCAACACGTGGATCAATTGCCGACACAATCAAGTAATCAGCGTCCAACGGACTAGTTGTCCGAATTCATGATAAGGGAGTTGGGTCAAATGGGCTACATCAGCTCTCAACACCTGTCGTCCGAGCTTGGCGCCCGACATACTCGAATGACACACACCGACATTTCCTTTCACACCTTTCAGTTATAGCTTTTTAAATCGACCTGAAGATCGTGACATTTCAATTTCAAGAATACAAGAACGCAACAGTCCTGTGTCGTGTCCGTTCTAATTTACGGCACATTTCCAACTCTTCTTGTTTACGGACGTGTTTCTTTTGGGCCAGCCATGGCTGCCTCTTCATCAACTTGCCCAATTCCGTCTTGAACCCTTCCTTGGGCATCACCCTCGTGGTGTTCTCATCTAACTCTCCGTCCACTTCGGCCAGCCAATTGGATTTTTCCTCCCGTTCTCCCTTCCAACTACTCTTTCTGGCTCCCTCCAATCGACGCACAAAGATCGGGTCGGACCAGGGTTGGTCCAACCATTGGAAGAACCGACAGAGTGGGTTCTGGTGGCACACCAAGAAGAGGCTACCTACATTGGGCGAGTAAGGATTGACGGTCCGTACCACTTTGCTCTTCTCCCCACAAAGACAGGGCCAAGGTCCTTTCTTGACGGCCGGGTGGAGTTGCTTTCGGGCTACAGGCTCCCACGCTTAGGCTTTCTCCTGACCTACCACCCAGAACGGATAGGTCTTGTCGAATGCCAGGCAGTACACGTAAGGAACGTTGATCTTAGAAAATCCCTCGACCAAAGGCGTCTCTTGTAACGGACACAAGATAGGTTGATACGTTGGGTCTGGGGATGGTTGTGGAGGTGGTGGTGGTGCTGGCTCTGGTAGAGGCACAATCAAGGGCTCCCGTTTTTCCTCGGGTTCTGCGGTTGTTGCTGGCTCAGCCGGGTTGACGACCACCGATCCTTGTGGAGGCCAAAAGGATTCTACCATCTCTTCGTAGGCGGGAAAATCGTCCAAGCAGGGTACGGTTGGTGCTGCGGTGAACGGCACGGGCTGTGACTAAGCAGAGAGGTCAGGTTTTCTAGGAAAAAAAGAAATAAAACATGAGTATCCTTAACGGTAGCACCCTTCAGGTGAGGGTTGAAGGGTAACTCACCAAGCTCCCTCACCATGGGTCGCATCTTCTCCCGGTGCTCTCTCTATCTTCGCCTTCTTTCTCAAAATAATCTCTTGCAATTCGGGTGGCAGGAGGTCCCAGTAGCTCCCTATGTTGCAATGGGGCCCCGGTCTTTGGTGTGCCCTTTTATCAGAACAACACGGAACAATCCAGAGCCGATCCTAGGGTCGCTGGGTCTCCTGGGGACACACCCCCTTCATGGTATTCCCTCGGACAGCGGAGGTCTGAGATCTTCCTTCAAAAGGATTGGCGTGTGGGAAAACGTCATTTTCCAACATGGTGAAAGACCGACAAGCCGATTTGGAAGAACGTCATGCATTTGTCAAGATGTGGAAATGGGCTAATCCCGACAAGGTCCAGGCCCAGAAGAAACCATGACGAGAGAGACACAAGCAACGCAAGCTTCAAACCAGACCCGGGCCAGCATCGGGATCTCTTAATCCAGGCTCGGAGGCGTTGGGATGGGGCCCATACTAAGCTCTTGACGTTCACGGGGGCGTTGTCCATGCTCGAGGACTACCAAGATCTTTTCGGGTAAGCACGGAGGAGACGGGTCCAGCAAATCGAGAGAGCGTGTCGCCAACATACCCTGGAACGCCAGCGACGATATCGCCAACAACACCCCGAACAAAATCGTGAGGCTGTCCGGCGTTACTATCGTCGCCATCTCCATCAAATCTGCGAAAGGTAGAGGGTGTATCGAGCGAACCATCGCGAGCAATACCGCCAAAGGCAACAGGACTACCGGGAGACACGGAAGAGACACTAGGATGAGGAGAGGCAATAAAATCGTGGAGCGGTTTCGAGCCTCCTATGATCTTCTCCAACCAACAGGCACGGCGGTGATGGCGTGTCATCGTGGCCTTTGGGTAACTGCACGAAGTGCGTGCTCGCTTTAAGGCCTGGTCCGTCCCGCATCATCGATGTCACCGGTGGCGTATGGCTTGTTTGTAAGTACGGCCTCCGACCTTCCACGCCTCCGTATTTGAGAGAAGGTTTGGCCCGTTTGAACCGATTCGTTGCTCCTCCTGCATCCCCGTCATGCTCGTGGTCGTGCTCCGACCTGTCGAAGACCGCCACTCGTTTGGATAATCTCTGGCTTCGCGCCTCTCCGTCGTCCCTCTCTTCCGACGTGGTGGCGGAACTGGACGATCTGGTCCCACCGCCTCCCGAACCCTTCCAACGCTCTGAACACTTGGCTCCACGACGGACTCTTCCGGTGGATGAGACCGTCACCGATGTGGAGGCGAGCAGCTTACGACAGATACGGATCCATCGGGCTTGGACCGAAACCTGACAGGAAGAGGACCGGGAAAAGAGGTTCCAAAACATTTTAACGAGGTCCTAGAACGTCCCGGCCCTGATGTGGAGTTGTCTCGTGCGGCCAGTCAATGCCAACGTGAAGATCTGGTTGAATCTTGTGATAAGGCGGTGGAGTTTTTCGCAGAAACAACGTCCCTGGATTTTCTGGCGGAACTGAGCAATCTTGACGAGGATTAAAAGCTGCGGGGTGCGTGTAAGGGGCACCAGAGTCCAAAACTCGATGTAATTCTTCCTTTTTTGTAAAAAGTGCACATAGTTGCTTTTTCTACCATTAAAATCATTTTTTGATGCCATTCTTTCTCCTTTTTTTGTCCAAGTGGGGTCTGGGTCCTTTTCCCGCCTTTTTTTCCTTCTTGGGATTATCGATGACGTCATGCCTTCTCCACCAATCCCGTGGCCTGACGTCTTGTATCTTCACCGACCCTTACCCTCCCTAACGATGGTGAAGTCACATAATAACTGGTCTTGACTATTATCACTGAGTGAATATTTATACCATCGCTGTCTTATTTCGTGAATAATAAGCGCGCCCGTGACCACATTTCACTACCGGTTAATCGAACCTTTCATGGAGACTATAACTATCATTGAATTTTACTTTAAATGTATACTATCAATTATTCGACCTCTTCTGTTCAATCTAGATGAGTATTTGACCATTTGGGAAGTTTTCTTCAAGGCGATCAGTTAACCTTGAGAACTCGAATTTCTTTTTACCAGAAAGTCCATCTCGTGTTATTCGTTTTGCCATTCAAGTTTTCCTTTGTATTTTTGTGCATATTTAATTCGAAAGCTCTTTGAACCTTTTCCATCACCTGCAATTTACAAGAATTCAAACCTCTTCACCTCACGGCGAGAACATCGTTATTCCTTTTAAATGATTTTATGTTATAGGTCGCATATCTAATGTTCATTTTTATTCCTAAACGAAAACTGAATTTTTAGATTGTAGTTCTCGCTGATCAGAAAACGTTAAAAAAGATCAGAATTTACCGAAACTCAGTGACAATCTGGGCTTGTTCAAAAACTGATTAATTAACGGCAAATTAATTTGCAAGGAGGTTCCAAAACCGTCATTCTCCCATAGTCATAGACAAAATATCTTCATTGGTTGGTAAATAAAAGAAACATTCACTTTTTTATTGTACGTATAGGCTGTTAATTAAGTATACATGCAGTTGTTCACTTATGGAAGATTGTCGCCTCTCTTTATTAATATTCGTTTGAACGATGTAACTGTAACAACAACGTAAGTTGTTTAAAAAACAGAACTATTTTTGTAATGATTTGAAGTTAAATGATATCAAATCATAACCTTGTCTAGGATTGCCTGGAACATCGTTAGGAGTATAGGTTGATTGTGATGACCGTTTTCCGTTAATCGCCCACTTTTGATTTTTGCATTGAAATTAGCAATGGCGAACCGTGAAATCGGTTTCTCAGTCGTTCGTGCGGAAAGGTCTGAAAGCGGTTTGTTCAACAAGGGATAACAGAATGTGTACAATGAACATTTGAGTTCGATAAGATACATAACACTCGTTGTTCTCTCGATTAGCTCAATTCAATCAAGAACGCACTGAACTTCGTACGAGAAATTGCTGATTCAAAGAGTGGAATTCGCGCTTCTCGGAGTTTAAGGGAGACGAGACCTATAATGTTCTCTCCAAAAAATGGAGCCTGCTTAGAGGTCGATAGAGTGATGAATGATGACCAGCAACAAAAACAGCCAGACGTCATGGTGAGCCGTGTGGCCATTGCTGGGCAGATACAAAACTCTCTCGCCTCGCTCTTTCTTCCGTCAAAAAACAAACTTGCTTCCGCAATGACCTCTAAGTGACAGTTCCTTGTAAGGAACTTAGTTCATTCTGTTTGAGAAAACATGTTTTTAACATGTTCCTCCAAAATAGAAACTTGTCATCTCACTCGGCTGTCAAATACATTCGGGCATTGAATAGAGATAGTACAAAAGCTTGACTTCTAGAAACACAGGGTCATTCGATTCGGCTTCGCTGGACAGCAATTACTTCTGAAATGGCGACAATTTTTTTTTGCCCCTCGGAGACGAAGAGACGAATCAGGCTTTCAGGTGTGTGTGGATCACTGAACAGCGCTGAATTCAAACAGCCCTAGCTCGATATGTTTCGCTATGAGTTACCGTGGTCCCGTTAAAGTCTTCGAGGCATAGAATCATAACAGATATAGTGTCACTTTTTTTCGGCGCTACACAGCGGTCAGACTGCTGTTCGTAGCTTGCGAGATTAAAAATGCGCAAGGTGTATTTTTGGATTTGAACTGGATTTGACCTTGGTGATTCCGAAATAATTTAGACACACCACACTTTCACAGACACTGTTTCCAGAGAAACACTCTGTAAATGATGTCTTTTTTTTCTTTCTCTTTTCAGATAACCATGAAAGAAAACAAACTTGCTTTCTTTTTGCTGCTAGTGCTTGCATTTGAGATTCTGTTTTACACAGCTACCGAAGCTCGCTCTCGTGGGTTTTTGGAAGATAGATCGTGCTCGTCGCGTCCTCCGGGTGTGGCATGGGTCAACAATTGGCGTCAAGATTTCACATTCGAGTGTCAAAACCGTAAGAGACAATTTAATAATCTCCTCATGTTATTTCTTCTGCTAGCATTCAGTTTCTAGCAAGCAATGCAAGGAGCACCTCGATTGAAATACAAATATCACAATATTATTTTCTCATGCCTTGAGTCTCTAAAATAAATTACTTGGCACGTGAAGGGGGCGAAGTATGGAAGGTGGCTTTGAGGGCCATCCCAATCAATTGAGCTCCTGGAACAGGCTACACACGTCCAGTTGCGGTGCAGGGATGGTGCAGTGGTGAGAGCACTCGCCTCCCACCAATCTGGCCCGGGTTCGATTCCTCGACTCGGCGTCATATGTCGGTTGAGTTTGTTGGTTCTCTTCTCTGCACCGAGAGGTTTTCTCGGGGTACTCCGGTTTCCCCTCTCTTCAAAAACCAACATTTGACTTGATTTGCGTTGATTGTTAATTTCACTTTACAGTGTCCCCAATTAGTGCTCCAGCGCTAAATCGACTAGACACTTAAATAAAGTTTCACTAAATCACTGTTTTTCTCTAGCTTACTATTTATATCCAAATACCACATTTTCAGAGGAATCGTTCATTTTTAAGGTATTAGAGCAATAGGAGTCAAGATTATCATACTGAGCTTGCCCGTTATTATGAAAGACTATTTGGAACAAATGAACTGATTACTCATAAAGTCGGCACAATGTCGGTAATATAAAGGTTGAAAAACACAAAAAAAAAGATCATGCGAATTTAATAATTTAAACAACAAACTTTTCAATTCAAACATGACATCAACTGAAAGTCTGTCACTTAAAAAAAAACAAAACACGGGAATCCCGCCGTTTATCTTCAGGACATTCTTTATGTTGATAGCCTTTGATAACCTGAACTTGTTTTTATTCCATTACAGGTTATTCTATAAGAACCTGGCGCAGCCAACACCGAAACTGCCAGGAAGATCGCATCCACTACTTTGAATGCTCGTACTGTCCGATGCGCAACCGAAATAATGACTGTTCTTACACAGCAGACTTCGGAAACGAATATGATAAAACGCTGTCGTTCAGATGCCCTCTCAATGGCTTTATCACCAGAGTCAGCAGCACCTACAATTCGTATTATAAAGATCGCAAGTAAGGATTGACCGCCGTTTAGATGTGTCGCTTGGCTGAAATTTTGGCCAAAAACTTTTATAGTGTTTTTCTTGATACAAAGACAATGATAAAAACTCCAAAGATTTGTTTCCTATTTAGAAGTGTTGACTAGAAGTAGGGTCTAGTTCTACAAACCGAAACCTTCAGCCCAGCCCTCTTCCCCACATTTAAATGTTAACTCCCTGAAAGTGAACCAGATAAGCCAAATTTTGAAACCCTTCACTGCTTTAAAGACTAAATCGAGATTTCGTCGTCTTCTTACTCCTTTCAAAGGGTAAAGAATAATGTTTTATGAATTCCTAGATTATCTCTTCTTTCGATGTTTAGCGATATCTTTCTTGTGCATCACTGCGCACATCGATTCTGATTGGTCAAAAACTCTCGCCAAATCAGTTTCGTGTATACGTATTCAAAGCAAAAGTCAAATCAGCTTACTTATGAACTTTCTGAAAAGGGATTTTTATCTTTTGGGGTGTGGTTTAAAAATAGAGGCATGGCTTTTTGGGGGGTATGAAAACAAAACATCATTGGTAAATTGATCTTTTCCTCCTACCTTTCACCTTTCCCTTCTTTCCCGATTATCCTCACTCCAAGTACTATTACTGCCACCCCCTGACTAAAAATCCTACCTACAATTTTTCCTTTTGCAGTAAGTCTGATCTTTCTGCCTAAGTTCGAACCACTGCACTTGATGCATCGTCCGATTACTATCTCAGAGCTTTCTCCACTGAGCCACCGGGAAATGGTTTCAAATCTCACGCATAAATGTTGATACGAATAATTGTTATTGCGTCCCACTCTTCCGTCGGATAACATTCGTAGTAATTTGCATAATCATAAGCGGGCAAATTCAAAAAATTGCCTGCGATGTACTATACTTCATCGTAATTTTTGCATTGAACATAAAGAAAAAAGACCATAATAGGCCTTTTTCGATATATGAAAAGGAAAAGGAAAGTGGATGATATGCAAATATTTTTTATTTCTGTTATCACTGCCTCACTATCAAGCTAAATATTTGATATTTCGACAATGGCTTATTTGTCCCGAAATCCCGGGAGTCATGTCAGAATATTCATAAAAAGCGAACAGGGCTTACATTTCATCACAATCTACTACAAAATATGGCTTCAAACTGCGACTATTCCACTCCAAATTGTGTAGACAAAATGGAATTTCTTTCTGCGCTGGACAGCTTTCAAGAACAGCAAAAGACCAGGAAATCTGAATTACTTTATTCGTAGACGACAATTTCTATGAGCGAGCAAAAACACATCTCGTACCTAAAGAAAAGAAGAATTCAGATGGAATCGAGAAGGTCATGACAAAATCAGAGGTACATACCATCAAGCGAAAAAAGTGGACGGTGTTTTCGAACAACCAAATCATTACTTGCGACAACAAGGTAGTTCTTTCCAAGAGTCAGCTTCATGAAAATCTCTTGTTTGCACACAACAGAGTTGCAAATAGAGGGCGACAAAAAACAGAACACTGGGTGAAACAGAACTTTGCTGAAGTCAGCCAAAGGGTTATTAACCTCTTTGTGAGCTTATGTCGACTGCATGCAAAACACAAACCAATTACCAGTAGGATCAAAGAGGTAATCAAACCATTACAAGCACCGTCATTTTTGTCAATGCTGGAGATTGGACTTTCGTAATTTACCGTGCACATGTCGAAATCCTCACAAGTGGGTGATTAACCTTATCGATCATCGTACAAAGTTCGTCAATTCACATCCCCTACATGCAAAATCAGCAGATGAAGTTCTAGATGCTTTAAAGAATTACTTCTTTTCCTATGATGATATCGGACAAAAATTCTTACAGACAATGGAAATGAATTTTGCAATGCGAAACTCAAATCATTTTGCGAGGAAAATCAAATCAAGCTGTACCATGGAGCGGCAAGAACTCCAACCACACAAGGGTCTTGTGGAAAGAAGCAACAAAACATGGAAAAAACATATGGGGCCAATAATTATGGGGTCAAATAACAAGAATATTGAAAGATGGTGCCAATACACAATGCAGGCTTCATATACTACGAACATCACCCTCCATCATCATCATCATCATCATCATCATCATCATCAAGTCTCATCGCGCCAGTAGGAGCATAAGGGCCTCCACGCTGTCTGACCAACACTCCCTGTCTTGTGCCACCACATTGGCTACTTCCCATCTCTTCCACCCGGCTTTGTTTCGCTCTTTCACGACTGTCCTTCTCCAAGTAGTTTTTGGTCTTCCTCTCGCCCTCCGGCCTTCAAGAGTCTATCCTAATGCTGTAAAGCAGTCTTTCTCACCCTCTCTCCTTAGTATGTGACCTAGCCAGTTCCACCTTCTTCGCCGCACCTCAAAACGTATGTCATTGATCTCAGCCAACTCAACCACCCGCTTGTTTGTCACTTTCTGCTGCCATCTAATCCACATTATCCGTCTCAGGGACTGGCAGTGGAAGCTATTTAGTTTCCGTTCATCGTTCTTGGTGATTTTCCAAGTTTCACAGCCATATAGTAGGACAGGTCGAACTAGAGTCTTGAATAGGCGTATCTTGGTTCTCCTTCCCATTCCTCTAGCTGCCCAGACCCTCCCTAGTCTCTGGAATGCGCCACCTGCCTTCTGTAGACAGTGCATAATGTCTTTGCTACCTCCACCCACCTTGTCTACAATAGCCAGGTATGTAAACTCCTCAACGTCATCCACTTCTTTGCCATCAACCACAATCTTCTTGCTGATACTAGCACACTCAGTCCTCAGAGTCTTGCATTTTTTCGCATTAAGTTTGAGTCTTACTCTGGTTGCGTCCTCAGCCAACCTCCCAGTCTTTTCATGCAAGTAAGTAATTAAATGACAGTAGTACAATGTCATCTGCGAAATCAAGGTCCTCCAGCACTGTTGTGAAATTCCATCTTATCCCTCTTCTCTTGCCTGCCGTTGTCTTTCTCATGACCCAATCCAAGCACAGTTAGAATAGGAATCCTGACATCACGCAGCCCTGTTTTACCCCTGACTTGATCATAAACCAGTCGGATGTCACACTCCCATCGACAACTGCGCAATCAAAGCCCTCGTATATACTCGCTATCACTCTCACCATCTTGTCTGGTATCCCATATACCTTCTCATGATATTCCATATGCTTTCTCTGTGAACAGTCAAAGACTTTTTCAAACTCTACAAAGTGCACGTACAGACCCGCCCTCCACTCATTCGCCTATTCTAAGATGTTTCTAAGTATAAAAATCTGCTCAGTTGTACTTTTTATGGCCGAAACCCAGCCTGTTCCTTTCGAAGGTTCTTCTCCACACCTTTCGTGATCCGCTCCAACAGCATCCTAAAAAATATCTTACTAATGACGGGTGTGGTAAAGTCACTCCTCTCCAGTTGTTGCATTCGCGCAAATCACCTTTCGTAAATACCTTAACAACAAGTCCCTTTTTCCACACTTTCGGCCACCTCTCAGTTTCCCAAAGCCTCTTGTAACAACTAGTCAGCCTACTCGCAGTGACGACCATCTCAATTCTCAATAATTCCGAACACACCTCGTCTACTCCAGCCGCTTTTCCCGGCTTTGTCCTCTTCAACGCAGCCTTAACCTCTTGTAATCGCCATCTTCCTGGATCTATTTCCTCAATCTTCTCCGATTATACTATCTCATCCTTTTCCACAGGATTCGTTGGGTCATCTCTGTTTAATACTTCATTAAAGTGCTCCACCCATCTCTGCAGTCTTTCTTTTGTTTCAGTCCTAAGCACCCCTTGTTTGTCCTTAACACCTATTTCTTGCTTCCGCCTTTCTCCAACTATCGACTTAGTAATGCTGTTTAGCTCCATTCTCGGCGGCCTTTTCTGCTGCTGCAGCCCTCCTCTCTAACCAATTTCTCTAATCTGCCCTAGCACTTAATTTCACTTCGTTGTTCTTCGCATTATACTTCTCCCTCCATCTCTGTTTCAGTCGTTCCGATCTTTGCCTCTTTCCTCTCCTTGATCGTTTCCCATGTTTTGCTCCAAATCCATGGCCTACTAAACTTTTTTGAACTCCCCAAGACTTTCTTTGCTGCATCTCTGTATGTTGCCAAAACATATCATGTTCTTCCTCCTGATCATTTATGTCTCCTAAAGCTTCGAACCTATTCCTCACCTCTACGTTATACTTCCTTCTGATCTCTTCACTTTGCAGTTTACTTATGTCAAACCTTTCCCTTGCGTTCTTCCTTCCCTCAACTCTTGCCAACTCTAGACGTATCCTCGTTCTCACAAGGTAATGGTCACTGTATACGTCTGCACCTCTCATTACTTGGTGTCTAATACAGATGTTCTCATGTTACCATTAACTAGAACATGGTCAATCTTATTTACTGTCTTCCCATCTGGTGACATCCAGGTCAGCTTATGGATATCTTTATCAGGGAAGATTGTTCCAGTTATGATAAACCCATTTGCACTACAGAAGTCACATAACCTCTCTCCATTGTCATTCATGACACCAACGCCAAATTTCCCCATGACCTCCTCTCTATTGGTATTGAGATAATTTAAACCGAAAATTAAATTCAACCAAAACATATTCACCACTATATTACTCAACGACGAACTTGTTCAATCCAACACAGTTCTTTTCATTATTTACTTCTGTATAATAAGTAATTTGATATCCATGTATAATAACCAAAACTAATCCTATTCTGACCGTAATTTTTCTCTGGGTGCATATTCAACATAGGTAAAATGAGGATCACCGATTTAACCTAGGTAAAAACGGATTCAACCTGAGAACGGATTTCACCGGCAACACATATGCCTTGTTTTCCTTGAAGGCCCTTTTTGCTGCGCTTAATCGACAATCGCTCCAGAAGAAATGCACCTTGTAATCGTTCACTGAGGAATTATTTGATGCAATTTTTGTTTTAGTTTTTCGTTTCGCTGTTGTCGTAACTATCGTTATTGTGCATATGACTGCCAAGTCACACACCTACTGAATGGTTGGGATCAAGAATTGAACTACAGGATTCCAGTTGGCTATTTCTTGGTGGGAGCTCGAAGCGAACATAATAATTACTATGAGTAAGTGTTGCATCTGTATTGGCTTGAAGGTCAGTCACAGCGCAGATATTAAGGCCTGGCTAAACGCTCGCAACATTTCAACGCAACATTGTTGCATGATGTTGCGACATGTGTTGAATGGACTGGCCAAACGCTCGCAACATTTCAACGCAACATCTTGCAAAATGTGTTGAATGGACTGGCCAAACGCACGCAACATATCGCAACAGGGTGACCAAACGTACGCAACATGTTGTGCTCAACAATGTTGCAAGATGTTGCGTTGAAATGTTGCGAGCGTTTGGCCAGGCCTTTAGACCTAATGGGGCCATGCAACATATCTTAGGGTCCTTACTGTCAACAAATCTTGAAATCACAGTATCTTCCCAAAGATAAAGTGGAAGAGCTAGTCATGATAGTAAGAAAGGACAAAATTGAAACGGATTGCATTTGGTGGCGTTGAAAAATGTCTTGGCCTGACCTCTACCAGTTTTATTACAAATCGGCTCAATAATGGTGGTTAATGCCCTGAATCGTCTTGTTCGTTATTAAACTGTCATCTTCAAGTAGGGACCTTTTCTGGTCAAGTAGGGACCTCTTAAAAATTCAGCAGGACTAAAAAACGAATACTTTAAATCACAGTATCTTGCCAACACTATAAGACAAGAAAATGTGCAAGAGCAATAAAAAAGGACGAGATAGAGTTGCATGTTTACAAATATTACAATTGTATTTGTTAAAACTGACCAGAGATTTAGTTTCTGAGACATGACCTCTTGGTTTTTCTTATACAGGGACCGGAGATGGAAGTTTGAGATTTGCAGATTTACCAACGTTTGCACGAAAAAATAAAGTGCTTACAGCAAAGAAGCATTAAAGGGGATACCTGATATTCATGTCAAGTTTGACAGCAAAACCACTGTATGGTGAAGGGAAATTATAACAAAGAAGCTTGGCCTCTTGAAGTGTCATTAGTGATTTGTTCGAACCATCAAAGTCTAATTTTGACGTCACCAGGAGCTCATGAAGAGGACCCTCTATCTCCACTAATCCCGTAAGTCAACACTTTCCCGGGTAAATTTATTTTTAGGAACAGTTTTTTCCGCGAAAAGTATCATATTTTCCTTGACACTGAGATAGCTTTGTTTTGATTGGCTTTTACAACTGTGGGCGTGCTGAATCTCCCACGGGAGGCGTTCTATAAATAAATCTACTCGGAAAAGAGTATGAGAGGTTGAGGTTCCCCTTGATGAGCTCCTGCCGTCACCTATTGTTATTAATGTACCAACCGGGGCCCAATTGCTCGAAACATGATTCACGCTTGAAGGCGGTACCACCTATTGTTATTGCGCAAACGTTCTGCGCATCGCGCAATCATTTTGTCACGCGCAGTCCCGTGCTGATTTTATATTTTTCAAGTTAAATTATTTTTCGGATTTTTTTTTTCCATTCAAATGCCTCGGAAGATTTATTCGGTTGCAGTGCGAAACACATGTCTCTTCTAGCAAAAGACCAAAAAAAGAAATCGTAATTGGAACAGTTGCCTCTTACAACATATTGCACTGAAAAGCTAGAAAACATGATCGATAGGAGCGAGAAAGTGGACAGAGCAGAAGTATTATTTCAATGGAGCCATCTTTGAGTCCACAACGATGAAATTTATCTATATATCATCGAATTCAACAAAAAACCACTGAAATGTAGTAAATTCTTCGAAGACAACCACACAGGGTTGGGGATCAATACTTTCAGTGCAATACTTTTTTGCTACGTTGTCGGCTTCTCCTAAACCTCTCCTCCCTCCCCTCACTCTTCCGTGATCCATATCAAATTTTGTGCCCCCCCCCCCCCCATTTTCCAACGCACTCGGCGGCCCCTGTCTGGGCAACCGGCTATTTAAGGCCAGAGTCTTATTAGCAACAGAAACAAAAGCCGTCTTCATTCCAGAGTTAGCACAAATTCGAAAAAAAAAAAAAACAGTTTCGAAAACTTCGCTTCCCTATTGCCACACAGAAATTTCTCCCAGCTTTCACTGTCTACAGGATCTTCTCGTACTTCTGATTAACAGTTATTTCTTCTGAACGAAATGATATTTGAAGTGAATCGTATATTGAACTGCAGATATGTTATCAAGTGAAGCTATGATCCTCGCAATTGTGAACGCAATTTTAGAAATCGTGTAGAGAAGCCTGAAAAATTCAGGACTTCAACGGGGTTTGAACCCGTGACCTCATGATGCCGGTGCGCCACTCTGACCAACTGCAGGGGCGTAGCTAGCCATTTTTGGTTTGTAAGCCCGTTCCAAACTTTGCGATTTTCGTGGAAGTCAGACGAGTGAAAAAGAGGTTTATTAACAGGTGTAAAGTGATTTTTTCATAAATTTTATTGTAACCCTAGATGGCTTTACAAACAAGGAACCATATTTTTTAATGTCATCATGTCTCAGTGACTCCTTCTTCAATTCCTGGTCCCGGAGTAATTGGCTTATGCTGTTGCGGGTTCCAGCCTTACCTAATTTATTTGTTTATTTACTGTTTATTTCATTAAATGTCTCTGTATTTAAGGCAAAGTTAATAAAATAAAATAAAATAATATCAGCGCGATTTCCATTACAAAAAACATTTTTCGTGAAATCATTGCAACTCTGAATTTCTGTAAAACACTAAGAAAACCACTGGTACATTTTGAAAAATGTCATCGTATCTTGAAAATATTTCTTACACAAAGACTCTAGTTCTGTTGAGGTCTATAGAAACCCAAAGTTAAGGAGCCTTTCTTTCTGCCGCAAAATTACGGGCCACAGCCTCCACGTCTATGGTCATTTCCCGATATGAATGCATCAGAGTAAGGGAAGGCAGCTGTTCCGTTTTCATGGTGGCACGCAGGTAGGTTTTTGCTCCGCGCATTGAACTGAGGGGGCGTTCCGGGATGGCCGTTGAAACCGACATTTTGGGGAAAATAATGGATACCGCATTTACGTTTGGGAAGAGGACTGAATTTGCGCTCTCCAGGGTTTCTGCCAGACCAGGAGGAGAATGCTGCCACTGCCCTTCCCATCTAAGGATCTCGGTATCATATTCTCTCTCTCGATTCTCTTTTCGCACATTTACCGATTTATTTGGGAGGTGCCTCGCATGGGACTCCAGGTCCCGTTTGCACCTTATTTATTTAGAATAGAGACGTAGACCAATAAAATTGAAAACAAAAACAAAAAAAAAACAAAACAAAACAAAACAAACTCAGATAGATCGTTTTGTATGTACCATATACCTTATCCCGAACTTCGCTTGTGAATACATACAAGTAGCTTTTTGGGTACAAGATATTGTCCTAAGAATCGATTCTTCTGTGACAGCAGCCTGTCTTGCATTTCTAGTACAAGGTGATCGACGAGGAGAAAATACACAGCTCTTTGCTAGTGGGATTCAGGAGTTGCGGCTCGCACATTTGCCCTATATTGTTGCCTTTCTGTGGTCCTTGGTCTCCTTGGCTCGATAACGAACTTGGCTGCCATCTGCTTTCTCCGCTCCTACAACTCTGTCAAAACTAAAGGCTTTCTCAGTTTTTATGAAATTTATAACTACACACACACACTGAGGCGAGATTAAATAAATTCATAAAGTTGCTCTCTTGGTCTTTTCCTAAAAAAGAAGCGAAAGCAAAAGAGAAATCATTCACCGGGGAAAATATTCGGATAATTATGTCCAAAAGTTTGCAAAAAACGGAAAGGAGCGTCTGAGATTTACCGTTAATAACCGTGTTCCGGATTAATTTTGCATACATTATTAAGTGATCTACACTGACCAAAATTTACGTGGGTCATATTTCTTTGGAGCTAAATTCTCAAAATGTTGGTCAATGACATAGATTTCAAACGTGCATTTTCTCCGATAGTTTTAACATACCTTGGCTTTATAGGATAGAAGGACTCTTTAAAGGAAAAGATGTATTTGCAAGTCTTCCAAACGGATACGGCTCTGATCTTCAGAGCAGCACAGATCGTTGCCGATGAGCTGTTATTTTCCTCGATATGTCCACATCTCAAATCTTCCAGGGCAACACGCTTTGTAGATTGTTCTTGAGAATGGCTAGGCTGGTCCGAGCAAGGCGTTGGGATTACATTGACTGGTAAGGGATAGCGGGAGCACGCGATCTTACAAGTGATCAAGTGCACGGCCATTCCACGTCAAATGTTGTACGCAAAAGGCTCGTCAGAGTTTGTTTTAAAAAGTTTTTAAAAACATCGATACTGGAGAAGCTACTTCAGGCACAGATTTACAAATAAAATTCCATAACTTTACAATCCTGTTAAAATATGAAGCTTGAAATGCAGAGGTTTTACAAATAGGGGTTTTTAAGTTGAAGGAATTACTAAGCCTAGTACGGCCATGAGTTACAAAACAAACAAAGCCATGTACATTTAGATCAATTTGTCCATACAAGCATTTATAGAAAAATGTTAAATCTTTACGCTCTCTATCATAGACTAGTGGTAGCAAGTCCACTCTAATAAGTCTTTCCTTATAAGACATTTCTCCAATGCAAGACCGCACTATCCATCTAGTGGCTCTTCTCTGCACGCGCTCTATCTTTCCTTGTAGGTAGCTATGACTTGGAGACCACACTTGCGTTCCATAGCAAAGTTGCGATTTAACAAGGGACAAATATAATGATCGTCTGACTGCTACGTTTACCAATAGTGGGCAAGTACGCTTTAGAAGCCAAGTAACTTATTCGCTTTCGACACAATAGCATTAATATGTTTGACCCATGAAAGAGTGCTAGTGACAATGATTCCAAGGTCATTCTCTTCAGTCACACGAGTGAGTTGCACGTTGTTAAGGGTGCAATTATAATGCACGGGTTGTTTCTTGCGTGTAACTGTCAGGACTTTACATTTAGAGGTGTTAAATTGAATGTTGTTATATCGCGTCCATTCATCCATATTTGAAAGGGTGGTTTACTTCAGTGACGACTCTTAACTCTGTCAATCACCGCCCTCTCCTTTGCCCATGATAACTTGGGGCTATGTCCAGCTTTGTCTGCTGACTGGGAAATACACAAACCACAGTAAATGGCATTTCCCATCGAACAGAACAGTCCTTACCGTTCTAAATTTTCCAGTTTCCAGTCTCTCATCAGCCGAAAACAATTGCAAATGGTAAGCGCCATCTCGTTGGGCTGGTTTGCTGATTTTGGGAAGACTGTTACCATTATTCGCCGGTCATCCCAACCGGTTTATTCTGACAAATGGTAAGCACCCCTAATTTCCTCGAAACTAGAAGTCCAAACATGTTTCTCCCCTAACCGTTTTCTCGTCTGCAGCTTGGGATTCTACCGAATCTTTACCCGACATTTATCACTATAAAATGACAAAATGTATTGCATTTACTGTAATGCTAATCATCAACGTTTATTTGACTGAAATTCCACACAAGTACGCATTGCGGACCTATTTTGCGTTGGTTGGAGATGATTTTGGGAAGATGGGAAGATGCAGTAAGTTGGATCAGCGGCATTAGCTGGTACTCAATTACCTTCCTTTGTGCAATCGTCCATTAGTAAGCTTATATTTTTTCCGACAGATTTTTCATGTTTTTGTGAATGACTTTTCTTGTTCTATATTTAATTTAGTTTGATTTCTTTCACTGATTATGAACTGATGATTGACATTCTTGATTAACACTTCGATCAAAGTTTAAGTGTTAGATCACGTTTTCTACATATTTTTGTTCTTTGTATCCCGACACACGCGGTCAGCGAAAGGAAAGTTGCGGTTAGTTCGGTCAGATTTATAGTATTAATTAGGATTGCCAACTTTGGAATAACCTCTCGAGGATATACCCTTCAGGTGCATCTTTAGTGAGGGAGAGGAACGTGTAGGCAAATATCTTAGCGCCTCATTTTTAAACTCATTTTTCTCCTTTCTCCCTAAATTTTTTGGCCGTTTCTACCTCCTCCCTGATTTTTCACCTTTCTCCCAGATCAGTACTTTGATGGGATTATGTGACGTAATACTACCCTTGCAGTCTAAATTCCTTCCGATATTGTGACTTTATTAAAGAACTTTGCTCTTTGAAGACTTTGAATACCTACACACTACTAAATTTAACATGTAGTACCAGCAGAGCTTAGCTTCGAAGAATGTGCCCTACCTTTGTAGCCTTGCCAAACTAGCAGACCTTGACTAAAAGATCTTGGAGGTTTACGTAACATAGTGCCAGAAGATCATTGTTTGAGAGACAGCTTAATTGCTGCGAAGACCACAACACGGCGCCGTTATCGATGATATTTCGGAATACCGAAAGCGCGATCCCGAGGTCAAAAATAAATTTATTTCTTAAGATTAAGTTGCTATATTGCTGTACATTTCTGAAAACCGAGTGGAAGCACCAAATCGGAAAGCATTACTCGTTTTATTTCTGACGCCTAAAAAGACCTAAACACACATGCAGTGCACAGAAGACAGAAAACATTTCGTGCTCACCATGGCCTTCAAGTTGCCCTTTAAGGTTCCGAAAGCCCATCATAACGTTAAGTTGACTTACATGTAATCTTTTTGCGCACATTTGATATATGACCACAAAATTCCAGATTATTGTCTACTTCCACTCCAAAGATCCCCAATGTATCCTTAACACGGAATGAAACTTTATAGTCAGTATCCCCAAGCCCTATAGCTTGTTTTTTTTTCTTTCTCATAAGAGTTTAAAAGTTTGTCTACAAGGGCCAAAGGGCCCAAGTAAAATTGGAAGGGGTACAGAGCCGGTTAACAACAATCCACTACCAGAACGGAACGTAAACTAAGCAACAAAGTTCAGATGAGCAAGGCACAAAGTCCATCAGAGCACAACCCCCACATTACTGAAAAGTAGGTAACAATTAACCGTAAATAATTACAAGCACACACCAGGCCTACTCCTGAACCGTACTCCCTTCTCCCTTTTCATGCTGGTTCTCCCGTCTCCCTATATTTTGACGTACTTTCTCCCTCCACCCACTTTTTTTTTTTGGCTGTTTCTCCCTCCTCCCTAAACCGTTCCTCTCCCCTCTTTAGTTCATTATCATCTTACCATTTATCAGCCATTTTCAATGTAATTTCGTGTCAATTTGTAATTTCAAAGCTCTAAGATTATCTGTGCTGCGCCTCAAATATGCTAGGAATGTCGATGTAAAATCTTTGTTTTAATCTTCATTTTCAGAATAGATGATTAATTGAGGAATCCTTGTGGTCGGTTATTATCTTCTGAATCGTTCTTACCACATGCCATTATTACGAACGGTGACAATAGTTAAAATACTGACATTAATTCTAGGAAAAAGCAATGCCGGCTCTTTTACGGGTTATTCAGCTCTATTGTACGCAGTCGTGTCCAGTGCGAGGCTGGGATACAGCCACAAGCAGTTGAAGACAATCGTGCAAAAGGAAATTAAGGAAAGGAACTTTATTTAGTGTCTAGTCGTGCTAGCGCTGGGGCACTAATTGGGGACATTGTAAACTGAAATTAAAAATTAACACAAATCAAGTCAAATATTGTTTTTGAGGAGAGGGGAAACCGGATTACCCGGAGAAAACATCTCGGTGCAGAGTAGAGAACCAACAAACTCAACCCACATATGACGCCGGATCTGCGAATCCAACCCGGGCCACATTGGTGGGAAGCGAGTGCTCTCACCACTGCGCCATTCCTGTCTCTCAAAACCAACATTTGACTTGATTTGCGTTAATTGTTAATATTAATCCAGTTTGCAGTGTCCCCAGTTAGTGCTCCAGCGCTAGAACGACTAGACACTTAAATAAAGTTCATAAATACTTTTGTCCTTTGGCCATTTCAATTTCAACAGGAAAAGAAAACAAACAGCGGTTACAAACATTTTCATTTTATACTTGACGTTTCGTATGTTGCAGCATACATCATCAGAAGTGACGGTTAAAACTGTTACACAGAATTTTAAAAAACTAGAGCGAGGAACTGGTGACTAGTTAAAAAGCAACATGTGTGTGTACCCACCCATAAACGAGGTCATATATTGGACTTGGTCATTACAAGGAATGAGACTGAGGGTGCCTTAGGCTTAAAGAATGTTACAGTCATGGAACAGTTTATCTCGGATCATAAGGTTGTTTGCTTTAATTTGAATTTACGGAAACCACTAAATGAGAGGAGAACTGTCGTCTCTCGTAAATTAAAGGGTTTTGATTTTGATGCTTTTAATGATATTATTGGATCGTCGGGTTTGTTGGATGAGTGTGTCTCGCAAAGTATTGAGTCATTGGCTAGGGAGTATGATGAGGTCTTATGCAAGGCTTTGGACAGGTTGGCACCTAAAAGAACTCGCACTATTGTTATTCGACCAAATGCTCCTTGGTATAATGAGGAGATCGCCATCCAGAAGAGAAAGAGGCGAAGGCTTGAACGTAAATGGCGTTCGACTGGTTTTGAAATTGACAGGGTGAATTATCTGGAACAGTGCAATGTTGTAAATGCTATGCTCTATAAGGCGAAAGAACAGCATTATTCAGCAGTTATTCAGGACAATGTCCATAATAGCAAGCTACTTTTTCGCACAGTTGATAAGTTACTGCAAAGGAACAAAGACAAAAGATATCCGTCTGCGAACAGTGACCAAGAACTCGCGAATGCCTTTGCTGATTTCTTTAGTGCCAAGATTGTGCGAATTCGTGATGAGTTGCTGATTAGGAAAGAATGTCTGGGGGAGCGCACTATGGAGGATTTTGAGTGTACGTCATGCTTTAGCGAGTTCGAAGTGATAACAGATGAAGACGTCTTAAGGTTGACTAGAGGTTCAACTATTAAGGCATGCGCACTGGATCCACTTCCAGTAAGTATCATGCGGCAATGCTATTCTAGTCTTGTTCCTGTATTCAGAAGGGTGATTAATTTGTCATTGTCATCTGGATTGTTGCCCAAGGAACTTAAGGTTGCGCTGCTATTACCTCTTCTTAAGAAATTAAATGCAGATTTTGAGCAGTTTAGTAACTTTCGCCCTGTGTCGAATTTAAAGTTCCTATCTAAATTGATAGAGAAAACAGTGTTTGTGCAATTGAATAACTACCTTTGTGAAAATGATCTACATGAGCCTCTTCAATCGGCATACAAGATTTTCCACAGCACCGAGACTGCGCTTCTCACCGTTACAAATGACATTATGCTGTCATTGGACAAGGGCGAGAATGTTTTCCTTGTTTTATTGGATTTGTCGGCGGCATTTGATACCGTTAACCATACCTTGTTGCTGGCACGAATGCAGAAATCATTTGGCATCAGAGGAACTGTACTACGATGGTTTAATTCTTATCTTTCTCAAAGAACTCAGTTTGTTCACATCAATGAGACGAATTCTACGGTACGAGATCTTCCCGTGGGAGTTCCCCAAGGTTCAGTTCTGGGACCTGTACTCTACCTTCTATATACCGCGCCGCTTGCAAAAGTGATAAGATCTTATGGCTTGGATTATCATCTATACGCCGACGATACTCAGTTATATTTTGCATTCAAATCGGCGGATGTGGACGCTACTAAATCGAGAGTCGAGAACTGCATTTCAGCTATTTGTCGTTGGATGGATCTTAATGAATTGAAGCTAAACCACGACAAAACGGAGGTCATGCTCATCCACTCAAAGTATCGTCCCTCTCCATCCTTTCAGTCCCTATGTGTTGGTGATGAGAGCGTGGCTGCCTCTCAGTCGGCAAGGAGTCTTGGTGTTATCTTTGATGAGCACATGTCTTTTCATGCGCATGTGTCTAGCATCTGTAGTTCATCATTTTATCATCTCAGGAACTTATCTAGAATTAGGAAGTATCTCACTAAAGAATCTGCAGCAATTGTTGTTCACGCATTTGTCACATCGAAACTAGATTATTGTAATGCATTATTATATGGCCTGCCTAAATATCAGTTACAAAGATTGCAGTATGTACAAAACACGGCGGCTAGAGTTGTGTTGCAAATGAGTAGGTTTCAGCATATCACACCTGTTTTATGCGAGCTTCACTGGCTGCCGATTCAATACCGTATTATTTTCAAGATTCTGCTTTTAGTGTATAAAGCACTGAATGGGATATCGCCTAGCTATTTAGCTCAGAAACTGCATTATTGTTCTCATACTAGATCAATGAGGTCTGTTAGTAATGAACTTTTAATGCAACCTAGATCGTATACCAAGACTTATGGAGACAGAGCATTTGCTGTTCATGCACCAAGAGAATGGAACCTAATACCCTATGAAATTCGGAAGTCTAACAACATTTCGAGTTTTAAAAGATCACTTAAGACGTACTTGTTTAGCAAATTTAGTAATAACAGATCATTGTTTCTATAGATTTGTATATATTCCTTTAGTTTTAATTTTTCCCTTTTAAATCTTTGTAATCTCGAGTTTTAATAAGATAACCTAAGACGTACTTGTTTAGTAAATTTAGTAATAACAGATCATTGTTTCTATTGATTTGCATATATTGCTTTATTTTTCCTTTTTTTAATCATTGTAAATATAATAGAATATGATTGTAAATTTGTATATATTTATTGATAATGTTGTTTATATACATGATTGTAAAGCGCCTTGAACATAGGATAAGAGCGCTATAGAAATAAAGTTATTATTATTATTATTAAAAAGTGTGATAACCAAATCGTAACTTCCGGTAGTCGATTCTTCCAGAAGAAATTAATAAAGAAAAAGCTTCTCACTACCAATGTTTTCATTGAGAGAGGGTTTTAAGTCACTGATTAATAGCGTTTCTTTAATTTTACACTGCAAATCGGACTTTCCAGTTGCGAGGATTTCAAAATGGTCCCATTTGATGTTATGACCGGTAGAAAGTGTATGGTCTGCAACAGCAGAGGCGTGGCCGACTTGTGTAAGAGCTTTGAAATGCTCGGACTTCCTGTCATGCAATCTTCTTTTTGTTTCGCCGATGT
>OX421452.1:15264740-15287240 GCA_949126865.1 Montipora capitata
AAAACACGCATATTGTGTAACATGAAACAAGATATGAAAGTTATGAAAAAAAAATCATGATAATGTAAAATTTTGCAATAAAAATGTTAATGTAGTAGAGAAGAATTATATTAAAGCACAAAAGTATCTTACAATGAAGAGGAAGCTCGCGTGTTATTGGCTAATCGTGTTCGTTACCATGACGACACCTATATTCTCACATGTGAAAGATAAAAATGATATGTTCACTGCGCGCGGTGAAGATATGATTTTTTAGTAAAAGGAGAATCCTGGTATTTCATCAGTATCTATAAAATAAACAAAGATATAAAATAAGCTATAAGAAACAGGAGCTAAAATTCAAATATTTACAATATTAAATTGATCATATCAGTGATACCATAATTTACTACAATATACATTTCTTTCTTTGCAGTAAAAAGCAACAACTAACGACTTCTGGAACCTTTTGATTTTTATGTTTGGGAGTGTGCACATTCGTTTATTTCGCAAGTTAAACTTCAAATTCAGTATTGTTGCGTTCAGGCAGCAAGGCAGCAGGGCAGCTACAGTAGTTATGTTGGCCATCGCTCTCGATGGTCTCGTTGTATAACGTCAAGCACAAATCTTCCCGTCTACCAAAAAGTGACTTCAATTTAGAATATTATAATACCCCTCTGTATGATAAATCCATTACGCTCGCTTCTGGACCCTTCTCAATTTGATCGGACAGATTATGAATTTGTTCCATTGTGACTGAAAGGAAATTAATGAGCATTAATGTTTCAAGAATTTCGACAATGTTGCTTGGCGATTCAGACAAAAAAAAGTGTTTCTTGTCGTTTTTTCACATGCTTCCAATTCCAGGAAGTTCAGTTTGTTGAAATTTGAAAGCTGATTATCTGACTGATTGAGACAATAACGGAAATTTTGTGGGGCAGAATAACGACTTCCTTTGGAATAATCGATTTGTCGACCTGAATAAGTTGATAATGAGTTCTTTTTTACTGGAATTATGGAATAATTTTCGAGCAGGAATAACGAACTAATGAACACCGAGTAATCCCGATTAATCCTCTTCAATCCCCGATTTCCACAATTAACTCTCGTATGATTAGAAGAATTACTCCCTCAGCCGAGGATATTTTATTTGTAGTACTACAGCACAGTTCATGCAGTGGGTCGGTCCAGTAATCGGGTTGAACGTCAAAATTTAAGTTCACTTCATAATAATGATTGTTATTTAAATACGAAGCGTTTTAACAAAGCGGACCTTATAAACATGAAATTAAAGCGAAATTGATTTCTCAACCATTTTTGGTTGAACTTGCCGGTCACATCACCGTGGATAGTAAGATGGTTAAGCAACACTGTCTGGGAACTCGCCTTAGTTTTTAATCTCATAATATTTGTTCGGTGAAGCAACCTAAACTGTCAAGGGTTGCTTACAAGCCTGAAAAACGCAGTATATCGATTTTTCTATTGGTTCACGGATAGATTAAGACTTCTCCAGATGACGTTAAGCCTGTCGGTCATTATAATTGAAACCACTATCCTCTTTATTATAGGAGCTGCGGCTTTAATTGGAAATGCCAGTTTATTCCTCGTCGTTTATGAGAACAAAAATCTTCGCACCAACACCAACATTTTCATCCTCAACCTTGCCGCGGCAGACATCTTAGTGTCTGGAGTAAGTATGCCAGTTACTGCAGTGACGATTATAAAACAGCGATGGATTTTTGGACACGCAACATGCGTGGTGTTCGGCTTTTTTACGATTTTGTCGTTCATAGCGTCCGTTATGTCCCTTGGTATGATCGCTATTAATCGATATTTTTACATCGTCAAGTGGAAAACTTACAGCCACACCTTCAACAAGAAAAAAGTGTGGCTTTACGGAGCCACTGTCTGGATAGTTTCAGTACTTCTCGCTTCGCTACCTCTTTTTGGGTGGGGGAAATACGACTTCATCCCAGGAAAGTCGTACTGTTTTGTTGACTGGGGTGCGAACGTCTATTACGCTTATTTTATGATTGCAGTTTGTTTCTTTGGACCCCTTTCAGCTGTGATCTTTTCTTACCATCAAATTCTGAATTTGACAATCACCTCGAAAATAAAAGTGGGCGCCACAAGAAATAATTTGACACTCTCGTCGGTGGAAATAATCCACGCTCCTTCAAAAACAAACGAACCGGAAACCAGCAGCAATCTAGACGATACTGCGCAACACCGAAACGCTGAGGCTACGATCAATGTACATGTGGAAATAATCCACGCTCGCTCAAAAACAAACGAACCTCAAACCAGCAGCAATCTAGACGATAATGCACGACACCGAAACGCTGAGGCTACGATCAATGTACAACTGAATAACGACACTCCGCAAGAACTTATTACCATCGACTGCGCTCCGATGAAAATGTCATGTAACGAGAAGAAGACTCGGAACTCGCGAGGGTTTCTGATGACCCCCGAAGAAACCAGACTAACAAACACTTTTATTTTAGTGGTGGCTGCTTTCCTAGTCTCGTGGACACCATTCGTTGTGACCATGTTTTTCGATATGTACTGTCCACGATCTTTGCCTCACGCTGTGGATTTTACATCACTTTTACTTGGTTATGCAAACAGTATGTGTAATCCCTTATTGTACGGACTGCGCAACTCCGCTTTTGCACAAGGTTTTCTTAATCTCTACTCAAGATTTTTACCAAAGCGATCAGGGTGTGCATAGTGGAACCCACTTTGACTTGTCAACAGAAATGTGTCTCGTGGCGAAAGCCACTGCAACCTGGAAAAGAACCAAGATAAAATTGAACTCTTCGCATGAGTCCTTAGTATTGAAAATTTTAGTGATTAGCAAGACTATTGAACTCTAGTATAGAAAAACAAGGAAAATGAAAAGTCTCTAATTAATTAAATACTAGAACTTCGATAGCCAATGAAGATGCAAAACATTTCAGTGTTAAATATTTGTTGTTTAAACGGAACTTTCTTTAATAGTTAGCGCAACATTTTCTTGCGATTTTCCCTTAAATATCTGCTATGTATACGCAGTCTCCTATAAAATATAAGCTCGTGTTTACAGAAAGAAAATTTAAAGGATCCAGTCTTAAAATAGTGATGATCAGCTTTATTTACTGAGGGCGCTTTCTATTTGACAGAACTGACAGGCCAGACCGGGCATTTGGAAGGACTAACTCTAATATAATCCTCCAGAAGAATGCGAGGGATTATCGTGCAAGTGTTTCTTCAAATTGTTGCATTTTCTTCGCAAACTGAGGGGTCTGTCCGGCCAGTACTAGTTCTGACAAAAGGAAAGCGCCCTGAGTGTCAAGTCTTCTAGCGCTGAGGCACTAATGAAGGCGCACTGTTCATTGAAATCAAATCAAATTAAGGACGATTCCTACTATTGTTATTGCGCATACGTTCTGCGCATCTAAAGATACTCGGATTTCCTATCGGCGGTGCTTATTAATACAGGGATATTTTTGCGCGGTTTAAAACTATGCGGAGAAAGCAGAACTTAGCAAGTGCTCTTGGGGGTAACCATGCATTTTCAGAGATAATTAAGCTTCAATTTGGCAAAGAATGCCATACAATGCTTTGTATTTTAAAGCTTTTTACAAATATTGCTGATTAATTATCTTCGAAAATGGGTGGTTACCTCCAATTTCCTTTTTGGATTTCAATAACACTTGCTGAGATCTGCTTTTCCTGCATATTTAGTAAACCGCGCAAAAATACCTTTGAATTAGTAGGCACCATCCTAAACTCATATCAAATCGAAATCTCTGTTGGCTTTAGATAATGAGGAAAAACGGAGTACCTGGAGAAAAACCTTTTAGAGAAGAGACCCACTTATAAGTGCTAAATCCGGAGAAACGGACCCCAGCTGCCTTACACCGCGCCAACCCCTTCGATAAACGAAATTTCAGCACCTAGGCACATGTTGTTCTTTCCAACAGCCCGTACCTTTGCGATTCCAAGGACTGCAGATAGGTTAAAAATGTATTTATTTTGCGTAAGCGGAAGACATATTATGCGATTAAACGTTCAGTTTAAAATTACTCAGGAACCTTAATTACTAATTGTGGCAATACACAATCGATTTTTGATGAATTGTATTGAATTTTTTTCTTGATCATTCCAGCTGCAATTTCTTCCTACTCCTATCAATGGAAAAAAATAAATAATTTTTTCCCTTTTTTTGTGGCATAAAATCGAATATCTGATATAAAACAAAATTAAATTAATGGATTTCCTGACCACTTGGAGCTAAATCGTCATTGAAACTTGCTTTCATTGTAACTGTGAGATAATTTTTAATAATTATTATTCTTTATCGAAACTTTTTATAACCGTTGTTGTTACAAAGACAAAACTCGACAAACGTCACGGGAACAAAAGAAACTTTCGGGTAATTTGCATTTAGATAAACCACACATGTTTCGCGAAACTTTAAACGCATAAACCATATTTTATTCAGTTCGCAGTTCGCAGTTTTGGCTGCCTAGAGTGAGAACGACTGTGAAGCGGCAGCGGCGAAAAACTACTTGTCATCATGCCATTCGTGGCCCACTCGAGGGGCAGCGCGTGTTTGAATAATGCCGCGATAAAATGAATGTCCCGTCGACCAGCTACGCAGGCTAGAAAGTGACCAAATCTTATGTTATGTGGAAGAAGTGATTAACCGATGACAAAGTTTTAATTTTTTTCCACTCATCCACACAGTTCACATCCATTTATATTTCTGGAATGTTGGAACACACTTTCCATACCATAGAATAATGGTGAAATGATTACAACAATGCGAAGTAAAACTTGTAGCGGTGCCGGTCGTCGTCTTCGCTTGAGGTCTTTTTATATTAGCCACTAAACCCCAAGCGATAAGTTTATTCCGAAAAGCGAGTGTAACTAAGAAGGACTCAAGCAAACAGTGCTGCTTAATAATGGAATGAACACGAAAACATGGTTTATTCGTTAAAAGTTTCGGGAAACAGGGGAGAACTAGTTTATTTAAAGGCAAATTACCGGAAAGTTTCCTTTGTCTGTGTCAGCAATACTCGTTTATTGAGTTTTTGTAACAGCTGGCTATGTGAAGTATTTATAAACACTAATGATCATTATCATTATTATTAAATTTTCAAGCTCGGTTTAATGCATTTCTCGTGCTCTGATTGGTTCACTCAATGTCGGTTATGAGCTCATATACCTTAGTTTGACCTTACATGGCAATTGATTGCTGAATAAAAAAAAAAAACCTTTTTGTGGAAACTTTGGATCAATTCCGACGTTTAGAAGTACGCGAGAAGGAAAGAAATGTTTTTGTGATGAGCCTGCGTCTGTCTGACCACAATGCATTATACAACGTCCCATCTTCATCAAGTTTTTTCGATTTCGCTCGGATTTTCTCTTGCTTTTTTCACTCGTATTTCGTACTTCCAAACTTTTTGGAGTTAAAGGAATTTAATAAAACAATTATTCCATTCGTGCTTGTTGGATATGAGACTGGTTATAGCAACTCGGCGCTACGCGTTAACCCTCGTTGGCTATTTACCATCTCATATCCAACGCGCGCTCATGGAATATTTGTTACATAAACTCTCAGTTACCATGAAACAAAGTTTTTTCAAAATTATTGACAATTTAGCTTCAAATGGTCAGGAAATCAATTAAGTTTCTTTTGTTTTACTTCCTATCTTCGTTTTTTTGCATAAAAAGGAAGGAATAATATGAGTTATCTTTCCATTCATGGGAGGAGGAAAAAAATTGCCGCCGGAACAACCCAGAAA
Organism: Montipora capitata; assembly: GCA_949126865.1. Classification (NCBI taxonomy): domain Eukaryota; kingdom Metazoa; phylum Cnidaria; class Anthozoa; order Scleractinia; family Acroporidae; genus Montipora; species Montipora capitata. The sequence goes on from OX421452.1 coordinate 15,270,515, forward strand.
TCAGAAATGAATTTATTAAAAATAATGGAATCATGCAGTTTGGGCGCAATTAGTAATGAAGGTTCAAATAATTTTTAACTGATTGCAATCGCTTGAAACATTTTTTCAGCAAAATTAATTTAGTTTTTAATTATCTGCAGTCCTTGAAATCACGACTTTGAATACGGGCTCTTAGAACGAAAAACAGGTGTTGAGGAGCCGAAAATTTGTTTATTTGTTTAGGAGGACAAATTAAGAGTAGCTCGAACTGACGGAAAACAAGGAAGCAAGGATGGAAAATGTAAAGCCCGGTTTATCGGTTTGTCGGCCGATTTTGTCACAGTCGGGCCGATAAATCGTACCGTGTAAATTGTTTAAATTTAAAAACGTGTAATTTTTCCTCCAAAGATCTCCCCGTTGTCCTTTTAGTATCTGCTATTTTGAAAGCTTTAATTTTTTCAGTATTTGTGTGGATTACCCATTCCCATACCCTTTGATTGCCAAGGCGGTTTCTCTCTGAACGTTGGCCCAACTTAAAAATTATCTGTTGCAGTGCAACAGATTTTTTGAGTCGGACCGATTTTCATTCCCATGAATCGGTCGTTCATCGGCTGTCAAAATACACGCAAGATTTGAGCTCCAACGCTGTTGGGCCGATAAATCGGCCGAGAAATCGTACCGTGTGCAACAGATTTTTTATGTCCGCCCGATTTTTTTCAAACTAAGCCGCCGCCAAAAATCGGGCCGACAAGTCGCACCGTGTAAACCGGCCTTAAGGGATCCTTGAAAAAGATAGAGCGACTGGCTGTACCTCTCGATTGATTTTTTAATGCCATGGAAACATTATTTGATCAATAAATTGATGTCAACAGTTCACTTTAGAATAGCCGTGAACGGAACTGTTCAATCAGGATGAGATAGCAACGAACCTGCAAATATTCCAAAGCCCCCGGAACAAACAGCATCTGGGAGTGTGGTGAATCCACCGTATAACCTAAACATTCGGACATCAAAGAACTTGAGGAACGTTCTTGTGATTTGTTCCAGAGATCAGTTTATTCCCAATCAGTTTGAACAACCAAGAGTATTGATACATGATGAAAGGACATTGATTGATTAAGGATGAATTTTCTGCAAGCTAAGAACAAAGATCGTGTTTGCCGTTCTTTGTCTTTTCGATTGACAGCGAGATATCACAGAGCCATGTGTGATTTCAGACCAATAAATTTCACTCCACTCAGTTCAATTACCATATTCTGTTGAGTAATCTTTCTTTTATAGCGGAGCACCATACTGATAGGAACCCATCAGTAGCTTTTCTCATGGTAATCATGGCCAGCGGTATTGCTCGTGGGCGCGTACGCACAACGAAGTTGCTCAATTTAATAATAACAATAATAATAATAATAATAATAATAATAATAATAATAATAATAATAATAATAATAATAATAATAATAATAATAATGTTATTAAAAAATATTAGCAATAATAATTTTATTGTCCATAAACTCTTCAATACAAAATTAGTTTTAAAAAGAAAAAAAAAACAATTGATCGCATTTAGTGTAGCTTACCGTAATTTGAAAATATACATTTTGGCCAAGCCCCGATGGGCTAGGCCGTTTATTGAAAATCAGCATGGTAACCTAGGAAATACCCAGATATAGAAGACATGATCCCAGCAAAGGTGAGGGAACACACGCCATTCATAAGAAAGTAAAAATAGGGAGGGTGGGGAGGGAAAATTGATTTGATTCTGTTGAATCAGCCTCCTCCTAGCTTGCAAAAATAGTGAATGATCTCCAGGGAGTCCCGGATAACAGAAATGCCCAAACTGCAGCATTGGAAATTACTAACTAAGCATGTCACACTCAGCATAAATCCATTTATTTCCTCTGGGCAATAAATTTCCTTTATGCTTCATGCTCCATACATTCTGACTGATATTGTTGGCAAGGCATTGCTCTGGGCGAGCTTTGTTTGCTGGGATACAAATAATACCACATTTCTTGGGATATTTTGGCCAAGCGCTGATGGGCTAGGCCGTTTATTGAAAATCAGCATGGTAACCTAGGAAATACCCAAATATAGAAGACATGAGATCCCAGCAAAGGTGAGGGGACACATGCCACAGACCTGAGCGAGGAACGAGTGAAAGGGCCCCCACCCGAGGCCAGAGCAAAAACCCTTACCAACACAAGAAGAAGGTTACGGTACAAAAGACGAAACAAATTTCACTACATGGCCCCTGCTCATGTAGTCATCTTAGCAAAAGAATAATAATAATGAAACTTGCATGATAAAGCAGAAGTACAATAAACAAAACCTGACCATTGCAAACTAAACAGATTACAATTTACTGTAGTAATAAAGAGAGATAACTGCATGGCCCCCTACTCACACAGACACCAAACTGAGAAGGGTAAGACCAGCCTAGACATGAGTAATGATCATGTTATAGCAATCGACACGTAACCTAAGTAATGTGTATTACAATAAGAAGAAGAATTTATATTGTAATAAACTTGCCAAATTCCTTAAATATAATTTACAAGTATTTCAGGAGTGCAAACAGCGCCACCTGAAAGTTTGCCAATTACTCATTATGACCCACTTTAAGCAAAAAACCTATTGCTTTGTTTAAAAGTCTTGATGGGTGACTAAAGTATCATGTAATATTGACAAGAGCAGATTAGTATAAAGGCAAAACAAGACCCTAGTTATAAGTGACCCAGTAAATAGACACAGTACTATACGATGACTACATGGCGCCTGCTCACATACTCAGAAGAATTAATAATAGGTGTAATGAACCATGAAGGAATCCACATGCATGGAAACAGCCAATGATTTGTTAAGGGCAGCCAGGCCGCCAAAACCCGAATGATGTCTGTGATCACAACAAGGAAGTAAATGCAATGAACGAGTCAGCTTGACAGAAGTACATGTAAACAAGTTGGATGACTGTGTCCACACACACAGAAACAGACTTTCACTGTACGTAACGACATGAGGTCTTATGAAAAATTTAAATGGACATGACGACATGGCCCCTGCTCATGTAGACATGCAGCAATGTGCCCTATTAATTGAAATAGAAAAGAAGTAATAGTGATTAAAATGCAACATGAAAGAAGCAGCATACGGGTACAGCCAAGTATCGCCTCTGAATGACAGGGATTGTATGGGGGTAGCCTGGCCGCCAGGACTATACTCAGACATGGTATAATAAAATGTAAAGCAAGCGACTGAGAGTCAGCTTATCTAGTTTAACCAATTGGTGTTGAACGAAAGTGCTTCAATGTTCATGTTGCACCCTGCTTAAAGGGCATTGATTAATGTGACCGCCTGCTACGAAAACCCCGAAAAAACCCCTGTGGGGGAAAAGAAGGGAACGTAGTCTTCCAGGACACTGCAGTCACACAAACCCTGAAGAGAGAGGCAATCACGCCCTAGCAGGTAGAAAGTATCTGAGTTAAAATTTGGAGAATCGGTATGTCTAGATGACCTACGTTATCGTTAAGTGTGAAAACGTATACAGCATAGGATACAACATATGTAAGAATAATAATATTATTGGTAATATTAAGTAAGCTTGGTTATCCTTGCATTGGCGAACACCTTGGTAATTCGAGGTAGATCAGGTGATATCATCTTGGTATGAAATAAACACTTGGATGGCATCAGAAGCAAAAGGAAACAAAAACTGAAAGACACTGGCAAAAATTTACATGCTGTCTTTATGTTCAATCTTCTTTTAAAAAAACTTCAGCAAAAACTCTTATTATTATCAATTGATAATGAAGGAAAGAATTTGTGAATAAATAGTATAAAAGTGTTAAAACGCTTCTTGCTATAAGCTCAGTGTCAAATTTGCAGAAGGATAACGCTATTTACAGAAGGATAAGCTATCTACATGCGACCGAGACCTCTAGTTCTAGATCAGTCTCCATTTGGAGTAGTTCTTCTCCTAGTGCACGAGCCTCGCAGCCAAACCAATGCAGACCTCAAAGTGACAAATGAGACTCGAGTCCTGATCCATGCGATAGTGGAAGCGTAGCTCTCCTGTTTCTTTACTGCCAGTAACGCAGCAAGACGGCTGTGGCAACGTTGACATTCGTCAGACATGTCTCCAGTAGTAGTAAAAACCAGTGGTGTGAATGTGCCCCGTTCTACCTCAAGAACTCTAGACGAGTAAAAACGTTTTTTATCATTCTCGTGTTGCTTGTAAATCTGCTTCGGGGTGAGATTCTTGTATGAGTCTGCGGTAGTGTTGCATACCCTAACATCAAAGAACGCAGACTGTTCTCTCGCCCAGAAGCCGAGAGAATAATAAAATATCGTAAATATCGTTAAGAAGTTCTACGAATTTGTTTAAGAGGAAAAAGGAATGTAAATTGATGTAATTAACTAGCTAAGATTTAAAATCCGCTGGTTGATGTAATAATGATATGCACAAAAGTAAATAGAATCCGCCATAATAATAACCTGGGCACTGGAGTGGGACAGGTTGGCGCCTCAGCCTACTACGAAAAAATGGACGCTCCCGCCCACCAGAGTCTGGGGTGGCACCTTTGGCAAGTGCCAGTATCCCCTAAGCCACCCCAGTTAGGGTTACAACAATAATTAAGGGGTAGGAGGGACTCCTTAGCCTTGGTTGGCAGCTCACCTAGGAGAAGACGACTCTGATACACGAAACTCCCCAGCTAGAGGGTCAAATAGCAACTCCACATAAACCAAATGGAGATGAATGATAAAGATACACATGATAACGGTGTAAATGGGATCCGAGCTACGAGTGAGGGTGCCACGCCCAGCAGGGTCTCTGGGGAACAGCAGCCAGCACCAGGTCGTTATCCAGCTACTGTTAGAGCAAAATGGTCCGAAGAGTTAAACAGGCTTGTGATGAAGTGCTACATCCGGAGTAACCCTGGTAGCAGAGGAGGGAGGTTGGAGAGTTTTAGATTGGTGAGAAGAGACTAGTTGATCAAGCAAGAGCTATAAAGGTAAATGGATGGCTGTCTGACGTTGAGATGGAACAACTGAAAAGAGAAGCAAACAACGAAGGTGGGGCCAGTCAAGATACAAGTAGACCAACCCATATGAGCGGTGAAATGACGACGAATAATGAAAGTCAGTCCGTATACGAAAGTGCCACGCAAAGTGAACAGGAAAGGGGTCCTACCCAATATAGAAATGGACCATCTCACTTGACCAATGAACCAATGACAGGCAGTGAACGTCAGTTTGAAAGTGACATGCAAAATGAAGCAGCCAGAGCTTGCAGCCACCATAGCACATCTTGGGAAATTGAACAACTAACAGATGAGGAGAAAGACATTTACAATAGGATTTTGAACGTGGTGAATGAAGGAGTGAGAGAAAGCCTGCCAGCGCTGCAAAAGGTGAACAAAAAGAAGATAAAAGCAGAGGTTAAGAGGGTAAACCAAGTATTGTAGAAAAAATGGATACGGAGGAAATAACTAACACCAATGACCTTATTTATGCTGGAGCAGTCGTTGTAACCGAAGAACTAGGGTTAAGAGGCAGGAAAGGGTCACATCCAAAAGAGCCAATGTGGAAGCGAAGATTGGATTCCCAAATCAAAAGTTTGAGATGTGATCTAAGCAGAGTGGAGGCACTGCTACAAGGAAGGTCAGTAAAAGAATGTCATAGAGGTGAACTGGAACGAAAATACAAGATATCTGAAAATGGTCTTAAACATGTCTCTGAAGATCTCAAACAGAGAATTACCGCCAAGGCTACAAAGATACAAAGATATCATAACAGAAACAAGCAGTTCCAATAGAACAGACTGTTTGAAACCGCCCAGAGAATGTTTTATGAGAAGTTAAGGGGAGTTAAAAATCACTGTGAACCGACACCTGATGCAGAGATGGCTAAGCAATTTTGGGACAATATCTGGGGAGAAGAAGCGACACACCGTCAGTAGTGATGCAGATTGGTTATAGAAGCTGAGGGAAGAAGTGAAGGTCACACAGCAAGCCGATATGAGCATTACAGTACACAAAGTGTCACAATTTCTGAGTAGGGTTCCGAACTGGAAGGTACCAGGGCCAGATTTGGTGCAAGGGTTTTGGTTGTAGAACTTTACCAGTCTGCATCGCCGTATCGTGAACCAGTTACAATCATGCTTGGATAATGGAAACATGCCTGAGTGGATGACCAAAGGACGAACGGTCCTAATCATGAAAGACCCTAAGAAAGGTGCAACAGCAGAGAACTATCGCCCCATAACGTGTCTTCCTGTCATGTGGAAGCTCATTACAGGGATAATAGCTGAGGACCTCTACGAATTCTTAGACACTCAGAACTTACTTCCTGATGAACAGAGAGGATGTAGGAAAACTCCCAAGGAACGAAGGACCAGCTATATATTGATAAAATGGTCCTAAAAGAGGTTAAATCCAGGAAGAAGAATATTGCAATGGGATGGATAGATTATAAGAAGGCTTACGATATGGTGCCACATCCCTGGATTCTTGAGTGTCTTAAATTATTTGGTGCAGCCGAAAATATCAGAAGCCTGCTGGAAAAGTCCATGAAGAGCTGGCAAACGGAACTGACATCAAATGGCCAGAGCTTAGGAACTGTGCCCATCAAAAAAGGGGTCTTCCAAGGAGATTCTCTGTCCACGCTCCTTTTTGTGGTTACAATGATCCCTCTTACCCTCACTCTCAGAAACAACACTAAGTTAAACCACCTTTTCTTTATGGAGACTTGAAGCTATATGCTTATACAAACAGTGAGAATAGTCAGCAAGGACATTGGTATGAAATTTGGCATCGACAAATGTGCTGTCTTGGTATTGAAACCTGGTAGGCTGGCACAGTCAGAAGGAATTAGATTACCTGACGAGACTATCATAAGAGCTACGAGAGAAAGCGAAGGATATAAATATTTAGGAGTGCTTGAGGCGGACGGCATGCTACATGACACGATGAAGAAAAAAATCGCGAAGGAATACTTACGCCGGATTAGAAAAGTTGCACAATCCAAGCTAAATGGTGGAAACCTGATACGTGCCATAAACACCTGGGCAGTATCACTTGTAAGGCATTCGGGGGGGGTATAGTTGATTGGAAGAAACTAGAACTTCAGGATTGAGACCGCAGAACAAGAAAAATACTGACAACACGTGACGGGGGGCTTTCACCCACGGGATTGTGTAAAACGAGGGAGGGAGGAAGAGGCCTAATCTCGGTAGAAGACTGTGTCAATCAGGCAGGAATATTGGTGGAGACATATGTCCAATCCAGTGAGGAGAAGATTTTGAAAGCCTTCAGGAGGAAAGGAGTTGAAAACCAAGAAACGGCTGCCAGTTTCAAAGAGAGGAGGAGAACTGAAAATACCCAAGGTTGGAAAGAGATGCCATTATATGGGCAATTTGCGAGACAGAGCGAATATCAAAGAAACGATGAAACATGGACTTGGTTAAAAGAAGAAAAACTTAAAAGTGTGACGAAGCAATGAATCTAGCGGTATTGGAGGAACTCAACTATATTTAAACTGTTCAATAAGGGTTACAATGACGGTCAAAAGGTGAAAAGGCGAAAACGTGTTCAGTCTTAATGACGTAAACAATCACGGGATCTAAATACAGTCACGACCGCTGACCGGAAATCACCATGCATAACAAATAAGAACTAACAAATATCAACAAATCAATTAAACGTTCAGAGCACTGTTCAAACTATTCCACAAAAAGAGAAACGGAGTGTCTTATTATTACAGCACAAGATCAAGCAATAAGAACAAATTACGTAAAAGCAACGATCGACAGGTCACAGGATGATCCCAAATGTGGAATGTGTAACCAAAACAATGAGACCATCAGCCACATTGAAAGTGGGTGCCCGAAACTGGCGCAGAAGGAATACAAAAAGAGGCATGACAATGTAGCTAGGGCAGTTCACTGGGACCTGTCAGAAAAATATGGGTTTGAGCGAAGTGAGAGGTGGTATGACCATGTCCCGGACAGTATACTTGAACGAACAGACCATGAGATCGAGGCTAGGAGACCGGATTTATTAATCATTGACAAAAGTGAGAAGAACTGCCAAATCATAGACGTGGCAATCCCGGAAAATGGAAGGGTGAGAACAAAAGAAGATGAGAAAGTAGAAAAATATCAAGACCTTGCGAGAGAAGCTGGAAAGATGTGGGGAACAAGAACAAAGGTGATACCCACAGTGGTAGGGGCGTTGGGAACAATACCACTGACGTTAAAAGAAAATCTGAGGACCATAGGTGTAGACACATCCATTGAACTGATTCAGAGATCTGTACTGTTGGAATCGGCAAGGATTGTTAGGAAAGTGCTGGAAATGTAGGCAGGAGAGGAAAGTACAATGAAGGACGCTTCTTGGTTTCCTTAGGCAACTGGTTGTTGCCCGGAACCAAGGTTCTATCTGAGATTATTAGCAATAATAATAATAATAATAATAATAATAATAATAATAATAATAATAATAATTAGGATATTAGCGCCCGTGGCTTCTGGGAAGACAGAGGGCTGCATTCTTCGATGTCAGGGTTTGTCACCCTAATGCAGGTTCTTACAGAGATCTAAGCCCCAAGGCAATCTACAGGCAACACTAGAATGAAAAAAAAAAAAAAAAACGCTAATATGCAGGCAGGGTGATGGAGGTGGAGCAAGGCACCTTCACGCCACTTCTTTTTACAACCACAAGCGGAATGGCCTAGGAATGTAAGCGATACCACAACAGATTAGCTGAACTACTCGCCATTAAGAAGGGAGAGGACTATGCCAGCACCGTAAAAGTATCGTTTGCTATCCTCCGCCCAGCTCTCTTCTGCCTTAGAGGTTCCAGAGGAAAAAGAAGAAATGTAGACCTTCAGGACACAGACATTAGAATCGAGAATGTGACTGCTAGAATTTCTTAGTTTTCGTAATTTTATTTTATTTTATTTTATTTTTTTTAATGACTGATAGAGTGTTTTTTATTTCCAAATATTTTTTTAGTCAGAATACGAGTATGACATAAATGTCTCTTATTACAAATAAGAATATCATCGTACTTTATGACAAAATGTGCTTGAAAACAGCTCTATTGTGCTTCATAATAGTCTCTTTTTTTTACTTCTAACTTGTAAATAGCAATTTGCTTATAATATGTTAATAAAGGGATTATAATCATCATCATCATCATCATCATCATCGTCATCATCATCATCATAATTATGATGATAATAATCAGTAAGCCCAACATGGCCGCCGTTATTGGACGTCCATGTTATGGTCAATTGACACCTGTCAAAAGAAGGTATCCGCAGACCAGCATCATCGAAGTCAGCTGTTTTTTGTCCAGGTACTGGGTTTCGATTGGATGGCAGGCTCAAGTCGGGTTAACCTATTGTAAGAATAAATAACCCAGGAGCTCCGCTTTTAGGCTTTTAGGCTCCGCTTTTCGGTTTGGCTCAATTTATGTATTACATAAGGACGTCCAATTTTGGGGCTGAGGATGAACGTTGTTATGTTTTTGCCTTTGAGCTTGACGTCGTTGCACTGAATTGGGTTGCTGACGTACGCAAACAATACGGAATATATTTTCTTCCAACTAGCCGTCAATATAATGTGGTATTGCCGTCTCAAAATCGCAATTTGTTTATAGTAAAATATTCGAAACAGTTATTTACCATCAAAAACTGATAAATTCTTTGGTGGCAAAAGTGATAATGATACCATACATTCTTTGTAAAATCTCGAATTGCTCAGAGATGACCTGCATGGTATATCGCGTTCATATTTTCAGAGATGGCTCATTATCCAATGCACTTTCAATATTCAGTACTTTATTCGACTTGGCTGACTGATCAGAAATCGATAGCCTTATGCTAATGAGGCAAAAAAAGGTAAGCAAAAATGAAAACGAAAACGAAATCACGCTTGCGTATCACACTTTTTCGAATAACGCGCGAATGAAAAACCGCACAGACCTAAACCTTGGCGAGGTTGTTTACATATTAATCATCATATCCCAGATTTTTGACTCAATTTATTGAATGCTTATGATATATATTTTTGGTGGCGTGTTGAGTGCAAACCAGCCATTAACCTTTGGAGTAACTGAAGCAGTCTTGAGGCGAAACTTCTTTCAGTGGAAAGCTACAAAGAATTCATCGTGGGTCAAAAGCAAGAAAACCGGCAACGTGAAGAAAACAAAGTACGATATTAAATGTTTTCTTCCAGTTTCCCGAGTTTCTGGGAGAAGTTGGTTAAACCAGAGAAATCACAAACACACCTTGTGTACAGCAGGATATCGATGAATAATGAAGTCTGAGCAGAGTTAGTAGAGGATTGAGTTACTGAGTTGAACGACTGCTACCGCAGTGCCGTAGTCCGGCGTAGAATAATGAAGTCTGAGTGAGTCAAGGGCAAGACGATCTCGTGAAAAGTGTAGTTAACCGAACTAAAAAATGAAAGCTAAAATTTTGCTTAGGCCTAATCACTGAAACGAGCGCTTAGGCTTAATCAGTAAACGAGTGCTTTTTTCTTCACACAATCTCGTGCAAAGTGTAGGCGGTTGACCGAACTGCAAAATGAAAGCTAAAATTTTACGAGAGTGCTTAGGCCTAATCACTGAAATAAGCGCTTAGGCTTAATCAGTAAACAAGTGCTTTCTTCTTCACACAGCATTGCAACACGACCGATAATCATTTCAACGACGGCGGGCGCATTACAACACGACGCGGCACTGCTGGAGCAGCTTTTTAAGTTAGATATTTTGTGGGCCGGGTATTCTGCAATCTAGCCGTTACGGAAACGAGCAAGGAATATTCCACAACAATGCTATTGTTCGTAAAAGATGACCGCGGAAAGGCGACTGCGTGACACTCGGTAAGTTTTTAGTTCATACGTTGTCCCGTATCAGGCGAGAAAGAGTCTTTGTTCTCAGTCTGCATTTTGTACCTAGTCTACATATTGTACCCGGTCTACAGTCTGCATTTTGTACCATGTGACCGGAATCCCAATTCACGCCAACATCTCAACAGGAATGTCAAAACGTGGTCTTCTAGGAGTTTCCTTTTCCTCTTTTCCTGGGGCGAAACAATTTTCAGCAACAGTTTCTGGGGTGAAAGGCTTGATTGCAATGTGATGATTTAAAGATGAAAACACGTCTGCAAAAGCTGCTGCAAGTTAATCCAGCTCCTCTTTGTCACTTGTTCCAATGGCCGTTTTTATACTAGAGACGCATAATTCGCCTGGGACGAACTTGGGCAAACGTTTTTTCTGCCTCTGTTAAATTCGTCTGGTATAAAGACCTGCACAAGACGCATTATGCGTCTGGACGAAGTATCCAGTTTAGTGCGTCTTCGAAGGCGCACTTAAGTGGATACTTCGTCCAGAATTTTACAGACGCAGAAAACATATTTTCCCAAGTTCGTCGTAGACGAATTATGCGTCTCATATAGTTCGTTCCGTCTTTACAGTAGACGGATAACATGAGAGACGCATAATTCGTCTGGACGGATTATGCGTCTCTAGTATAAAAACGGCCCATCGCGAAGAATGCCTGGACATCATTAATTATTCATAACCGGTGAAGCGGCAAATAAGAAAGCGCGCGTGCCTTGAAATGTCCTGAATAAGAGAAGAAAGGGCCCAAATTGGCCCACTAGGGCTGATAAAACTTAGTTTTCTGATTTCCAGGAGTTATAACTTCACCTTTCACGCGCGGCGTTTTGAAGAAGAAGATTGTACCTCCAATTTAAGCCAAGAAGAAAGGGATTATAGAAGGTATAAGGATTCGCCTTTTGCGTTTTAAACTGGACAAAAATCGGCCATTTTTTGTATGGGGGCCGTTTTCAACAGCAACTTTTTCACTATCTAAACGACCTTTCGAATTTTAACGCACGGCAAATGGAAGATGGATCTCTTCCGGAACAAAATCCGTTTCAACTTCGAAAATTGGTCAACAAGAACCTTTCGCCTTTTGAGTTTGAAAACTACTTGTTGGAGTTATGTTTGGAAACGGTGCGTCTCGGGTTGAAGAGCTATTGTCTTAAGCACAGGTCTGTATAATAATGGCTGTCAAGATTAACAATACCCATTCAGGAAAACCACTCAACTATAAAAAATTCACAATTAGCGGGAATTTCAAAAGTATCTTGTTGGTGCAGCTGATTTATTCAAACCTGTTCCGCAATGAGTAAGGCAAGCGAAAACGTAAGTGATCGGGAGCTCTTTTCAGAGCTCTTCGAAAACCCGATCCACCCGCTTTTGATCAATATTGTACCTCCTTTTGTTAACGAAAACAGTCCAATGTTTCACTTCCAACTAAACGGCGAAGCAGTTTGGAGATGGAGAGAAGTTTGTGGGCAACCAAGCACAGTGTTTGAACTTTTACAATCAAGTGTTCTGCCTCTTGGCTACCGATTAGCGGAATCTGCTCGCGAGCGTGTCGGACGTGCATTTGCCGAAAGTATAAGGCGATTTTGGAGAAAGATACAAGACAGCAAAAACACGAAGAAACGGAAACAAATGCGAGCGGAGACATGGTTAAAACTGGGAGTAAACCCGGAGGAGATGGAGCAAACACCAAAAGACGTGTTGGCGCACCTTACGCTCGAGCAAAAGTCATGTTATTGTTCTTAAAAACGGCGCCATAGCTTGCGGCTTTTTTACGTTTCTTAGCAAAATGTTCTAGTTAAAGCTTCTCTTTGTTTTTTCGCAACAAAGAGAAGGCACGCGCGCGCTAGCTTTTTGGATCATAAGCTACTCCAGATTCAGGCGAAACAAGTCTATTCACTTTATTTAAAAATCGACATTTAAGTTTTCGTAGGTTCGAATGCCCGTGAAGGCATCACATTCGTTGCCGTGGGTTTGGCGGAAGGTAAGAGCTGCCCTATTCACAATTAGTATAAAGCAGGCCAAACTTTTTAAAAAAATCGATCTGTTATAATATTGAACGTTAATATTTTCGCTGGCGGTGCGCTCTTATTCAGCCATACTGCAAAGTTGCGACATTAGGAAACAATAGAATGAACAATAGCTCATGTGGCCTTTGTCTTTAAGCTCCGCCCTGACAAGTTGATGAGCTAAACGGTACTCCCAACGGAGCACAGCGCGCGTAGATTTGGACCAATGAGAGTCACTCAGTTTACGCTTCATCGATAATATTACAGATCTATAATTTTTGCCGTACAGTAAGTAAATGTCCCCAAAACAATAGGCATTCTGCGCGATGAATATCATGACAATCTCTTATCGATCTAAGCACCCTGATACTCTGATCGATAACTTCAGCACGCGCTTCGGCAGTTCCTTTGCCCACATTTTGGCAAATATATTCCGTTTTGTCTAAAACTGAGGCTAAAAGCGCCGGTAGATCACTTCCAAGCTCAAAACCTTCCTCAACAGCCATAATGTATTTGCAATGATTCTTTCCCAGGCCCTTATCTTTCAGATCCGATGGATTGACCCAGTCAAAAGGTAGTCAAGTGCACCTTTGTGGTTGCCTAGCACGTGGTCAATTTCTTCCTTTTGACAGAACATTGACCTTTAATTACTGGGTTGCCAGTATGGCAATCCCAGTCGGAAAATGGGTAATATTTCTCTGTTTTTTCATTTTTATTTTTTTCCGAGTCGGTAAAAAGTCTTGCCTGTCACTCCCCTGCTAAGTGGTGTCTTTGTGCATAGAGTCTTCTGTGCGTATTTTGTTAGGTTTGAGGGGGCTGGGATAATGCGTAGACTTCTCTGGTGGACCCAGGAGAACAATTCATTAACTTGCAATGGCGTCGAAAGTCATTGTAACGCGAATGGCGTTTTAGTGGATCTTTAAACAAAATAAAACCTTATGGAGCTCAATAATGGAAAGTCAATGGGCCATTTCCGAGTTGCTGTTTGTCTCGGTTTCGAAGTGAGTCTTTGTGCTCAACTATTGTAAGGGAAATGAGTTTGATTTGCATAAGAATATGCAACTAATTTCCATTTGAATGGTTGTGCACGAGGACTCGCTTTGAAACTGAGGCATGCAGCAACTCGGAAATGGGCTATTGGATAAACAAGACAGACTGTGAAAAATAAGTATCTGGAATGTTAAACAACAACAATCTTTCAACAATAAAAGCAAGGTGTCACACGCTAACACCAACCCGGTGTGGCCAACACATCACGCATGGGCGCAACCACATCACCCGGTCAATTAGCAGCCATGGACAGCTGTTTCGGCCTTTTGGGCCTCATCAGCATGGCGTAAGTAATATACCAGGCGGGTGTGTTTAGCACCCCTTTAAGTGGCAGCTTCACATGCCAGACATGTGGTAAGCTGTGCTGACGAGGCCCAAAAGGCCGAAACAGCTGTCTATGGCTGCTAATTGACCGGGTGAAATGGTTGTGCGCATGCGTGATGTGTTGGCCACACCGGCTTGGTGTTAGCGTGTGTCACCTTGCTTTTATTGTTGTTAACAATCTTTCGCCCGTCGATCAGTAATCAAAGTGTGTGGTGTTTTGTATAACACTGAAATGGAAAATTTTCTAGTAACTTATGTGTTTAACAAGGACAGAGAAGGAATCGAACAATTTAACTGAGGCTGTAGTTTCTGTTTTCTGGCTTTTTATATTTATTTGTTCTCAATTCTGCACAGTCTTCCGGTAACAATTGAAAATTTCAGTAATTTTTGTTAACCTTCAATGGCGTCGAAAGTCAGTGTAACACGAATGGCGTTTTAGTGGATATTTAAACAAGATATACCCTCATGGAGCTCAAGAATGGAAAGTCAATTGGATGAACAAGACAGGCGGTGAAAAATAAATATCTGGAATCTTTAAAGCGACGAGTAATGGTCTTCGACAACAATTGCTTTTTTCGCTGTTGGATTTCAAGTGAGCTTTGTTTCTAACATTTTACTAACTGGTGTTATGTACAACACTGACATCAAATGGCAATTTTTTTATATGGATTTAACAAACATTGAAGGAATCGAACACCTTGGAGGCATCACAGTGTTTACTGAAGTCGCTTCTCAGTTGTCTGGGAATTTACCTTTATTTTGTTTTCAACTCTTCACAGTCTTAAGGAGAGAGAGAGAGAGAGAGAGAGAGAGAGAGAGAGAGAGAGAGAGAGAGAGAGAGAGAGAGAGAGAGAGAGAGAGAGAGAGAGAGAGAGAGAGAGAAGATTACGAAGAGGAGACGAGGAGACACAAAGTCAATTAAAATTATCTGGTTTTTTTTTCGGAAGGCATTTCAAATCATCCGCTATGCGTTTATGCAGTAAGTCATTATTTGATGAAATAAGGTGAAAATGACTCCGTAATGATGTCATAATAGCACTAAGATATTTTGATTAAATCTCACTCGTGGTCCCTCGTGGTCACCCGTGGTGCATGTCGAATTCAATCAACTATTCTTAAAGGAAACCGCAGAAAAACTACTATATTTACTTTGAATTTACTGAGCCATACTCCATAGAAGCCCCTTTAAAAAGAGCGGTAGAAAAGCTAAGCAGAGAGAGGCCTCAGATTTTTGCAAGATTTGCAATATAAATGTTAAATTGAATGTTGCAATGTTTTGGCAAGTTTCGACGGTGTGATGTTCGTCCACAACTATCAAGGACAAATTCTTGTTTAGAAGAGTCGACTCGTCGTCGATCATAAAGTCTGAAGTCAGAAGACAGAGCTTGTTCTGCAGAAATAATGACTCAATACTTGTTTGAAGCCATTTCCTTTAACAAATTCCCTTTCTTCTCTAAGGCAACTACCCATAGATATCCGGTCTTCTGTGACGCTGCATTGAGAAACGATTACCTAACCCCCTGCCTAGCCTGTGTACAGCCGCCCGCTCTCCGAAGAAAAAATCGGAGAGGAGCGTCTGTGATTTACCGTTGATAATCGTGTTCAATACCATGTGATTTTTCCTGGAATGTGTGGAAAATGATTTGATTGGTTATTACCCATCGATCATTACATTATTGAAACAACGAGCTTTGATTGGCCTTTATTTCTCCACATCAACACCGTGAGAGATTTTACGATGAGTTCGTGTGTACTTTGCGCACGGTAAAAATACGAATAAAAATCTTTTTGATTGTCAAAGAGGTTTTTCTTTTAAAGTACGAGCGGAATTGTTATCTATGGAGTGTAAAGTGGAAATCGATTCTACGTACATTTGTAGGAATTGTTGTCAGCGCAAAAGAAACGAAAGCGCTCCTGACAAATCTTCACGAGGTGAATATAGCATTATTCAAAAGATTGTCCACTCGAAAACGTCTCCCGCTATCCCTTACCAGTCGATGTCATCCCAACGCCTTTCTCGGACCAGCCTAGCCATTCTTGGCTGGTATTTTTTTGTCTGTCATTTCAATTCAATTTGACAAATTTTAGCTTAGAGACATCTAGTGATGCTCATAGCTCTTAACTAACAGACCTACATATAAGCTTTAGTTAATATCTATTAAATTAGATGTGCCGGAAGATCAAGCTATTGGTTGTGTAACGCAGCATTGTAGAACTGCCATCATGGTCTCAGTCAGGCACGTGGATTGTGAGCGCTGCGAGAAATGAACAACATGTATGAAGTAAACACATAACTCTGTTCATAGTTTTGCGAATTTTCAAACTTAAATTAAACATCTTTGTGATCGTTGCCGAGTTTATAAAACCCAGCTTGAAGCGCGAATGCCATTTACGAAGTGACGTTTCCCAGTTGCTTGCAAAAACAACTTTTCGGTTCACTTCTCCGGCGCCGGGTTTGCCACTGAAA
>OX421452.1:15294740-15304740 GCA_949126865.1 Montipora capitata
CCACTGAGATTTAGGTAATTTTTTTTACCTAAACAGCGGGGACCCATATTCCTGACCCAAGTTAAGCTCCCATGGAGTTCTGTCATTCACACGGGTGATACGATTCTCAGACAATGCAGGATTTAAACACTAAAAACCAAAATACTAGAAAATGGCGTAATAGTGGAATAATGAATCACTTATTGGACGGATAATACGTGCGGACATTTTGCCCGTGGCTCGTATTATATGAAACCATTCAAGAAAACTACATTTATACTACTCACAAAAACAAAACACAAGCAAAATAAAGTGAATGTCAAAATCAAGACGTTCTTAACCAATTTGTGATTTTTGTCGTTTACCTTGTATTTCTATACCAGAGTTCGATAGTCTAGGGAATTTTGTAAATATAATCACTATAACATTTTCAATACTAAGGACTTTAGCGAAGAGTTCAATCCATGTTCATGATCTAAGCTCTTTTCCAGCTTCTCAGTGACTTTCGCCATGAAACACATTTCCGTTGACAGGTGGTGGATTCTCATCTGCATATCCTGATCGCTTTGGTAAAAATCTTGAGTAGAGATTGAGAAATCCTTTTGCAAAAGCGGAGTTGCGCAGTCCGTACAATATGGGATTACACATACTGTTTCCATAACCAAGCAAAAGTGATGTAAAATCCACAGCGCGAGGCAAGGATCGTGGATAGTACATATCGAAAAACATGGTTACAACGAATGGTGTCCAGGAGACTAAGAAAGCAGCCACCACTAAAATAAAAGTGTTCGTTAGTTTGGTTTCTTCCACGGTCATCAGAAAAGCGTGAGGGGTCTTTTTGTCGTTCCATGACACTTTGATAGGAGCGGTAATAATTTCTTGCTGAATGTAGTTATTTTGTACATTTATCCTCACCTCAGCGTTTCGGTGTTGTGCATTATCATCTAGATTGCTGCTGGTTTGAGGTTCGTTTGTTTTTGAGCGAGCGTGGATTATTTCCACATGTACATTGATCGTAGCCTCAGCGTTTCGGTGTTGCACAGTATCGTCTAGATTGCTGCTGATTTGCGATTCGTTTGTTGCTGAACGAGTGCGGATGTTTGCCACCGACGAGAGTGTCAAATTATTTCTTGTAGCTCCCACTTTTCTTTTCGAAGCGATGGTTAACTTCAGAATTTGATAGTAAGAAAAGACCACAGCTGAAAGAGGCCCGAAGAAGCAAACTGCAATCATGAAATAAGCGTAGTAGATGTTCACACCCCAGTCAACAAAACAGTACGACTTTCCTGGGATGAAGTCGTATTTCCCCCAGCCAAAAAGAGGTAGCGAAGCTAGAAATATTGAAGCTATCCAGACAGCGGCTCCGTAAAGACACACTTTTTTCTTGTTGAAGGTGTGGCTGTAAGTTTTCCACTTGACGATGTAAAAATACCGATTAATAGCGATCATACCAAGGGACATAACGGACGCTATGAACGACAAAATCGTAAAAAAGCCGAACACCACGCATGTTACGTGTCCAAAAATCCATCGCTGTTTTATAATCGTCACTGCAGTAACTGGCATACTTACTCCAGACACCAAGATGTCTGCCGCGGCAAGGTTGAGGATGAAAATGTTGGTGTTAGTGTGAAGGTTTTTGTTCTTATAAACGACGAGGAATAAACTGGCATTTCCAATGAAAGCTGCAGCTCCTATAATAAAGAGGACAGTGGTTTCCAATATAGTGACAGATAGGCTTAACGTCATCTCGACTGAGATCCGTTCGTGAACCAATAGAAGGGAAAGCGCTTAAAAATCCATATACTGCGTAATTTCTTGTTAGTAGCACTTCATGTTTTGATTTGGAACGGTTGGTAAACTGAATAAATAGTATGAGATTACAAACCAAGGCGTGTTTCTACAGAGTTTTGGTGTAACCGACGAGTTCATCTACCCCACAAATGGTTAAGAAATCAAACTGGTGTTGGTAAAACCCCTCGCATTTAAATAACAAGTGAGCTTCAGTTTTGCTGTTGTCTTTGCTTGTGTCACAGCAGTGCTAAAAGAAAATTATCGAAAATGAATTGATTCTTTCTTACCATTACCTCTAAACTGTACAAAATTTTAGTTGAGAATTATATTGTTCGCAGAGAACTCAACCACATTTGGGGAAATTTTCTGCGAACAGAAATTCGCAAATTAGTGCCTATGTGACCAGGAAAAAAGGGTGGCATAGTTCGTTTGAGTAATTATTTTGATCGTAACAGAGTCGTGGAAACAATTATCTCATTGTTCAAATAATCAGCTTTCAAATTCAACAAACTTTCTGGAATTGGAAGCATAATTGTAAGCACTTTTGAGCCGGAATCGCCAACCAACAAGTTCATGTCCTTTGTTGTATCCTTTGTCGACATAGAGTCTAATTGGAACAAGCGCAACAACTGGAACAGATGTAGTTGATGACGGACCAATTGCTATAAATAACGGTTGGAATTAAAACATTTAGAGCCGGATGATAAGCAATATGGCCGCTTTCAATTAAGTAGCATTAAGGGAAGAAATACATAAAAAATTCAAGATGAACAAAGAACAAAAGAATAATGGCCAATCAAAGCAAAGGGAGGTGCATGGTCAAACCAAATACTAGCTTAAACGCATTTGCCGGAGAGCGGGTACTTGTATGAGTTGTATTCTCGAACTTCTGAGCTAAGCGTAATTTTATATTTTAGAATTTAAGGTTTCACTGCAACAATAGTTTTGGGAACCGAGTCTCTGCCATTGTTGGGACGTGTCTATTGCAGCTTGAAATTGTCAGGAAACCACGGAAAATGTTGTTTTATCCTTAATTAGTCTTGTCTCATCCTTCCTTTTGCACCGCCATCAATGTGCAATCAAGTATATACAAGAATAGATCAGAAAGAAACACAACAGGATGTACTCTTCTTTTCCATCTGTCGCAAATTTATTGAAATCCCTCTTAAGATGCACATTATTTCTGACTCTACTGATACAATTCCTTTAGAAGTAATTTTTCTTCCGTGCCCTCGTTAGCTTTGGTATGGCCGTATGATGGACGAAATTTATTTTTCAGTGATAATGATTGAAACGGCAGGTCAATCAAGAACTATTCTAGTCTCTTAAGGATATAGAATATGAATAGTGCATTCAGTAACAGCCCATTTCCGAGTTGCTGCATACCTCAGTTTCAAAGCGATTGCTGGTGCACAACAATTCAAATGCAAATGAGTTGCGTATTCTTATGTAAATCAAACTCATTTCCCTTTTAATAGTTGAGCACCAAAACTCGCTTCGAAACCGAGACAAGCAGCAACTCGGAAATGGCCCATTGATGTACATGACAGTTGGAGAACATGGCAGTTGAGCAACAACTTAAAAGGGCACTCGGAAAATACCAAAATATTCTCTGCTCCCCCACCCTCCCCCCCCCAAATTTTGCATAAGCATTGTTTCTAGTTTCTCTTGGGACTTACAACGGTCCCAAGAGAAAATAAAAACAATGCTTATGCAAAATTTGGGGGGACAAACAAAGAGTATTATGGTATTTTCCGAAGTGGCCTATTAAGGTGGTTTATCACAGTTTTCCGAAGAAAAGACCGAGATTTTGAAGTTTGCCAAATGAAAGCAAAAGGATGTCTCTTCTGAAGTGTTAGTCTGCAATTGATGTGAAATGTAATTTTACCGAACAAATGAATGCAAATCAGGGAAAAATGCTAAATATAGTGACCGAGCTCCTGGAGGGGGGACGGGAAACTAGACATTTCAAAGGCTTTTTTCTCAAAACATAGCTGAAGCATTGAAGGTTTATTTTAATTAAGCGGTCTTTTTCTTAACTGACTATAAACTAACATATCAGAGTTAGATTGTATGAACAGACTGCTGTCTTTGTCGGTCGGTATTAACCAAAAAAAAAAAAAATAATAATAATAAAAGAAATAAAAAGAAAACCCAAAACAATGAGAATCAAGAGGTTTCAGCGGTAACAGATGGATTTGCATACTTTATTAGCCACTATATTCAATCCAACATGTTTTAATGAAGTACTCACACAAAAGGTACATCACTCATACACCAAGGAACACTACAAATATTTCGATATATATAGTTTGCTATCATCACGTAGAAAAGTTTCCTTTTTTCTTTAATTTAATACTGGCTCTCACAAACAGTGCAAAAATCACTCACAAGGGCTGGATTTCACTGGCGAAGCTACAAGTAGCATAGAAAACAGGCAGAATACACAGACACATTAACTCATCAATTACAGCTATAGTGTCTTTTTTCTAACAATGATCAACACGCTTCAAATTCTGCTTGTGCTTGCGTCTCTTGTAAACACCATTGTTTTTGCGTGTCAATCAGATAAGAGAGTCGGTGTCGGGGTGAAATTTCTCCCAAATGCGATCTACACACATGCATCTAATCCTTTTTAGTATCACCCAACTAGTGGACTAATGCAAAAGGACTATTAGTAATAGTCCTCGAGTAGCGAGGCCACGGGTCAATAGCCCATTCGGCTTCGCCTCATGGGCTATTGACCCGTAGCCCGCTAATTGTTAAATAGTCCTTTGATGGCTTCATCAGAGAAATCGATGTACTTTGTACAGAAGTTTTATTAGTCTACACCGGCCTGCGATACTTCAGGCAATACAACTTCACACAAAATCATACAAAAGCTGTTTAAACTCTCACTTCTTGTGAACAGGCTTCTTTGAGGATTTCTTGGGTTTTACCACCTTAGGTTTCTTTGGGGAAGCAGCCTTAGACGTTTTCGCGCTCCTTTCTTTAGCGACCTTTCCTTTAACAGGTTTTGCAGGTTTTTTCGGCGCAGGCACCGGG
Source organism: Montipora capitata (assembly GCA_949126865.1). Classification (NCBI taxonomy): domain Eukaryota; kingdom Metazoa; phylum Cnidaria; class Anthozoa; order Scleractinia; family Acroporidae; genus Montipora; species Montipora capitata. Next base: position 15,299,559 of record OX421452.1, read on the forward strand.
CCGGCAGGCGGCGCTTTCGTTGACCGGACGACCGCATCAGGTTTCGCAGGCTTAGATGCTCCTTTCTTTGGTGTACGTTTTTTAATCGGAGCCTTCTTCTTAACTGGTTTGACAGGTTTCGCTGGAGCAGGTTTAATCTTGAAGGAGCCCGCAGCACCTTTTCCTTTCTTGTGAACAAGTGGCCCGTTCGGTCCAGAACCTCTCTGGAGAGCTTGTTTTAGCATGGCACTATGGTGGTTATTGTCTGTAAGCTTGTACTCTTTTACTATGTGCTTATTGATGGCTTGTCGAGATGATCCGTTTTTTTCCGCGAGAGCTTTAACTGCGCTCACAACCATATCAATGTATTTGGGATGACTTGTAACGGGTTTAGCCTTCGCTACAGACATTATGATTGTTTTTTTCTACACAACTTCAGCGAAATCCACTCTTCAAATAAGCAATGCAGTTTGATGGACTCCGACTGCTGCAGAAATCTACTTATGTTAGCAGTGCGGACCTCCGTGGAAACAACTACAAACGACGGCTTCTTGTCAACGAGTTATCTTTTCTGTGCTTGTTGGCAATTTCATTTTTCGCGAAAAAGCGGTTTTCTGTGAATAAAAAAACACATGTTCGAGCAAATTGAAAGGAAACTATTTTTCTTCAACAACGTCGAGGAAGAGAATTTGATTTCCTACTTCACGCGGAAAAATATTTACAGAAATTTTTTGTTAACCGTCGGATATTGAGATTTCGTTTGTCACAAGAAACGATTTTTTTATTTCCATACTTGTGAACATTATTTATTTTTCGCTCCTTATGATACTTTATTATGTTGTGGATAAAGTGGCTTCAAATTGAGGACTTATTTTGACGAAAAAAAAGAAATATTTTAATTTTTTTACAGGGATAGAAACACAGTGGGTTGAGCTGTTTACATCGTAAAGTTACAATTTTAGCATATTCAAATTGCCGTTCTTTGGTCAATATGTCATTGGAGGACGCTACGAAATCATTTCTCGTGAAACTCTGTTTCCGGTATACGAAAAGTATGTAATATTTTTCACTATATAATATCTTTCGCCATGATACAAGAGATAATGGAAATAGATTTTAAAGCTGTCCCGGCAAATAATAATATCAACTACAACTTTTGGCTTGACTTTGCGCGCATTGCAGCGTCCTCATAGCGATACTCACTGTTTACAAACAGTTCTTTTGATATTTAAATTTTGCCAACCACAGAACAAAAGAACCTTTGCTTTGACAGCCAATAGATAGTCTGCAGCTGGTTGGCACATTGATGACAAAAGGTGACGTAACGTTGAGAATTTGTATACTTCACGTTTAAAGTAAAGTTCTTTCATTTTGATCGTGTATTTAGTATTACTCCTCGGCCTTTTACTCAATAATAAAAACCATTTGCTTCAGTCTAGGAGGCTTAAAGCCTATGGTACACGTTGAAACTTTTAGCTGAAACTTATGTGCAACCGTGTAACGCAAAAGTTGTTACCAGATTCCCGCAAAACAAGTCGATACTAGTACCATAGCTTTGACGCGTAAGTTGCAGTTTCTCATTGGCCTACGCAGCGTAACAAGATCGGGCGAGACCACTTTCACGAAGTGGTGTTACACTGTGAAAACGCTTGTTTTTATCACCACTGCGATCGTTGCGAGCGTTGCAGAAGTACAAAGCGGTTCTACTTTTCCTGAAACTTGTCTCGCATCGGAAGTTCAAGAAAGTTTCATGAAAACGACAATGTTACACGGTGCAACGCGTGCTAAAACTTGTTGCACACAAGTTTCTAAAACATTTCAGCGTGTAACAGCGACTTTATAACCCATTCATTTTCGATTTTATTGGCTATTTTACGTCAGGAAGTGGACAGTTATCATGCAATAACCCCCGCCTGTGTCGATACTTGTCCTACGTTCATTTCCGTCGAAAAGAAACAAAGGCAGCAGAAAAAAAGCAGCACGGGGGTTTTTCAACTAGTCGCAATACCTGTTGCGGAGAATACAAAATAGTCAGCAAGATGTATTGCCAACGTCTTTGAAGGTGAAGAAAGTTACGAGTAGACTTTCAGTCCTATGCAAACTGAATCATGTTATAAATAGACTAGGGGTAATCGAAGCTTAGGCGAGTGCGTTCGATGTTTGTAGGGCGGTACAGGTTTGTTACAGGTAGCAACTGAGGGGGGAGGGTGGATGATTCGTGCGATAGGGAAATGTTATTACAGTGGAACTCCCCCGGCCCGATACAACGATCCTCGATATAACGATATCCCCGGTATAAAGATAAACATGCGATGTCCCAGCAAAAGTTACAGTAAAATGTATGGGACAGAACCCCGATATAACGATCTTCAATATAACGATATTCCCGATATAACGCTGAGTTCTTAGCGTACCGAGCGTAAAATCTTCCCCGATATAACGATATTACAGCATCAGTACACAGATACAACTTCAAATGTTTAAGTTTTGTTTTATTTTGTTTCCCTTTTACGATTCATACCACAGATTTTGTTGTGTAACCTTGATAACGTCTAATGCTTTGCAAATTGTGAGTCATTTGATACTCATTACAAGTTTAATTAAACAATATGTACAGTAGTAAAAAAATACATGTTAATTTTACCCCGATGTAAAGATATTTTCGGTTATTTTAAGGCAATATCGTTATATCGGGAGTCTCGCTATAATGATACCTCGATATAACGATCTAATTCCACTGTACTGCATCTATGAACGTGACAACTTGTTAAACGTAATCATTAACTATTTATTTGGAATAGATCGTTTTCACTGTCACGCAATAAAAAAATAAATCGAAAACCATCAAGTGGAAAAAGTCAAGAATTCGTGATGTTGTAGAAGATAAATGAAGAAGACACTTCTCCAAGTTTTAGGCCTGTGCGTTTCCCCAAACTTCAGATATTCGTCGAAATGTTTCGCAGAAATTTACAGAGGCCAGTATGAAAACGCCATGTTGGTGTACATCTGTGGTGCACCAATATGGCGGCCGGAAAATAGTGTCAACATCTGTTACTTACTTTGGCTATCTAGGCGAGTGATCATCTGTACTGAACAAACAGCTATTTACCTAAGCACTTTTCCTAATGCTTTAAATTCTAAAAAGGCTCAAAACCATGAGATAAATATATATTTCTCAATAAACTCGATCGTCGCCTCGTGTCACGCACCGCTATAACTCAGAAATTCAAAATGCTCTGGTTTGCAAACGACGCACGCTATTGAGCTTTAAATTGCAAATGGATACAAATTTACCGCCTCTTATGCCTGATGAGGATAACAACTTTCGTGGCTCTTTAGTTTTGGATTTTAGAAAATGATGACGTCACGTGAAAATGATCTATTCTACAAGTGGACAACTCCTGAAAATTACTCTAAAACTGTTACTTGCAAGTCTTTTCAGCTTGTGGTATTAAAGACCTAAGATTACTTTTCTGTGCTGAACGCTGGGACACAATAAATTCAGTTTGTTGATTTCAATGCCGTAAATATCACAAGTCATGATGAAATGGCACCGACGAGCGTCATCTCGGTAGATTTACTTTGTGGCACAACGGCCGCCAAGCTAAACAACTCGGTTGATTTACTTTGTGGCACAACGGCCACCGAGCTTAACAACTCGGATGATTTACTTTGTGGCACAACGGCCGCCGAGCTTAACAACTCGGTTGATTTACTTTGTGGCACAACGGCCGCCAAGCTTACCAACTCGGTTGATTTACTTTGTGGCACAACGGCCACTGAGCAAAACAACCCGGTTTGATGCAAGCGCGAGGAGTCGCTCACATTTTCCAAGGACAGTGACGAACCATGCTTAATCCAAAGTAAAATTTTACCGACTTCAGTTAACAGACCTTCAGCAATCTTTCAGCTCTTTTCAACGATGAACGATTGAAGATTATCACACCTCACCAAACGCCAGAATAATGAACTCCGACGACGCACGAATCACCACGTGCGTTAGTTCGTCAAAGTGAGGCAAAACGTAACCAAGCGCCTCAAAGCGAGGGAAAAGTGTGTCGACGACGAAAATGCAATCCTTACAACACAAATTAGGGGTTGCGTTCTCGTACCTCGAACGCAATAATTAATACACTGTGTTTAATAACTGAAAAAAAAAACAGTCTACCTTCAACGTACATCCTTCAAGTGCTCCAGACTTTGCACATTCTGGCGGAGTTTCACGGTTGTGGCAATTAAAATGATTTCATTTTTTTTTTCCTGAGACCGGCACACTGTTTTTTCTAATCAAGTTTTGAACAATGTGACGACAAAACTAAAAGCGCCCTGTTAACGACAGACACATTTAGCATCAAATTTACTTAAAACGGCAAACGTCGGCTTGCCGTGTCATTTTTCACATAAAATGGAGAGAAGCTTGTGACGATAGCTTCACGCAACCCAAGGCAACTCGGAATGGACTGTGTCGATCTCAGTATTTGGTTAACGAAAAACAAACAAAAACCTGGAATCTTTTCGTATAAAAACACAATTGTTTGTGGAAAAAGACGCTACATAAAATGAAAATCCTTACCTGTCAAATTTTGCTTAGCGCTAGAGATTAAGCATCACGTGATGCTTAATCTCTCTAATTTCAATGAAGTTGTTTTGTGAGTAAGCAGAGTCTCAACGTGAATTCATGAAGAAAATTGCAATAAGGAGTCAGTTATGAAATATCGATAATCATGAAAACTAATTTTTCCTTGTTAGACCTTCCGGATATGGTTTTGGGGTTCTTTTTTTTCGCAAACAACTTGTTATGCAGAAGAAAAACGAGGTGAAAATTCCTTCGCGAAAATGCCTTCTTTCACGTAGAAACGGCAAGCGGCAACAGGCAAACGCGAAAAATGAAGGGAAAATCGTTGTCTCGTGGTCACTGCCATTCGCGTTTCACGTATCTCTATTATTACGTGGGATGCCATAGGCATACCACGTCTTAAAATTGGTCGAGTTCCTTTTTTTTTCTTCTTTGTAGTCTGAAATTGCAATAAGCAACGCCCAGGAACCCATAACTAGTCATTAACTTGCTTTTCATTGAAGTTAAGACCTGTCGGGCGGGGTTAGTATCTGGATGGATGGGAGACCGAGATGTACAGCCGGTACACTGTATAATACCGGAGATTGCCTTTCGTAGACGCCATACACGCCGAGTTGGCTATAACCA
>OX421452.1:15309740-15319740 GCA_949126865.1 Montipora capitata
CCGGCCGTCTTCAAACTGGCAGCTTGAAACAGCCGCTGCTTGCTCGCAGGGTAAATCGACCCAACGCTTCAGCTTCTGTATCAATCTGCAAAGGTAAAATTGTATTAGAAAACAAATTACTTGAGCGCAATTTCTAAAAACCTGAAATAACGAATTTAAGGTCATTCAAAAAATGCAAGTACGCGAATCGCTACGTAAAGAGCTAACATGGCCGTAAACCACAGCGGAAATTGGTTGAGAAAATTTCGCTACATCCTTATCACTATTTAGGCAATCCCTTATCGACGTCTTTCGCCTTTCATCTGAGAAGCCTCCCTTAAGATCTTGGGCATAACTTGGAGTTAGAATAACCAACACCGAGGTACCGGAGCAAGCAAATCTTCAAAGCATGACAACAATCTTGTGCAAATGGAGACTAAGATGGCTAGGATATGCGAGAAGAATGGATGATACACGCATTCCAAAACAGCTGCTCTATGAGGAATTGGCTCAGGGCAAGAGACAGAGGGGAAAGCCGAAACTGAGATATAAGGACACCTGCAAAGTCAGCTTGTCAAGATGCAACATAGATGTTAAGACCTGGGAAGAAAGAGCTTCGCCAGGACAAAACAGCGTGAAAAACAGCAGTGAAGGAAGGAACTGTCTTACTAGAGAACAGACTGAGTATGATCAACAAAGAGATTAAGAAACGCCAGCGCCGAAAGGACAACAACAGCAACTGAGAGCGTTGTGGCACCTCACTGTACATATTGTGACAGAAGTTGCGCTTCTAACATTGGCAGAATCAGCCATGAAAGAAGCTGCAAGAGAAGAATATCTCAACTGTGAACCACAAAACGACAGATAGCTCTTATTTAGTCTACTAGCTGCTAAGACTATCTGCATAGATGAAAAGAGTCAATTATCGACGGAAAGGCATTCGCATTCTTAGAAAGGTACTATCGTAGAATGAAACCAAATCAAGGGAATGGACCTGTTGAGGCAGTCCTTGGACAGCTGAAGACCCTTCGCCGAGACATCTGCTTGAAGTCCGGCCTCAACTAACTGACGAAGGGTAGATACTTTAAAGGAGTTTAACCAGCGACAAGGGTTACGGCAAAGAGGAAAAATACTCCTGCTGCAAGCAGTTCAACGCATTTCTTCGCCGTACTCCACAAAAAAACGTGAAAAAAACAACAACAAATTTGAGGGTACGACTTCAACTTGGGCGAGGGCACACAACAATGATGGATAATCAACGAAATACTACAATGATAACGCTAACTTATATTTCCTTGACGTTGCCTTGTCCTTGCTCAAACTCTATAATACTAGCAAAAACGATAACCAACAACAATTTGCACATTTATGCAATGTAAGTTAAACGGAATGTTCAAAATATTTCCCACTGCAGGATAATAGAAGCAATTATAACAATAGACCATATTCGTATTCTCAGTATTGGACTGGAACTAGCATGCAATCGAGGCTAATGAGGGGGAATATATTAAAAAGTATTTGCATTTGAAAAGATTCCCCCGCATTAGCCTCCATTGCAAGCTAGTTCCAGTCCAATACCGAGAATACGAATATAGTCTATTATAATACAAGAAAGCATTAAACCTACCGTAGCAAACCTTTCAATGGATTACCATGAATATGAGCGATTTCAATGTTCTAAACAGGAATCCACAAGAATCACAGAAAAATGACTGCAAGACCTCCACTAGAATAGATGAGCTCTTCTCAGAATGCAGCAAATAAAGCTCGGCTCTATTTTTACCGCGTAGAAAATGCCTTTCTGAAATGGGTGGGTGGGGCACGTTGGCGAACGGTTAAGCGGCCACGCAATTAGGGAGTTTACGAAACAACGATGGCTACGACTACAACAATGCCACAAAACAACACTATCATTGGTTAAAGGAGAATAAATAACCGTGCTGCACGTGCAGCACGGGTTTTAGCAAGTATGTTTGCGGTCCTCTGCATAACGACGACGTGAAATCACCAAATTTGAGGTCACAACGTTACAAATGTTTTTTTCCATGCTGTTGTGTTTATATAAATTCACTTTCTTTTAGTATACACGGTGCCACAAGCTACAAGCTTTAAATATCACAGCAAATAAATCTTTACTCCACTACTTTTTATTCACTGATCTCTCCCTTTTAAAATTTCTCACCTTGCACCGTGATGTGCAAAATGTTGCAGTATTTCGTTCTGCAGACCTTCGGGCGGTTTGTTGAGAAGTTTTTCCACGGACTGTACAAGCTTCAACAGGACCATCTCATTGTACATACGACTGTTTTCCCGTCCCTCGGCAGTCCCTCTCTGTTTTTCATAGCCAGCTTCGTTGTAGTAAGGTTCGTTGCACAAGATTAAGCCTAATACAAGCAATATTTTCCAGGTAAACAACGTGAACAAGACAGTAATCTATTTAACATTTTTATATAGGCGCCAACTGGCGACTAGATCAAGATTTTCAGTCGCCAGATGGCAAATTGTGGTCGCCAAAAATTTTCGCCAGAAAATGCACGTTTTGAACTTTTTTTTTATGGACACCAGAAAGCAACGACCGCGCGGTCTTGTGTATGTGTCAAGCATTATTTTTCGCTTTCGAAAGCGGACATTTTGGAGAGAGAATTTATCCGACCTCGAATGTAATAATGAAGAAATCGATCAGCCCCTTAGTTCGTTGAAAAATTTCAGCCACGGAAACACCAGTCACGTTCTGTTGCACACAAGCCGCCATGTTGTCACCGTGCTACATCCCTCGCACCAGTCCCTTGAATCTCTTTACTGAGTCGTTGTTTTTTCGCCTGCAATACGTATTTTATGAGAAACCGGGAAAAAAAACGTGGCGACCTGCGACGTTATGGAGGTAGTTAACGGGAAAACTTCTTTCATTTTTATTTCAAAAACATCGGCAGGATAAAAGGTAAGACAACTGTTGGCAAAAGGCTCTGAACTTAATAGTAGTTCGCCCACTGGCGACCAGTTGTGAAATTCTGGTCACCAGTACTCAATATGTAAGTCGCATTGGCGACCAGGAGGCCCTGGTTTCCTTATGAGCAAGCTCAGTACGGAAAACTCGTGCTCGTAATCGTCCTCTTCCTCCGATCTCAGTGTCCCTATTGACATCTAAGTTGTACCGTTCGTACATTTTATTGGCCTTAACAATTGAAGACCCACTATTATCTGAGGATAAATTGTGACTGAATAAACCGTGGAAATCATCATCATTATCACCATGATTAAATTTTGTCGAGGTTGCGTAAACAGATATTTGATTTGATTTCAGTTTACAGTGTCCCCAATAAGTGCTCCAGCGCTAGAAGACTAGACACTCAAATAAAGTTCCTTTCCTTTACAGCCATCATGTCTTAATTAAGTAGCGCAGTTGTTCAAAAGATGGATAAAATCACTATCCATCGGATAGTGCAATTGGTTTCTGCTATGACTTATCCACTGGATAGTGATTTATCCGGTGGATAGCGCTATCCATCGTTTGAACAACTGGGGCCAGGCCTTTACGATTAGCTAGCATCAAGTAATTGGAAATGTTGCTAACCCGCGCCCCCCCCCCCCCCCCTCCCCCGGACAGACATTACAACAATCAAAACCCCCTCTTCTGGCACGATGTCGACAATACTTATTTAAAATGGATAAAGGGGTTTCAGTTTCTAAAGAAAAAAGAAACTGTGCATGGTGCTACGTTGATGAAGTAGTGAAACTGGGTTTATCTTCGCTCTGACGAAGGGCTAACGCTCGAAACGTCACCTCAATTTAGAATTTCTTTACGGCGGTCAATTTACCATATCAACTAGGTTGATAAACCCATTTCTGTGTTCGAAACATAGATCGCACTGACAAGAATAAAATTTATCCAGGGATAACATTATCTCCTGTTCTGATTGGAACAACTCGGTCTTGGTGCTAGGTACTTTCCTAAGGGAACAAGGTACGGCTGTAGCTAGGCAAAACCTCCTATTGAAATACCGACCTGCAGGAGGTCCAAATGTTGGGATAACAGCAAGACCACCGCACCTCTACAACGTTTTGGAGAGAGATCACAAATATTGGAGGTTGCTAGAGCTCTTAAGCTTCGGAAAGTTCTTTGATCAATTGACACTCTGTTATTGGCAGGATACTCTCTAAAATACTTTGGCCTCAACAGGTAGGAAAAACAAGCGTGGCTGTGCAACCAGTAAGACCAAGAGAAAATGAGGGGACAGAGAAGGAGGCTCCCGGTCCAGCCCTTGGGATATGTCATGTCCACGAAAGTTATTTTTAGACGAGCGGAAGTCTTCCGAGATGTCCGCATGCAGGCCAACCTCGGTCCGATGTTTGAAAGAAAATATATATTCATCAGCCTTACACGTGCGCCATCATTTTCTCTTTTCCCTAAGAACCTGAGAGCGAAGCAAGACTGCATGCGGACGTCTCGGAAGACAGACTTCCCCTAGAACAAAGACTTCCGCTGGTCTAAAAATAACTTTCGTGGACATGACATATCCCGACCAACGCCTTGAGCCTCCCTCTCTGTCCCCTCATTTTCTCTTGGTAAGACCTATTTAACTGATAAAACATTACAAGTTGTTATTTTTTGAGGAGAAAAGATTACCTTGTATTGAAACCAGAACTTGAAGAACGTTCGATTTTGACGTCCACACTTCGCTTCCACGCCCGGCCCAGGTTCCCAAAAGGCTCACACAGACCTTGCCGTCCTCATAGAGGTTTGGATTCAAGCGACCCGAGCATTGTGACAAATAATGGAACAAGGGAGGGGAGGCTGGGTAGTCCGGTGGTAACCTGACGTCAAATACAAAGAGGCCATGTTCGTAAGGTGTGTCCACAGGTCCCGTAATCATGACCCTCAGAATATCCTGGAATGACAACAAAAAGAGCCGTAATGATTTTTTTAAAAGAATATATGAATAGAGGGATAATAGAGGGACAATATACAATTATCTATCTATATCTAATTAGGTGCATTTCTGGACATAAGTGCAACTTACGCAGTTGTAAAGGAAATCCAGACTGGGTTTGGGTTGCGCGACTACCTGGGATGATCCTTGCAACTTTCATTTCAAAAGAGGCCGTGTGAAAAAGGTCATTAACGTTCCTCCAAAAACGTTCCTCCAAAAACCCATATCATATCGAGTAAAAAACAATGGAAATGATTTACAAGGAAACTACAAAGATTTAAATCTTCAATTTGGTGTGCTATACGCACGACATTCACTTTGTCACATTGTGTAAAAGGTAGGGAGGTTCCACGGGAGGTTTTCGTTTTTAACTCAACAATGAATCCTTAGTTGCACACCTTTACTTCAAAATTGCTCATATTAATCCAGCTATTGGATAATTCGACCATATTGTACAACGTGAAGGAGCTATATAGTGGAATAATGGAGAAAGATCAGCCTTGGGTAGCACAAAGTTATATCTTGATCTAACGCTTTCGTTGACTTTATCGAACGCGCGGACTGCATTTCAGCACTCCGAGTTCGAATCCCAGCTCGTGCGCTCCAAAGTTCACTCAGCCTTCCATCATTTTGTGGTGGGTAAAATGAGTACCAGCATCACTGGGGACAAGTTGTGCATGCAACGGGATTGGAGTAGCACCCACCCCTGCCGTAAATTACAGTAGAAGCTTAAGAAAGAAGGCCATCTCGTTGACTTTGTCGTTGCTTATACTCCCACGTGACATTCCTCTCACGGCACAGGAACGTATACACCATGAAATAATCCATATTCCTTCAAATTTGTTCCGCTTATGTTCAGCCGGGATTGTAATCAATGCGGTGCACACTCCGTTTTCATAAACGTCACAAAGTGTCCTCTTTAGTCTAAGTGTGAACTACGTATTCACTACAGAAGAGTTAACGTTGGCATTCGCATTCTTTTCTAAATTACGATTTTCTCAACTATTAATGTTCCTCTGAGGATTATAGACGAGGGGACTCTTTTGTGACGTTTATCAACTGTATTTCTACGCACAAGTAACGTTAAAAACAGGGAGTAAGAAGACACTTCGTGAAGCTTAATTCGATCACTTCATTACTTGCAGTCCAGGATATCTCATTTTGTCAAGCTTATCATCTCAGCGACTGCTAAAGTGTCCTTAACAAGTGCAAAAGGAACCACCATTACAACATTGAGAACAACAGAGGATGCTTAATGAAGTGAAAAAAAATTACCACGCGATCTTCGTAGCCCCTGACAATTATCCCGGCAGGAAGTGAATACATAAGTAAAGCCATTTCTTTACGCATACATGACAGGAAACGGCCTGGATTTTGTGCTTGAAACGTTGTATACTTGAAGGTGTGGCTATCGGGGACAGAGTCAACCGTCAAGAAAGCTATAGACAAAAACATAAAAAAAGGGTATCAGTTATTTTGCAGCAAAACTTTAACACTCCGCTGCACGTGAAAGAAGCCATACACTGGGCGCTTTCCTTTTAAATGGGAAACCCGATTGTTCCGGTTGTAAATCAAATGAAACACACTTTTCCACTGGAAAATTTCCGGCAAAAAAGGGAATAACTTCAAAGCATTCCTCTTTTTGGCGACATGTTCGGGAAATCCTGTACCATCTGCTGCGTTCCACCTGTGCCATGCTCCCTGATAAATTCAGGTGGCGTTTTTAGCAACGAACATCTTTGTTATTGTAAATTCCCCAGTCTCTTTAAGAAGAAAGAAAAGGTGACTCCGTGCAAAAGGACCACACTCGTCCCGTTTCGCTTTTATTGAGGGATATTGTCCTGTTCCTTTCAACAGGAAATTCTTCCCCCACTTTCCATTCATATGGAAAGCACCCACTGTTCAGTTCGGGAAAGTTCACACAGGTGCGAGTTCGGTAACGTGACCTGATACTAGAAAATTAAAGACAACCTCGTTCCCAGGGTCTCTTAGTGACAAAGGAGACCCTGGGAAGGAGGTTGAGTTAAAGAAACATCGACGACTACAGCGACGAAAACGCATTTGAAGTAAAGATAAAGAATGAAAGGTTGAATATTGCATAAAGTCCGCTACGAGCCTAGAAGGCCCACCAGGCCGGCACTTATCTCCGGTTTCTGTAGCATGAAGCGACTAGGCGTATTTCTACTCCCCCCCCCCTCCCCTGGATGGGATGCTAGTACATCGCAGGGTTACCCCCCCGCATTTTCGCCGGTACCCATTTATATACCTGGGTGGAGAGAGGCACCGTGAGAGTAAAGTGTCTTGCCCAAGAACACAAAACAATTTCTCCGGCCAGGACCCGAACCCGGACCGCCCGGTCCGGGTTCGGACCACCCGGACCATGAGGCCACTGAATGTTGCATACTCACGGTTATTTCAAGTGTACGGCATAAAATGGTGAAAAAATGCGCGCCGAAAGAGCAGCACGACAATTTTTCTTTTTCAATCAAACCCATCATATCATTGCTTTCTCGCCCTGTCGTTGCCGTAGCAAGCGAAGTTTCTTAAACTCTCTACCGTTTTGGTAGAAGGTGACTATATGCGTGGTCACCGTCGTGGTTACAGAGGCGGAGAAGATGTTCGTGACGGTGAAGAGTCATCCATGAGAAACCCTTTGAAATTACAAAATCCTTATTTCCCCTTCACCCACTGAATATTTCTCAGAGAAAAAACAAGGGAATTCTGTTTTGAAGAAACAGTGGGAAAATAAATACTCTACAACGGAATCGAAGACACTACATGTAGGTGCTCGTGAAGTGATAGGGCTTTCACATCTGTTACAAAGACACGCTAGCTGCTGCCTTACCAGGCTTAGCAGTTGATATGGCTTCATTGACTCTATTCCTGGCCTCTTGTAGCGCCTCTCTGTCTACATTTTCGGTCGCGTCATCCGTTGAATGATCTCCATCGGCTGCCGCGAGGTCCATAATGTCAACTAAAGCCTCTTCATCTATGCTATCACCACTTTCGGTTTCCCATTCATCCTCTGATCCCACAGTGGAACCATCTGTCGATGACAGATGACCATCATCCTACAAAAAAAAAAAAACAACAAAAAAGTTTCCTGAGTGTTTTCACGAACGGGTAAAAAAGAAAAAACTGTCTGGGGAGCAGATGGTGAGGTCACTCGCCTCCCACCATGCATTGTGGCCCGGGTATCGAGTCCCAGCGTCGGCGTCACATGAGGTTGAGTTTGTTGATCCTTTACTCTGCTCCAGGAAGTTTTTCTCCGAGTAATCCGGTTTTGCCCTCCACTCAAAAACCAAAATCTGACTATAGTGTATAGTGTCACCAATTTGTTGCCCAGCGATATGCACTTGGATAAACTGAGGTCCAAGTCCTACGACCGCCTGTGATGTTGCGTAATGATACAAAAGAAATAGCAGTGCATTGTAATTATTAAATTGTCAACCTCGATTAATGCATTCCTCGTGCTCTGATTGGTTAACTCAATCTCGGTTATTGGCTCATATACCTTAGTTCGACCTCATATGGCAAATAATTGCGCTAAGCGTCGCTAAGCTAAAAACTATTTTCGCCGGAAAGCGAGATTTCTCTCTGAATAAAGCAAAACAAAAAAACGTTTTTGTGGAAAGTTCGGATCAGTTCCGACGTTTAGAAGTATGCGAAAAGGTAAGAAATGTTTTTGTGATGAGCCTGCATCTGTCTGACCACCAGGTATTACACAATATCGCATCTTCATCAAGTTTTTTCGATTTCGCTCGGATTTTCTCGCTTTTTTCGCTCGTGTTTCGTACTTCCACACTTTTGGAGTTTAAGGAATTTAATAAAACAATTATTCCATTCGCGCTTGTTGGATACGAGACTGGTTATAGCCAACTCGGCGCTACACGCTTCGTTGGCTATTTACCATCTCATATCCAACGCGCGCTCATGGAATAACTGTTTAATATAATAATAATGGTGATGACAACGATGATAAAGTCACAAAAAATGATCAAGAAAATAATGATGTGGACGATAGTAATGAACGGCTGACATACACGACATGATGATGACATACACGGCGGCCATGTTGCATGGCAGGAACAATAGATTCTTTTTCCTATGGGAACAAATGTTCTTTCTAATGCAAAACATTTTCATTGTTCCTGCCACATAACATGGCTGCCGTGCAAAACCTCTATAACTACATTCAGAAACATAACCAGTGAACTTAATTATTTTAAAGAAAGAAATGTTTATTTGAAGTGCGCGTTATACACGAAAGATCGATGCTCCGGCGCACTTATTTGGACAATTTAAGCAATCGTCTCATATTGACACCTGAGAAATTCAGGCGGCTCCAACTGGAATAGAACCCGTGACCTCCGCGATGCCAGTACAATGCTCTACCAATTGAGTTAGGAAGCCACGCATTTGGGAGCAGGTCAATTTGTTGAGTTCATTTGTTCCTGGAAAGGACCAACGAAGGAAAGAAATGCACTTATCAGAGTGAGGTCATGGGTTCGAATCCCGCTGAAGCTGACTGAATTTCCCAGGTGCCTACATGAGACAATTGCTTAAATTGTCCAAATAAGTCACGGTGCGAACATCAATAATCTTAGTCAATACCGCACACTTCAAATAAACATTTCTTTCATTCATCGAGTCCTTTCATGGGAACAAATGAGCCTAACAAATAGACCTGCTCCCAACTGAGTGGCTTCATAGCTCAGTTAGTAGAGCATTGCACAAGAAATGCACCAGCAATGCACCAGCATCGCAGATGTCATGGGTTCGAATCCCGTTGAAGTCGCTTGAGTTTTCCAGGTGTCTATAAGAGAAAATTGCTTGGATTGTCGTGATACGTGCGAGCATCAATTTCAATCTCAGTTTCGAACTCATTTTAACTGGCATACAGCTGAAGAAACTATAGAGATTAAACCAAAGATAAGATACCCTCTTATGCATGTATGAAACTTCAGTTGAATTTGGACTTAGAACATCATATCTTATTGAGAGTTAAAACGAAATTCTAAATATAATGGGAGCAAGCTGTCTACTTGCCGAAATGACACCGACATCGACATCTGACATCTGTCAGACACACC
>OX421452.1:15332240-15334740 GCA_949126865.1 Montipora capitata
ATCCTCTGTGATTGGTGCCTGTACTTGTCGTGTGCGCTGCATGGACTTGTTCAGCTCTCGCAGATCGAGGCTAACGCAGATGTCATTGGGATCTTTTGGTTTTGGTTGGACGACTAGCGGCGAGCACCAAGTGATGGATTCGTGTTCTGGAACCTTTTCCATGATGTCTTTATCTACAAATTCTTCCATTCCCTTCTTTAAGGGTTCCATCAGATGGTATGGTACTCTCCGTGGTTTTTGTGCAATTGGCTGTGCATCATCCTTAAGCGGCAAATGGATGTTGATGTCTTCTCCGTCGCGTTTTGCTTTGCCAATGCCTGCAAATCTTCCTTCATGCTGAAGCAAAATCCTATCCAGGTCTTCATTTCCGGTTTGTACTTTGTTGATGGTCTGAATTTCATCACGGTTTGGTTCCTTCAGTCTTCCCTTCGCATCAAATTTGATCATCCCCAAATCTTCCAGTGTTTGTCTTCCAAGTAAGGGGAGGGAGTCGATTTTCCCTTGAATGACTGCGATCTTCGCCAGTGTTTTCCGTGTTTGGTTTTCCAGGGTGACGTCGCATTCCCCCATGACTGGAAGGTCTTCGGTGAGTGTTTTCAACTTGATCTGCGTGTCCTGTAATTCTATCTCAGGTGTTGTCCGTAGCAACTCATTGAACTGATGTTCGTCCATGACGTTTGACTTGACTGACATTGATTAGGCCAATGATGTTTACATCGACAGGGACAGTGTCGTAATAATAATGACACATACAAAAGAAACTCGGTTCGTGTAACAGCATTGATTGTTATAGCGTGCCAAAAAGGAGAGTTCAACAAACTGTAGGGCTACTGTAACAAGTAAAGAAATTGAAAGGAAGACTAAAAACCCACCATAGAAGTGAGTTAAAGTTAGATCGTATTTCAGTTTTGCATTTTGAGTACTCAGAATTCACTATCAAATATAATGTTAAGTTCCTAGCAGGAATTCATTGCAATATGTATTTCTTTTTGATAGAAAAGCAAATAGCCAATCAGCCAGCAAGTTGAAATTATACAATCTTTGGTAGTGGTCTTCTTAGTGATCTAATCAGTTCCCTTTTGGAAACAGTACCGTAAACACCCGCAGTTAAGCCGCACCTTGTTTCCAAAAATCGTCGCAAGAAATCAGGGGTGTGGCTTATCTGAGGGAACATTTGAAAAAGACTGCTTCTCAGTGGTGTCCAGTTTTCCACCTAATGCCTGGCTACTAAGCTACTGGTCAACAATCTGGTCACATTCTTGCTATAATACGAACATCCATGGAAAAAACTGTGTTCAATGAAGAAATTAGAGTTAGGACAATGTGCGAGCCATGCGAGTCATGATTGCGAGTCACGCAAGCCATGGCCGCGAGTCACGCAAGCCATGGCTGTGAGTCACGCAAGCCATGGCTGCGAGTCATGCGAGCCAACATGGCAAGCCATGCGAGTCAACAGGCGAGTCACACAATTATTGAAAGCTAACCGTTTTAAAATGGGTGCTTAGACTTAATAACTGTTTATCAGCGCTATTTGAAATGGGTGCTTAGACTTTGATGCGAAATTCACATGGTTCGCATGGCTCGCTGGCTTGAAGATTGTCCAGCCCCAAGAAATAACTGTGAACAAATACCGGAAAAAGATCAACCATAATGTCAAAGTTGTTAGAAAGGATGTTCATTATAATAATTAAAAGTGCTAAAATTGTGGATAAGACTTTGAAGTATTTTCTGTTGCAATGTTAATAGTGAGTTTACGTTCAATGAAAAGTGGATGAAGAAGACTTATACTTGACTCGACTTTGGATTTCTTTTGATTTCTTTCAAAAATCTTTTTTTTTTCCAAAATTAGAGCTGCTAAATTCAGGGTACGGCCTATCTGCGGGTGTTTACAGTAATAATTATTGATCTTCTCCTACAGCATCTTTCCTAAGTGATTCTGTACAAACTCACCTCCTCTACTATTCCTTTGATCTGAGCTTGATTTGTTATGATTGGTTTCAATCCTGATAGCCATTTGGCTTCCTTGAAAGCTCTTGCGGGACCAGCAACTTTCTGGCCTGGGTAAAACAGGGCTGAATAAAATGGGGAATCCTGAAAAAAAGAAAAGGAAACAACAGCTGATAAAATTCTTACAAGTACATTTGTAAACTGCCACGATTAACCCTTTCACCTCTGAACCAACCTAAACCGGCCATACAGTGTCCTTGGTATTTTACTCTAACACCAGACGATTTTACTTGTCAATGGGGAACCTCTAGGAGTCAATGGGTTAAGGATGACCTAAAAAAGTTATAAGCCATTCTTTTAATAATAATAATAATAATAATAATAATAATAATAATAATAATAATAATAATAATAATAATAATAATAATAATAATAATAATAATAATAATAATAATAATAATCATCTAACACTAATGACTTTTCTGTGCATGGACAACTGGACCTCTTATACAATCATGTACATTAAAAAATGAGGTCTGTGGAAGGTATCCTG
>OX421452.1:15339740-15342240 GCA_949126865.1 Montipora capitata
TCTTAGGGTCTTAGAGTCTTTGGGTCTTAGGGTCTTAGGGTCTTTGTTCTAAGTAGTATTGCCGAATGTACCCTTACACTCGATGACTAAAAGATTTCAATGTACTTATGTGAAATTTAAGTTGTGAGTTTTTAATGTTTCGTTTAATTCAGAAGAGGTCATCTTTACTGGGCAAAATTTTTGAGCATAGCGCAGTGGGAATTTCAACACAAACAAGCTGATGAAATCTACATTTTTGGCTGATTGATCGCAATGATAAAGATAAAAATAGTTTTCTCCTGTTTTTCTTTCCATTGCGAGGAAATTATTGTTGAATGTTTTTCAATGCAGGCAGAAAAGTTTTGACACGGTTTTTGAGAGTAAAAATATTATGGTCAACGGGTGAATTTTTTCTTGTTTATTTGACCTGCAGAATGTCTGTGGAATGTGAGCTTGCGTGACGATCTCCGTAGACGTGAAAAGAGTTATTTAAGACATATAAGAATTTAAATACAGCTGTCTGTTAATTTGACAATAATGTCCTCAAACAGTTTTCATCCTCTTTTTATTAAGAAAATTAAGAAAGGAGAAAGGTGACAAGTGGGCCACAAACAAACATCAATAATAATATTGTTGTAATTCAAGGAAACCGTACATTCGTTTTAGAATTCATGCACGCGCTGCAGGCCTATTAAAGTTGAGTAAATAAATAAATAAATAAATAAATAAATAAATAAAAACTAGTTGGCCCAGGTGGGGGGGGGGGGGGGGACTGATGAGAAATTATCTACTATCTTAAAAATTTGAAGGACACCTACTTGCTGCATTAAACACTTTCAGGGACCCCCCTTTAGTATCCCTAAAATTTGAGACACCCCCAACCTACCTCATGCTAACAAATCAATACATGATGTAGGAGTCAGAAGAACGAGTGAAACAAATTAAGGCAAAAACAGAAAAATGCCTGCAAAGAGCACAACGATCTGCTAACTAAAGAAACACACTCAGACAAAAGGCAAGGCAAGCAAAGCCTTTAGAAAGCCAGCTATATCACTGATACATGGCACAATGCGCTCAAGAACAAAAAAATCCCGCGCCCGGGTCAAAGCTTTAAAAGCAGAATTCATCACTTGCTCCTACCACCCACAAGCCTATCATTTGAGACTAAAATTAAATTGATGCAAAAGCACAAGGCCAAAAGGTCACATTCACATTACCGCAGAGACAGGGTTTCACATTACTGCAGAGACCGTTTTGTAAAGTAGCGGACGTATTTCTGAAAGCACTGGACGTGACATTTTTGGCACCGCAAGGTGCCTTGCAGGCGTCGAAGGCACAAGTTACCTAGGGGGTCTGGGGGCATGCCCCAGTAGGAAATTTTTAAAATAGAGCACTCAGAAATGCTGTTTCCAGCAGTTCTGGAACCCAAGAATCAGTACTGTTTCTCAGGCAAGGCTGGAGTTTACTCAAGAAAGAAAAAAAATTATAATTATGAAAAATAAAACAAACCCCTTAAATGTTGGACATGGAATATTGGAAACCACTGGACGAAACATCAACCCTCAGGCCCGCTGCATGGAAAATCAACACCAAGAAACTAAATGTATATCATCACTTGAGATGAACCATTTTCATGGAAGAAAAGATATCACACAGTAGTATGACGGTCCAAATCTAAAGTCTCATAGAAAAAAAAATCATTGCTAAATGAAATCTTACTGGAAATGCCTAAAAGAGGGGTTCATTCAAATATGTACTCGAGAAAGGAAAATTATGACAAAGGATTCAAAGGAAACCAGACCACAAACAAGGGAGTCATGTAGGTCTGTCAACCCCATTTCACACTCAATTGAATATTATTTTGTTCAATTGTGCTTAAACATTGGCTAATGACAACAGGTGCAAAAATTCATTTTAATCCTGCCAGAATTTGTTTGAATATTCGCATTCTTTCAATAGAATGCGAATATTCAAACAAATTCTGGCAGGACTTAATTAACTGGTTTAAGGAGGAGAATGTGCTACCTTTGTAATTACATCTGCAAATGGTTAGACTTTCAAGTCTTCTCGGATAAGGACTGTAAACCGGAGGTCCCGTCTCATAACCCTTGTTGGAAATTAAATAGTATGGGACGTTAAAGAACCCACTCACTATTCGATAAGAGTAGGGGACATAGTCCCCCGGTGTTATGGTCTGACCTTATCTGGACGGGGGCATCTTTCACTTCCTAAATTAAAATTGTAATCTGTGTAATAAGCAGTCTGGCTAAAGTCCCCCGAAAAATTGTAAATTAGTCCTGAAAAGCCCGAGGGGAGAGACTAATAGCTTCACTCACTCACTCACTCACTCACTCACTCACTCACTCACTCACAATATGATTGGTATAAAAGTTGAAGCATTATCAGAGATTGACAAAATTTTCGGACTCTGGGAAAGGCAAGCAGATTTTCATTTACTCAACCATTTCTTGATCCTGGCAAAACAACACATTTACTTCTGCCGAAATAAAGGGTATCCTCC
>OX421452.1:15347240-15354740 GCA_949126865.1 Montipora capitata
GATCCATTTCCGAATTTTGTCCCAAATCCCCCTCCATAGAAAACCATTTAAAAGATTTTGCGGCTATTTTTCTGTCAACAAACTTTGACGCCAAAACTGGGTTGCCAGCGAGCGGCGATTCGAACGTCAGCTGTTGTGCTTGGCCCTTATTTATGCTTTTCAGTCTAGTATTTTTGAATCAAGTATAAGAAGACGTCAAAATTGTATTGATAATTTATTTGCTTTAACCCTTTCACTCAGGCTGCCGAGGGCTTCCCCATTGACGAGTAAAATCGTCTGGCGTTAGACAGAGTAAAATCTATAAGTGTTAATTTGCATTTTTGGCGGTGAAAGGGTTACCTTCGCGGAAAAAGACTTTGTTGGCTTCCTTTCGACAGGGTAGATCGACAACAACGTCGTTTACGCACAGAAATCCACCTTTTCCGGTGAAAGGGCAAAGGATTGACAGGACAGCACAGTTTTGACTGCCGCGCGCATTGCGGGCGCGGGTTCCGTATGCTCGCGGGAGCTTCATTGTCTCGTTAGTCTAGTGGATATCGGAAACTGCAGAAACCATCAATTCGGATTCGACTCTTTGCCTCGCCTAGGCTGAATCTTCTCTGCATGTTTAAAATGTTTGTTTCTTTGACGTAGATTTAAAGTTTGAAATAGATTGTACGTCGTGTAAGTTGAATAAAAGGGGAAATGCCAGTTTGAGGGATGGCGATGACCGGGATGATTCCCTCCTGTTAGTTGTGTAGTGGAATTACGGGACTTGGAGGTCTGGTGACGAGAAAAGCGAGAGCAGCGGGTTCGTGTCGATGGTGTGTGTCAAAACAACATATCCTCTACCTCTGAAATGACGATTATCGACAATTCGTGATTTTCCCTGGATTGACTGTTATCGTCCATTTAGATTACCCTGTCCCAGTGGTAGCAGATGAAAAGAAAAAAAGTAAACTTAGCATCTCTGGACGGGATTTGAACCCGGCTCACCCAATGTGAAACTAATGATCAACTGGCTGACAATTGCACCAATTATTTATCAGATCTAACCTGTATAGTATAAACTCATTGCTGAATAATGGTTAAGTCTAGAACTTGATTTTAAAATGGTTAGCTTTCTCTTGAGGTTTGGTATGCGACATTTTCTCCTTTTTAAACTTGTTTCTTAGCCGGTGATAATACACGTTTATAGCGGCATTCGGATGAAAAAATATGTTGCCATATTTTAAAAAAATGTCCTGGAAGTTAGCGATGCGATAGTCTAGTGGTTAAGTGAAAGGATTATTTATAAAACACTCCCAGGTTCGAGTCCAGCGAGTTTAGGCATTGGGGTTCCGATTTTAAAAATATATATTCATTTCCCATAATCCCTATCAAGCGCTAAGCGTCCTAAATTGACGATAATAGTCACTTTAGAGAAACTTAGGAATTGTCGATAATAGTCATTTCAGAGGAAGAGGATGAATTGGTCAAAAATATACTGTCATTCTCGTTGAAGTTCAAAATATAGTTGTGTTTCATTAATCTCGTCTGAGTTCTTTAGCTAATCCCCCGGCAAGCACGATTACAAGTGGTGGAGAATCCTTCTTCCGTCGAACGTGGCAACAATCCAAGAACTACGGCGTCAGTATTTTGAATATTTAATGAGTTCCTGTCGAGTCATCCCTTTTAACCGCGACCAAGAACTACAAGGCATCCTGCCAGGAGTTGTCAGTTCACAGGCACCCCAAGCTCAGTGTGAGGGAACTCGCGGCCAACAAAAATATAAGGATTTGTATGGGAATCCCGATAAAAAACCCGAGAAGATAATTTTACGAAAAAATTGTCAATTAAAAAGCCTAACCTTATTGCCATTGTGAGTCGCTTCCTTCCTGTGTGGTTTTTTTCCAGATTCGACGCGAATTAAGCCATTATCAGTTCATCGGTTGTCAACGGTCCCCCACAGGGGCTCCCATGTAAAAAGGGGAGGGATGCTCGTCGGAAATTTTAAATTAAACCTCAAAAGCATACCAATCTGGGCGTGGCCCAGTCTTTTTTTGACCCCTAAAAGAGACCATATTAAAACACAGAGAAATAAAAAATACAGTGACTCTAAACGATGGCAAAGACATTATCATAATGCATCTAATACTTTCACCTACGTGAAGAAATATAAAAGTGTAAATCTACACTTTTACATTTCTTCCCGCGCAACCCTAAAGGAGACCTTCTACCTATGATTGCGTTTTGCCTAGAACACCCTAAGTGAGACCAAAATCCGAAATTTACACCCCTAAGCCGCTTGAGTGGGCTATCAAGCAGTACGTCAACCTCTTTGGATTGAGGGTAAACAAATTCAACCAGTTGTTAATGTTCTCAGTGGTGCCTTTGATCTGAGCCAAATTTCAAGTCATGTGACATCAGACACAACTAGCGCTAACAGTGATCCATGCTACAATGCAAGGCTCGTAGATTTTCCTGAAACACCAGATTCTGTTCTAGAAGAAGACGTTCCTGACATGTGCGTCACGTACTGCACAACCTTGGCAGTGGAATCTAAAATTTAAGAGGACGAGTATTCTTGAGAATGTCATTCTAGGTGACATTAGGGACATGAAAAATGATGATGATGCTGTTCTTGAAGAAGCAGCTGACACTACTGCAAAGCAACTTGCTGATGGGTGGCTTACATGGGCAAACACGTGCACACAGCAGCCACCTCCTTCATCAACACTTCCAAAGAACACTGGGCAGAGGCATTGTGACTTAGACTCTTGTGCACTAAAGCAGTGGAAACGTTTAGTCCAAACAAAAGAAATGGAAGATTCTGATCTCGGCTCATCAATGTTGTCCCCCATCTGTGACGACTTACCAGAATTTGATAGTCAAGGTCCCGAGTTTACTCCAGTAGAAGAATTGAATTGTGACCTTTACTCACCCGCTTACACTGACGCTATATGTCAAGCTTTGGATCGATCTAGATGACCCGGAGTATTCTACTATTGTTGCAAAGATTATGAAGCGATTCAAAGAACGCATCTGTCAATATCCTACTGCATTTCTCTTCCCTGGGAGTCCACTCAAAGCTGTTAAGGGATTTGAGCACAGAATTGACACAGGGGATGCCCCGCCCATTTATAGTCACCCATACAAGAAAAACCCAGCTGAACGTAGAACAATCAAAACAGAAATCGAACGGATGCTTAAACCCAAGATAGTATAACCAAGTCAGTCA
This sequence comes from Montipora capitata, assembly GCA_949126865.1. NCBI lineage: Eukaryota > Metazoa > Cnidaria > Anthozoa > Scleractinia > Acroporidae > Montipora > Montipora capitata. Next base: position 15,350,440 of record OX421452.1, read on the forward strand.
GAATGGGGTTCTCCATGCATCCTGGTTCGCAAACCTCCCAAAAAAGGTCAACTGTAACCTCCAAGATTTGTGGTAGACTATCGTCGCCACAACAATGTGACACAAGGAGATGGTTACCCTATCCCATCCATCTCAAGCGTTCTGGATGTTGTAAGCCAAGGAAAAGTATTCGCGAAATGTAATATGGTCAGTGGTTATTGGCAAATTCCTTCGACAGTCAGATCAACATAAAACAGCATTCTGTACGCATCTGGGACTGTATGAATTTCTCAGGCTTTTCTTTGGATTGAAAACCGCAGCAAACACTTTTCAGCTAATTTTGAACACTGTGTTTGCAGATTAACGGCAGAAGTGACTTGTCGTCTATGTGGATGACATAATTCAGTGGACAATGTCAGAGGAGGAAGCCCTTGCAAATTACTCGTTGTTGTTTCAGAGACTGGTTAAAGTTGGCATGCAACTCAAATCTTCTAAATGTAAATTCTTCGTTAGGGAAATTGAAATACTGGGACATCGAATCACCAAAGAAGGTCGAACACCCATCAGCAAAGGAGTAGAAGGAATCCTATCCATGCCCACACCAACAAACATTTCTGCAGTCAAACGTTTTCTTGGACTTTGTGGTTATTTCCGAGACTTCATTCCTTGTATGTCTACCCGAACACAAGCCCTACGAAGCCTCCTCAAGAATGGTGTATCATTTCAGTGGACAGAAGAAACAGAAAGACAGTTTCAAGACTAGAAGCAAGCCATCATTGGCCCAGATGTGATGTCGTTCCATCCGGATTGGAACGCTCACTTTGAATTACATGTGGATGCTAGCAACCTTGGATGTGGAGCCATGTTGGCTCAGGAGAAGAATGGCATGCTTCGCCCAGTGAGATTTGCATCCCGAGCATTTTCACCAGCCGAATCACGTTGGAAGACTATGCACCAGGAACTCTTTGCAGTAAAATGGGGACTCGAACGGTTTCGCTCTTACATAATCGGCCGAAGAGTTAAAATTGTAACAGATCATGCAAATCTTCAATGGTTAACTACCATGGCACCACATCAGGCAAAAGGGACAAGATGGTGCATGAGCATGGGAGAATTTAGAGAACTTTTTCATATAATTATCCTCTTAAGCTTTTTATCGGGATTCCCATAAAAATCCATATATTTTTGTCGGCCATGCTCACAATGAGTTTGGGGCGCCTGTGGTATTTTGCTCGTATTCAGTGATTAGTGTCCTGAGAAAGGAATTCTTGCCGATTTCGATGCTCATTTGTTGAAATGAGGGAAGCATACTATGTGAAATTAACTGTGAACTTATCTCATCACCCTCGCACCTTGTATTTAGCTTCGACTGGACTCTGGAAAATAAATACTTAAACTCGATTCACCCCTGCGAATGTGTCGGCTTCTCAACCCGTATATGATACACGCAATGGGAATGTCGTGAAATAATTAATAGATACAGAAAACAATTTTTCCAGAAGTAGATTTGTGATTTAATGCTATTTATTAAACTATATACATACAATATTTCTTTGCTTTGCACATTTGTACCTGATCAACTTCATCGCAGTTAATTTCGATTTTTTCTAGGAGACGATGCGAACTGTGAAACTCCCGCAAATTCTGTCTACGTCTGTTTCATCGCAATGTCTCATCTGCAGTGGCCATGAATGAACTAAAAAAGCAAAGCCTTGCTTCATGTGGTCAAAGGTGGCCACCATGAAAGATTTAAATGTAAAGCAAACCATCGCATTATCTCAGTTGCTTCGATGGCTTAGTGGGAACTTACTCGCTCCTGGGACCCGATGGCCCGAGTTGGGGACGCAATGGCTCCGGTTGTATTATACGGGATTCTTATCAACTACTATCCCTGGGGTATGCACATTTGTGACTATGACGAAAAAAAACTGAACTGGTTTTATAATGTGGTATGCATGGTATGCATCCCGCGTAACTAACTAACAAAACAAAAATCCGATGTCTTGAATTTCTCTTGAATTTCTATGATGGATAATCCCTAAGACGGGTAATCTCTATTGGCTCCCTGAAAAAAAAGTTGAAATCCTTATGTTCCTAAGATGGACCATGCAGGACAGAGCTGAAAAACCACTGCGCAAGTCACTGATCCGCGGCAAGAAACGCAGGCTCAAGGGCGCGCTCATTCAAAAAGACTATTTGTTCGCCGGAAAATGACAGCCGTTGATTAAATCAAAAAAATAAGGTCGCTGTTTGAAAGATAAGGATTTTGTCACAATTTTTGACGAGTTTTGACGTTTTTCCAAAACTTGAAGTGGTGTACAAATTGTGTAAAAATTGTTTTCGCGCGGTAAATGCACCTTTCGTGTGACTATACGGTGAATGGAGGTAACGAGCGCTGCAATGCTTACTTTTTTGACAGTGTTGGCTTTTGTCGCAAGTTTCTCGAACGGTTTTTGCAAGTTGTTGGTTTTCTGGGAGGACCAAGAATTCCCTTAAACCCTGTTTTGGCGATGTTCGGCCGGTGGAATTGGTGAGAGCTTCGAACTTATCGGTGGAGACTAGTTCGCCGAGTGGTTGCGATACAGGACAATGCCTCTTTGTCTGTGTTGGTAAAGAGACATTGAAAAACCTTATGACGGTCCAGATACTCTCTATAATACTCTGAACAACAAAGGAAGACAACTGGTGAATTATAGACCGGGTGGTGAATGGTGACACGCTTACAAAAGATATTTTGGCAAGCATGCTGAAAGCGATATTAAAATGGAGTATGCAAAGATGCAAGAACTTAGGCAAATTGAGCTCCACGTTTCTCCAAATTTTAATACGAATTTATAATTATCATGAAAGCAAAATACATCTTTCGCTCTTTACACAGCATCTTTTGTTAAATTTATAGAAGAGCGATGAAAGCCGGCCCCAACAGAAACTGAGATAAATCGGTGAAAAGATTATACACTGTATGATACACAGAGAGCAGGCAAAAAAGTGCTTCATCCTGGAAAGCCCACTTAATGACATTAATATAAACAGCTCAGAGAAAATTAATTTGCCCCTTGATTTGCTTGCCTTTTAAAATAAAAATTCATCAGATCCTAACCTGATCAAGAGACGTCATTAATGTTATTTTTCTTTCAGAAAGTAAATCCTTTTTTTTCCATATTTAACAATTGACAAGGAACTACAAAAATTTTACAAGGATCAGTTCAGACAACACAGTGCATATTGCAAAACTGATCTATACTTGAGACATTTCACACATGCATGCTACATTGTACTTGATGAGTTTGAACAAAATCTTTAGAGCATAGACAACTAGGAAACATCCCTGAAAGGGGCATTCCACAAAATTAATATTTTCAGCTGTATAGCAAGAAGTTCACTCTAGCATTATCCGCCGACTGGCGTAGGTGGTATTATCCTAAAAAGATGATTGTATATTAAGTAGATGGAATCCAGTCATCAGTATAATACACATTCAAGGGCTATTCCATGTGGGTCCCAATGCTCAAGAAGATGTTTGTTTTTAATTTTAATTTTTTCTCTGACAACTTGTCATTGAATGTGTTTGGAGGTGTTCTGGGTTTCGACGTCACTACATGTATCTGAAGCATTACTGGGTTGGCAACTCATCAGATCAAAAGCATTCACAAAGTTTGCGTGCAGGTGCAAACAACATGCATTTGTGATGTTTTTGCTTGAATATGTTGTCCCCATTTTGTTTTATAAGTACAACATTTAAAAAAGTGGCATCTTAAAGTTCTGTGCTGGTTCAAAAAGTTCATAACTGAAAAAGGTTAAGGACTGGTATTCAGTTCTAAGAAGAAACTGAAAAGTTTGACAATGTGAAGAGTACTAAAGAAACTGCTTAAAACTCAACAGCATTGTCTGGATTTCTCAGTGACTTTATCCAGTCTTTTGTTCCACACTACCAACATGGACAAAGTGAACTCAATAAGATTATTGTGGTTTATTGCTGAGAAAAAAAGGCTGAATTTCTTCTCGCTCCTTTTAGAGCTAATATTTCACAAAACTGCCGCAAATAATACCAGGTGGATCCATCTCCCTAAGGACAAAAAACGAAAATGAATGTTATTGTCCATGAGATGCATATTACAATGCTATAATCTACAATATCATAATGATATTATTATTTTCCTAGACACAGGAAACTGCACATATCAGTTTTTTATGGGGGATGTGAAAATTAGACAGTACAAAAAGTCATTCTTATTACACAACCAAGACAAAGAAAACATTTTGAGCTAACCATATAAACATACTATAAACCACACATAAACCAATGACCCTTAACTGTTTGC
>OX421452.1:15374740-15377240 GCA_949126865.1 Montipora capitata
CGAGATAAAAAATGCGATATGCGAGTTAGAAAATGTCTGATAAAATATGAAAGATCCTAGTTGGAAAAAGCGGGATGGAAGGTAGAAAATGTTAACTAAAAACGGCTGTGGTGGTATGAACTGCAGCGTTCCAGTTAATTTTTTCAATTGGGGGGTCATTAAGACCATTTGAGGGGTCACCCAGACTTCGTGCGAGCAGAGGCCCTTCGACTCACACGTTCACACGTTTAATTATTTTGTAATGTCCTGTCTCATTTTTAGGTGTTTTAGTTTTTTAAGCTTTGATAATAAATTCAGTTAAAGATAAAAAAACATGCTCTTAAGTAGAATTCACTCGTTTCTTTTTAAAATGAATAGTCTGCAAAAAAAACTAACTGCTAAATTGTTGAAAAATCTTCGTGATAAAGGACCTGTGTCACGCAAATGATGTAATTTCATGAAACTCAAAATTCGCAAAAAGCATGAGTTTAATGTAAACAATCTTCGCACTAGTAAGTCGTAGCAATAAATTGGATTACCTAGGAAGTTAAAGAAATATTGTTTTCTTCCACAAAACAGATATTTTTCTGAGGTTAAAACTTGGCTACCTATTAATCATTTGTCAGAGTGAAAAAATTCCTGTCTCCTCGCGAATCAAATTTCAACGCACGTATGCAAATTTGTTAAGCTCGAATATTACACGACATGATGAATTCATAAAGGCCACCTTTTCCAGCGAAAAATTTGTTGAAACAAACAACATATTTGCTATTAGAGGCAAAAAACCCTTCCTATTTCATTGCGTGCGTAAAGGCAAACCCAAACCCAATCGTGTCAAATTACCATACGCAACAAAATAAATTTAAGGATCAAACGCTTTCCTGAAGAACCTTTCCTTGAATAATGAAGCACAAAATAGACGACAAGCTAATTCTTGGCTGTCACATTTCCGATTATTTTTTTACCTGAAGACTGTGCCGAGTTGAGTACAAATAAATACAAATAGCCAGACAACAGAGATCACAGATCCACTTAAGGTGTTCGATTCCTTTTCTGTGTCTGTTGAACCCATAAGTTACCAGAGAATTTTCCATTTGGTTTCAGTGTGGTACATAACACCACACTTGGTAAAATATTTGAAATACAGCTTACTTTGATTACGGCTCGACGGGCGAAAGATTGTTGTCGAAGTTCATTACCTGTCGCTTTTAAGATTCCAGATATTATTTTTCACCGCCTGTCTTGTTTATCCAGTTGAGTTTTCCATCTTGAGCTCCATAAGGGTATATTTTGTTTAAAGATGCATTAAAACGCCATTCGCGTTACAATGACTTTCGACACCACTGCAGGTTAATTAAATGTTCTATTGTGTCCACCGGATGAAATCTATGCATTTCTGCTACCCCCTCAAACCTAACAAACATACGCGCAGAAGACTCTACGCACAAAGACATTACTTAGCAGGGGAGGGACAGGAAAGACTTTTTCCGACAAGGAAAAAATAAAAATAAAAGAAAAAAAAACAAACAAACACATTTTCTGAGTGGATTTCCCTTGGCAACCCAGTAAAAAGCCAATATTTCAAAAGGCACTGCCTTTCTTCATCAGGTTTTTACAAGCAATGACTACGGTTATCAAAGACGTGGCAATTTGAATCGTGACATGGCGTGTGAGTAAATACTGCATTCAAACTCAAGATAAGGATTTTGCATGTAAACGGCTTAATTTAACAGATACGGTAGATTGATAAAAAGGAATGATAGCTGAAATTATATAACGATAAAGGAATATAAGGGAAAAGGCCGGGTGGATTATATTTCAACTTTCTTATTAAGACGTAAAGGTTCAAGGGTGTTAGCTATGTTTATGAGGTATGCTTCTCTTGCTTTGCGTACACTATTGCGATTGGAATGAGCTCGAGTGGTCCTTGCTTAAAGAAAGTTATATGTTTTTTGTATGTTTACGAGGAAGAGTAAGTTCGAGAAAAACAAAAGAAGGGCCTTATGCAAGGAAATAGCGAAAGCAAGAAGAAAAGAGAAGTAGTGAATGGGACTTTTCAATCTTTCCAATTGGTTAACTTTAAAGTACCATTGGCCTCCTAGAACCCAAAAAAGAACTCTGCAATTGCCGGTCTGAATCTGCTTTAATTTTACTGAGTTTGATTACCCTCTGATTTTAAGGGAACTTTCACCTTGTAAAACCTTCTACCGCCCAACCATTACATGAAAAATAGGTGGTTCATTTTGCTCCCTCTGAGAAAGCTTTCCGCCATTTGTCCAGGACGAGAAGTCAAAATATATTCAGGGGCCCGTTTCTCGAAAGTCCCAACCCTTTCCATTTTCGGGTGTCACAATTCCCTTTGGATCTCAAGAACGGAGAGGATATAACTCGTCAAACTTCACAGTCAGTTTGCTTTTTGTTACTTTGAAAACATGTTTAAAAATCGGCTTTCCTGAACGAGCGGTTGGCAGGTTCACAAATGGCTTTTCGGGCCCAAAAGTTTTCGGGACTTTCGAGAAAC
>OX421452.1:15382240-15384740 GCA_949126865.1 Montipora capitata
CTATGAAAACCATAAATCGTAGACATCCCCGATAATCTGGGTTGGTCGGGAAACAATAAGGTACTCGATAGTCTGGGACTTTCCCGACATATGAAAACTAGCCTTTAACAATCTCCTACATTCCTGGTTGTACGTTTTTTTGTAACGAGTTACAGAACCGATGTTATTAGCGCTTATGGGAACATGATTTTTAGCGCCATTGAGTGGATGAGTGGATCTGAGAAAGTTTTCCGTCACTAAAAGACTAAGTTCCTTTCAGACGACTTGCTACAACAAATTAATCAATGACAGAAAGATTACTTGTTTGGGCGCGGGTCCATTAAGTGTTTATAGAACATCAATCGCCCAAACGTCGTGAGTTCAATTAGTTAGCAGACAGCTACAACATGAAATCCATGTGAGTTAAAAAAATCTTCCGCCGCGGATTCTTTTTGATAATAATAATTACTATTTATTGATTCAGTATTTTTACATGAGACCTGAGACTTGTGCATCTTATATAGTCTTTTCTTTGGTTTCTTGGAGTTGAAATTTAAGACCCCTAAGGCTGCATGATTTTATAGACACTGAGCAAATTATGAGAAGTATGCAGTGTCCATAAAGGACAATGGGACAGAAGATGCTATTTTCACAAGTGAAACCCGGAAACAGTGGGGAAAAGTGCCGAAAGGCGTTCTTCTTTTTTGTGCAAAGACATTGTCATGCGATGTATGCATCTGTAAGGGGTTCTCTCCGCACAACATTTCATTATAATTTTGGACGTGCAATGAATGAGAGGGTCTTTTACCATCAGCGGATCGGAGGAGTAATTAATTTCAAAAAGGAAATAACTACTAAGAACTGAAAATGCATGCCGTGAATAATTTATTTTGTTTTTATTGAAAATTTGCTCAGCCCCGTCAATTTTGTATTAGTGCCCACTTCAAGCACTTTTTATATTGGCCAAAAGACAGCACACACGCTTACATTGTATTATTAGTTTTACGTTACAACATGACTATTTATTTTGATAAAGTCAATTGAAATTAAAAGCCTTTAAAAGCCAGGAGCGTCAGCCGCGGATTCTTCTCACTGTCCTAAAACGCCAAGGAAACCCTTAAAAAGAAATTATAAGTAATCTTTAATATCTGATGAACTAACAAAACAGCCAGCCCTCTTACAGTTACCGACGTAATGAATGTCTCGAATGGGTCGGCGGCAAACGATATGATCATTTACTCTGGAGACGAAAACATATGAGTAAAGGCTGCTACGGACGCTGACATCGCAGAAAAGAGCAAGAGTGGAAAATAAAGGCAAGTGTGCAGGTTTTTACCGAGTGAATTGTTCTAGTCAACCTGTATTGTATATGTCTATGGTCTTTGTCGTTTACACATGTAAATACATTAAAGTTAGATTCATTGCTCATCTCGAGAAGGCGACGTGACCAATTCAAGGACTGCAAATGAAATATATCCTAAAAAGGCTGGTTTTGTAGAATTAAAGGCTCCTTTAGTTGGTGGGGTAATGGTTATACTTCGGTTTTCGCTCAACATACGATGAACTTTACATCTGTTTGATCGCGTACACAATGAAAAAGTGAAAGCAATTGTAACCGTTTCAGGCGCTATTAAACTACAAGAAGATTTCACACTGTTTATTTGCATAAATTTTTCGGTATATGAATAAATCGTTGAATTGGGTGTGTGGACTGACACGAAATGTTTTTAACATTGGAATTCTTAGCCCATCAAAAGCATTAAGTTGTTGTGACAAAGAAGTGTAAAAAACCAAGGCTTCAAAAAGTCGAATCCATACCAGGGGCTCGTTTCTCGAAAGTCCCGAAACTTTACGGGCCATTTTCGGGTAACGCAATTCCGCTTGTATCTCAAGAACGAGGAGGATTTAAGTCGTCAAACTTCAGAGTCATTTTGCTTTTCGTTGCCTTGCAAACATGTTAAAAGACCGGCTTTCTAAAACAAGCAGTTGGCAGTTTCACAAATGGCTTTCGGGCCCGAAAAGTTTTCGGGACTTTCGAGAAACGGGCCCCTGGCAGGACCGAAATGTTTATTTTACACGCTGCATAATTGTCTAACACTGAGCCTTTTTAGAAAACTGGGTGCTGTGCATTTGCGTGAACATAGAAAATACAAAATGCCGCACAATGAACTACGAATTTGAAGTGATTTAAAGTTAGTTGACGAAGAAAGTGAAATTAGAAATTAGGGGGAGCAGGGCTGGCGCAGTGGTGAGAGCACTCGCCTCCCACTAATGTGGCCCAGGTTCGATTCCCGGACCCGACGCCATAAGTGGGTTGAGTTTGTGCTGGTTCTCTTCTCTGCTTTGAGGGTTTTTCTCTGGGTTCTCCGGTTTTCCCCCTTCAGCAAAAACCAACATACAGCTGATTCCAGCTGGCTGTAAGCTGTGCTCGAAGGTCACACATGGATCGTATAGCGGCTGCCAGAGGCGCTATTGTGTGCTTTCGGTTCGACCTTGTTGAGCTGCGTCGTTCCTGTACTTG